>VZTZ01007402.1:35605-77310 GCA_013400955.1 Drymodes brunneopygia | reverse complement strand
TTTTTTTTTTTTTTTTAATTCTGGTTTGTTTTCCATTGAATGCTGGAGAAAACGCCTTGAAGTTTGCAGAGTTTCTTTATTTTTTCCAGAGAATTATAAATCCGCATGTTTTTGCCAGGAGTAAAGCAGCAATCCTATGCTGGTGATATTGTCTTAAAAAGGATCATTCTGCTGAGGGAAAGATGGTAATACTGCAGTTCTAGGATGCATGGTGAAGTCACACAGTTGACCTGGCTCCTGTTACACGTTGGACTATTGCAACTGAAGAGTTATTTCATTTTAAAAGACAACATGGAAAAACAAGCAGTCTGTTTAGGCATTTAATATGGAAAAAAAACCAACAAAAAACCCACTGTTCCCACAGTTTAATGCCATTGTATTACTGGGAGAAAGAAAAAAAAAAAGACAAAAAAAAAAAAGTATCTTCTGCTTTCAACTGTAGGTGCTTCATATTTGCTCTGTCTGTCTCCTAACACTAAATGTGCTGGATTTTTTTCCCATTTTCATTGGAAAACTGAAGAGGAATTGAGTTCTGCTAACTTTCACCCTTCTTGAATTATTTTTTCTCTTAAAAAAAATTCAAAATAACAAAAAAAGGAAAAAAGTTTAAAAAAAAAAAAGAAAAAAAAAAATGGGAATTTGAATCCTTTTCAATTTGTCCATAGAATGCCAATGGCTGGGCTTCCTGCCCCTTGGAAATGCTCTTTTATATTTTAATGCAGTCTGTGTATTTCCGGGCTCTGCTTCTAATTATCTCTTAATAAAAGTATATTTTATTACAAAAAAAATGGAGGACTTAGGAATGAAAATAATAATTTAAAAAAATAATAAAAAAAAATAATCCCAGGGAAAGGAAAGCTTCCTAGCAGTGGTAGGGAAGGCTGAGCAGAGTGCAGGCTCCAGCTGTGTAACCCCTCTGTCCCATTGCAGCTTGTGTAACGTGTCCAAATCATCTGGGGGTCGGGTAGTTTTTTCTGGTTTTTTTTTTTTTTTAAAGATGGAAAGTTCACAGGGTCCAGTGCAAGAGCAAGAAGTGAATAAAGCAGCAATGGGTTTGTTGACCCAGCCCCAGGTCCCTGTGTACCCAGTGCTCATCGTGGATGTCTGTGGCCTAATCCTGACTCCTGGGTATCCAGATCAGCAGCAGTTGGTGTCTCCTAAAATGAGACTGGACCCTCTGGGACATTCCAAGGAGTAGATAAACCCAAAACTTTGGAATGCCCTTTGTGCTTAGATCAGGCCATGGGGCTGATATCTGGGCACCAGGGAGTTCCACAGGGCTCCATCCTCGGCCCAGTTCTCTCCAACATCTCATTAACAACCTGGGTGCAGGACTCAAGAGAGATACTCAGTTTGCTGACACATTAAGCTGGGAGGAGCTGTTGACTCCCTTGAGGGCAGAGAGCCCTCAGCAAATTAGAGATGGGCAGTCACCAACTGTGTGAAGTTTAACAAGGATGAGTGTTGGATTCTGCACCTGGGATGGGCAGCCCTGGATGGAGTGGGGAATAAGAGGCTGGAGAGCAGCACCAGGGAAAGGGAGCTGGGGGTCCTGGTCCATGGCCAGTTGGATCTGAGTCAGCAATGCCCTGGCAGCCAGGAGGGCCAACAGTGTCCTGGGGGGCACCAGGCCCAGGCAGCATGGCCTGTCCTGCTCTGCTCTGCACTGGTGCAACCTAATCTCAAGTTCTTGGGACAGTTTTGGGTACCACAAAGTGAAAAAGACCNACCTGGGATGGGCAGCCCTGGATGGAGTGGGGAATAAGAGGCTGGAGAGCAGCACCAGGGAAAGGGAGCTGGGGGTCCTGGTCCATGGCCAGTTGGATCTGAGTCAGCAATGCCCTGGCAGCCAGGAGGGCCAACAGTGTCCTGGGGGGCACCAGGCCCAGGCAGCATGGCCTGTCCTGCTCTGCTCTGCACTGGTGCAACCTAATCTCAAGTTCTTGGGACAGTTTTGGGTACCACAAAGTGAAAAAGACCCCTATTAGAGAGCATCCAAAGGAGGCCATGAGGATGGCGAAGGGTCTGGAGGGGAACCCTTATGAGATCACTTGGTTTGTTCAGCTGGAGAAGAGGAGACACGGGGGAGACCTCAATGTGGTGGTTTTCAACATCTCCCAAGGGCCAGCAGAGGGGCAGGTACCAATCTCCTCACTCTCGTGACCAGTGACAGGGAATGGCCTGAAGCTGTGTCAGGGGAGGGTTAGGTTGGATAGCAGGAAAAGGTTCTTCACCCAGAAGGTGGTTGAGCACCCCAGGGAAGTGGTCAGAGCACCAAACTTGGCTTGAGTTCAAGAAGAGTTTGGACAATGCTTTCAGGCACAGGGTGCGATTCTTGGGGTGTCCTGCACAGGGCCAGCAGTTGGACTCGACGATCTTGATGGGTCTGTTCCAAATCAGAATATTCTATGATTCTATCACTTTATTTCTTTCCTTTTTTTTTTTTTTTTTTTTAAATTAGGAGTATGTAGCATGTGGTTTTTTTAAATTGTTTTTATACTTTTAATAAGGTTGTTCCTGAATGAGATGCTTGAGTTCATGGTGGGACAATGCAACTGAATTCTGTACCTTGTGTAAGACGCTCGCTTTCTGCCACGCTTAAAACATTTGACTATGGATTGCCTACTCCATTTGATGTATCCAAAGCTATATAGTAGAATACTGAGTGTGATACTATATAGTCATCATGTATTGTATCAGTCCAGGTTCAGAAATGTGTGGTTGGCCAGTCGCAAATAGTTCTGTTTCACCTATAAACTGTACCACCTCTGCAGGTGTGTGTAATTTTGAGATGTATAACGTGTTTACAGATGTGCCCGACATCTAGTCCTCTGACGTTCCTATTTTGAATTCTGTTGAGTCTCCCAACTGCTTGCCAAAAGTCAGAATTGCCTCCAGCTCCACTGCTGAAGAGCTGGGGCGTTCCTGAGCTTTAAAGTGTTGAACAAACTGGATGGTGGGGCTGGGAAAAATGAAGGTGGAAGAAATGTTCTTTTTCCTTTATTATTATTATTATTATTACTATTATTTTCAAAAAACTGAAGGCTACAATAGCAAAGTTTCCAGTTTGTTTTACTGGCTTTAAGGCTCTGCTGTGTATTTATTTGCCTTGTGTAGTCACTTGTCGCCTTAAGGGCTGGGTTCCATTAAAAAAAAAGAAAAAAAAAAAAAGACAAGAAAAAAAAAGACGAAAACACCCTGTTTTGCTTCCCTGGGGTCTGTGCTGTCCTGTACCCCTGCCCCAGGTCCATGCTCGGGGTGATGCAGGAATTGAGCAGCACTAATCCTGCACCTCTAGAAAGGTCTGAGTCTTGCTGAATATTTGAGGACTCTCATCTTGGCCTAGTCCAGTCTGTCACCTGAATATCAAAAGCAATGCTGAGAGAAACACGGTTCGAGCGATGGGTTGGGCTGCATTCCCCTGATGCTCATCCCTGTGGCTTTGCCTCGCCAGCGGGACCCATCCAGAAACACCCTCGGCAGCACCTTCTCTGCTGTATTTCTGACCATCCTCTGTCCAGATGTCTGTCTGTCTGTCTGTCTCCATGAGCTCCATGGCGTGTGCTCAGCGCTAAGCAGTTAGGAATTCCTCTCTCTGAGCTCCTGTAGCTCCGGCTCCCTGGTTTTTCTGGGATAGACTTGCCTAGAGCCAGGCAGGACCATGGAAGGAACTTCCTCGTGCTGTCGTGTAACTCGCCCTGTCGCTGTCTGCAGTCCTCCCCAAGTCCTCACACAATTCTTAACTGAGCACTTATTAAAAATATCTTAAGATTTAATCTGTTTTCTGATTATTTTTGTGTAATCTTATTAAAAAAAAAAAAAGGAAAAAAAAAACCAAACTGAAATTGAGCTGTGACTAATTTAGCACATAGATATAACGATAAGGTGTTACTGATAAGTCTCATGTTTTGTTTTGTTTTGTTTTGTTTGACTCAGAGTATTTAGTACTGTAGCATAAACCAAATACAGCCCGGGAAGGGGAGCAGCAGCTCCTCCTGTCCTGGGTCTGCACCTGAGGGTGTCTGTGGGGTGAGGAGCCGGCGGTGCGTGTGCAAGGAGAGCGAGCGTGTATTTATTTGTGCCATTGTTTTCATTACACTGAGAAAAGAAAAGTTTTAAAACAAAACCTCTTAAGTACGTGTAGTATCGGAAAGCGGCACTAAGGGTGAGATCATGACCTATTTTTTTATTAGCTATGAAGATACTAATTCAGGTTAAGGCTTCTGTCTCGTTTCTGTTCCTGTTGTGAGTCCCTTTCCTCTGGTTTCCTTTCCCAGCTGTCTGTTTATTGGAGTGAGGACTCCTGCACAGGCAGGGGCTGTCTCCTTTCTCCTCTGGTCATTCCCCACCTTTCCTCCTCTGCCAGCAGGTTCTTCTGGGTGTCTCTTGTACAGGGTCTTGTGTAATTGAGACTGGAGTGTGTAGTGCCAGCCAGATCCAGCTTGGGATCTGCTTGCTCTTTGGTGGATCATGGAGTGCTCCTTGTGCTCCAAGAGGTGATTTAACAACTGCTCCATGACAGTAGTCTGGGGCCTTCAGTCTCTACTCTCTCCCACTCCACCCGTGTGGTGGATTGGCAAATCAATGGCTTTCAAGCTTTGGGGTTTGATTTTGGTTTAAATCCACCTAGATGCTCTGTGAAACATGGTAGGTAGAATCTCCTGTCTCTTTGACCAGTGGGTAGCTCCAGGGCGTGGATTCTGTCACTAACCCACGTCAAACCTTTCTGAGCTAGTAAATCCCCCTTTTTGCCTTTCATAGCTGCTATGAACTTCTTTGAAATGTGGAAAGAAACCCAATTCTCACTAGGCTGCGAGTCCAGCAGCTGGGAGCAGGTGATGGGTGAACCAGCCAGCTAAATGGAAAGGAAAATTGCTTCCTGCTAGGAAAAAAATAGGAAAAAGAGCTGGAAGTTTTGTGTGTAATTAGTGCTTTCACCTTCAAGAGGGCATTATGGTAGCACCATAGTGTCCTTTCCCAAGTGGCCAGTGGGTGACCTCAGGGACATCTGGGAGCAATGGCATTCACAGCCAGAACTGCCAGTAGTTTTCCTGTGTGTCCAGTTTTTGACCTTGATTCAGTAAATTGCTATGGTGTCCCAAGCTGTCAGGAGTGTTGCCCTCTCATCCCAAGACTTTTCTGTCCCTCCATCCGTGATTTGTTTTCCTTACAGAGGCTGTTTGCAAGGGAGCTGGTTGAGGTCAGGAGGGAAGAGAACAAGGATTCACCCACTTTAAAGCTGCTGCACATTTTCTCACCAGTGTGTAAGGCAGGAGAAGGGCTGGTGAGGTGGAGTAGTCAAGAAAGGCAGAGTAATTCTAGCTTTGGCCACCACCAGAGCATTTTTCCATGTCAGAAAACTCTAGTGCACACAGCTGGGAAGCAGGAGCCAGGGCTGGTGGGAAGGAGATCTCAATGTGCTGCCTTGCAGGGATTACAGAGCTTTAGGGGTTTGCCCAGTGCACCCCAGGGTCAGGCTGGCTCCTCTGTCCTGCCCAAGATCCTCTAAAGCAACAGGAGAGTGGAGCTGTGGGTGTCAGGGGAGGTGAAAGAGCCCTGTGGTGGCCTCATATCCTGGGCAGGAGCCCACTCCCTGTGCTGGGACTGAAGCAGAAATCCTGCCTGTGCCCTCACCAGGGGATGCTGAGCTGGATTTATCTTGACTGTTAATCAGAAAGCTTCATATAACGTGTCCAGAGCTCTAAAGCCATTTTGTAAGATAGCAGTGTCTCTTTTCTATAGCCTTATTAATGAGTAGAGTATCTTTAAAAAAAAGAAAACTAAAAAAAAAAAAAAAAAAAGAATTGCTCATTTCTTTCTGTGGTATGAAAACTTGTGTACTGCGAACTTCTGAACATTTAGCAAAAATGCAACTTACAGTTTTCTTAAAAAAACAAGAAAAAAACCAACAAAAAATCCCCAGCCTGTCTGCTTTCCATACGGTCTTTCCTCAGGTGCTAAATAAGGGTTCCAAAAATGGATACTGCTTTCGGAGTTTCTGCTTTATTCTTAAAATACATATTTTTTGCTTAGGTGTTGTAAAGATATTTTAACAAGAATGTTTTTTTTTTTTTAAATGTAAATAAGATTGTGTCTTTAATTTTTGTTTTATCTCCTTTTTGTCCATATATTGAATAGTCTAATTTTCATTTTTATCCTTTTGAGAAGGACCCTCTTATATCCCTTCCCCGAAGACATTTCATTAAATGTTGCTGCATTTAAGAACGAATCTACAACTGTTCATTGTCTCGGATTAATGCTGATGCTGCTGCTATAAGTAACCCTGAAAATCAAGAATGTGTGATGCACTTTTGTTTTTCGTTGTTGTTGTTTTGTTCTTTTTAACATGACCATGTAGTTCCTCTGCGGATAGTTGAACCCTCCTGTAACACAGCCACTAACTGGGGGAGTGTAGGAACTGGGGGAGCCAGGGTGTAGGACAGGGATGGACCTGATTTTGGTGCTGACCTATGGGAATTTCTATGCAAACGCAAGCAAAGGAGAACTCTTTTAACTTGAGAGAACACTGTGCATTTTTAGTTTTTATTGGTTTGTTGTTTTGGTGGTTTGTTTTTTTTTTTTCTTTTTCTCTCCTTCCTTTTCTCAAGCTGCTATTGGAAGGGTAGTGCAAATCTCTGAGGTTTTCAACTTCTCCTTCCTCCATGGCTGGTGGTGCAGGAAAGGTGCCTGAGTAACTTGTAAGGTAGAAAAACCTCAGTCCTTGTCTCATCTACAGTTTTAATATATTTGTTTTCTATTTGAATTTACCTATAGAAGGAAATTGCTCATCTCTACAAAAAAACCTTTTGAATGCTTTATCTCAATGTGAAGTTAACCAGCAGTATTAAGAATTGCATGGCCTCCGTCCTGCCCTTATCCCAATGCCAGGGACCCACTGGCTCCTTCACCACCTGGGGAGCACTCGGTGCCTGGGCTTTGGTGTTTTCCAAGAAAAAAGCAAGGAGAAGCCATCCACCCAACCAAAACCTGGCAGTGAAAGGCTTAGAGAGCAGTGGAGGGAGGTCTCACTGCGTCAAGGCACTGCCATGAGGCACGGGCAGGTCCAGAACCTCTTTATGGGTCATGCCTGGACTGTAGTGGGGGATGTGTGCCCTGGAGGAGGAGTTCACTGGAAGGGAAAAAGGGATTTTACTTGACTATTTATAGAAGATCCTTTAGGAATACGAAGTACCTCTCTGCAAAGTGAGGGAAGAGTAAGGAAGGTCTAAAGTCGTGTAGGAAAAACACTTGGGGATTACAACTGCCTGGAAAATAGTCTACAAATACATAGGCCAGAGCTCTCTGCCTGTTTAGTTAGCTTTTTCAGCATCAATTTATTTCTTTTTCGGCCGGCATTTGCTCTTTTACGCACCCAGGTGTGTGTGTGTACATCTGACTCAATGTGCCTTGCATGTGTGCTTAGTCTTTCTGGAGAAGAGGTGGTGGGGTGTGAGCTGGGGACGTGGCTGGGAGGGCCACTCCCCATCCACAGCCAAGGGTTCCTTGGTGTTCCAGTGACCCTTTGGATCAAAATGAGATCTGGACTCCAGCCTGCATAGTGGCTGTCTTAGTTTAGGGATGATGTTCTGTGCAGTGGCACCTGTGACTTGGGAGGGGAGTGGGAGGGAGAGGAAGAAAAGCTGCTTCGCTCTTCTGCGGACAAAAAAAAATCAGCATTGCCGTGGTTTGCCTGCAGAGCCAGAACAAGCCAAGGTCTGGAACCGGCTTTGCTAGAGTTCAGGCTCTCTGTGGCACCATGATCCCATTATCCAGGGGATTTATTCCCTGCCAGGTTGTGGTTCTTGTTTCCGTGGGGTTTACGAGATTCTTTTTTTGTAAAGGAGAAGTCAACACGCCTTGCTTGAAGTTAGCGAAATCCAAACGCTTGCGTTTGCAGTCAGTGACTCAGAACTCCAAGCTGTGCAATTCTGGGTTCTCCATCTCCCACCCCAGCGTGTGATGATTCTGTCCGAGTCTTTCTGTCCTTCTGCCACAGTAAATGTGAAAGCTTGCTTGCATTATTTTTTAGAAATGCATTTTGCACACTCGGGTTTCACTGAAGCTCCGTGAAAAGGTTAGTTTGAAGCAGATGAATAAAGCTATGCACATGTTTTGAAAGTTTAATTTGTGTCTCATTACCAGAAGTGACTTATCTGCCCTCTTTTGCATTCCTGTGCTGTCATTGCCTCCATTCTCTTCACCATCTCGGAGGGTATGATGTAAGGTGACAGTTCTTTGCTGACAGCTGTAGCAGAAAACTGGCGCTTCTTGATTTTTTTAGTAGCCTTTCTCTCTCCTTTGCTTTCTCTGTATCTCTCTGTATAGCGATATAAATATATATATTATTTTTTTATTTTAAAGAGCCTACTTTAGTAATTGAATTGGAGGGAATGGGGTGTGCTGGCTTGCTTGTGTTTCAGATACACTTTATGCTGTCAGATGAACCAGTGCCCTTTTTGTTTCCGGGGAGAGCATGGTGGTGGCACCTGCTGGTGTCCCCATGGGGACAGGGAGCCCCCACGCAAAGCAGCTTTGGGGAGGGGATGGAGACCAGTCCACTGCGCTGCAGGCCGGTGGCGTGGGCAAACTCGAGGCTTCTAATGGCAAAATGAACCAGGAGGAATCCTACAGCTGTGTATTCCCACTGTGAGGCAGGAGGGACAGGGTTCCTCACTATCCCGCTGCGGGGCTGGAGTGGAGACTGGATTCCCTCCAGCCTCGGGGGGGAGAGCTTTATTTTAGTTTTGTTTTCACGCGTTGGGTTGCAGGTACCACCTTTGGAAACATGTTGCTTAGCCCAGAGCCTGTGTGCGGGAGAGTTGGGATTTTGTGATGGGAGAAGGACCCTGACAGCTTTCTCCTCCTGTTCCCTTCGCCGTGGCAGAAATTTGTACTAACTTGACAGCTTTTTTTCATACAGAACAGGGCTGCTTTTCTATCTACCATCACACGTGTACTTACACACCTTCAGCGGCTTCCCAGCCTCTGAAGGTCCTCAACTTGTTTACTGGGGGGACCGATGCCCCTCTGTCCCCTTTCCCTGAATATTTCAGTGTTAAGGGCGGTGCAAAACACAACTGCGCGCTTCGACTGCGAGCTGGGGCCGGAGAGATCCCTGCAGGCAGAGCCGGGCGGGGTCTGTCTCCTCTCCTGCCCCCCTTCCCCGTCGATAAGTTCTCATTTCGTTCCTGGTTTGTTATTCAAATCGCTGCGAGGGGTTGTTCTCTACCCGCTCAGGAGCTGAATTACCTCTGACCTGCGGAGAGGGGCAGCCCCTCTTTGGTGTCGATGTTGTAGTGTGCGACCACACGGATCAGTGAAGGTAGTCTTTGTTTCCTTCTCCCCTCCCCGGTAATTTCCGATTAGGTTAATGCACTCTGTGTGCCCAGCTGGAAAAGCGTAGGCGTTTTCCCAGTGGTGAGAGGGTGGCTAGAGGAGTTTAGTGTAAAACCTGCTGTAGCTGTGTCTGGCGCAGCCCCTTGCGCTGGTGTGGGTGATGTCAAGGACTGTAAGGATAGGTAATGTCCATGAGCTGTAATGGCATGATGTATCTTTACCAATGATGTCATACTTCACACTAAATGTTTTAAAAAAAAAAAAAAAAAAAGAAAAAAAAAAAACAACCTTACCTGAAATTTTGTTTATTCTGCACCAACAGGTCTTCAAAATTTATCCAAATTTTATTATTTTATCAGGAAAAAAAAAAGAAATTTGTGTAGATCGAATACGTTAAGACAGACAATAAGTGATGTAAATTGTTGAATAAAAATTTTAAAGTTTGTGGGTGTCAGTGTGACTTTCTTTTTTGCGTTTTTGGGGAGCAGCCTGGGTTTAGATCCCAGAGTCCACAAGCTTTGGGAATCCAGGTGTCCTTTACTTTGTCGGGGAAGGAGGGGGCAGGGAGGGGAAAAAAAACGAGGGTTTGTATACAACAGTGGGGGTCTGAACCTCCCTCAGTGTGAGCCCCACCGTGCTTCAGCCCAGCTTAAAATAAATAAATAGGAAAGAGTCTGGTCCCTGCTCCTGGGATGGGAATGCACAACCTCAGCCCCAAACACACAACAGCAAACACACACCAGGCTGATTTATCTTTTTCTTTCAGTCACATTTATTGGCAATTGTGGCAGTCGGTACCGTTTTGGGAGTGTTGTTCCATAAGCAATGGCAGTACGAGAGGGGGTGGTTATTTCGGGAGGGGAGTATTAGCACCAAGAGGGAGCCAGTGAGCTTTCGAAACCTTGCAGAGATGTACTGGGAAGTGGGGAAGCTACTGCTGGACACGCCTGATGGATTGGATCTGGGAGGTCTGGG
The DNA here is from genome assembly GCA_013400955.1 of Drymodes brunneopygia. Lineage (NCBI taxonomy): Eukaryota > Metazoa > Chordata > Aves > Passeriformes > Petroicidae > Drymodes > Drymodes brunneopygia. The sequence continues at coordinate 66,999 of VZTZ01007402.1, read as the reverse complement.
CGTGCGAACCCCACTCTCTCCAGTGCTTGTAGTCTCCACCGTGGTGGTCAAACTCCAGGACGTACTGGTAGCCACGGTACCCGGGATACTGGTAGCACACCCAGCTGGAAGAAAAGGACAAAGAGGTAAGCAGAGGGGGGGGTTAACAGGGTGTCCCCTTCCCGCCGGGGTGGCACAGCGATGGCAGCGGATTGTCCCTGCTGCTCCTGTCCTTGGCCCGTCACTTACGCGCCGCACTGGATCTTCATGGAGCCTACTTCGTTGTTGGCCCAGCCCATGGCCTGCAGCGAGGGGTAGTCATCAGCAATCTCCCACTGGCGGCCGATGAAGTTGTCTTTCTCGAAAATGGTGATCTTGGATTCCTTGTGATTCTGCGGGGCAGAGCAGGGGGTGAGGGGGAGGTGGTGCTCCCTCCCCAGCGTGGGTGGGAATGGCAGGGCTGTCACTCCCTGTGGCATTACTCAGAGGGTTTCCTGGGTTTCCTCAGACCCTGGGTGTTTGGAATTTTGTGCGTGGCTGAGAGGTGTCAGCTATGCCACAGCCAGTCTCAGGCTGGCTGTCCCCTAGCTCTGGTCATGTACAGCTTGCCCAGAAATCCCCTCAAAAGCTTTAAAAAACAGGACAGAAAGAGCAAATCCTGCTGGGAGTGGGGAGCGGGGAAGCGCTGAGCCTGCCCCTGGCATAGCTGTGTTTTCCCTCCCTAACCTCAATGCCGTGGCCGGGGAGGTTTTAAGGGGATCAGAGCCGTGTGGGACACTCACAGCAGAGCAGACGGGGCGGAAGGACATCAGGCGCTCGATGTGGTAGGCGTTGCTGCCACTCCAGGCATCCCAGCGCGGGTACTCCCCCCTCTCCAGGATGAACTGCTGCCCGCAGAAGCCGGTGTGCTCGTAACCCACCCAGCTGCAAAAACAGAGCCAGGGCTGCCAGGGCTTCCTGCAGCAGCTCGGGGCATCCTGCTGGGAGCTGGCACAGGGGCAGGATGTAGGTGCAAGGAGGAGGTTGGTCTCTGCCCACACGTTGGGAGGAGAGGAAGCGGTGCTGGATGTGGGCAGAGAACTCAGGGAGTGTGAAACCGCATCTGGTGCTGGGGAGGCACCCACATGGATCCTGGGGCCCAACCTGCACAGGTGGCTCTTCCCCCTGGCTGCTCTGTTGTTATTTATGCAGACCAGCATCGCTTCAGGATGCCCCAGCTGCCCTTCTCTCCCAAAAGCCTCATTTCTTACTTGTTTCCCAATTACAACCTGACACTGCTGGAAAGACCTGAACTCCTGATGCCCAAAGCAGGCAGAGCCCATCTGGCTCTGAGCAGAGAGCAGGGACCTATGGCCTTTCCTGTTTCTGCCTTTGCTGAAAGCAAACAGGGAGAGGTGAGTGGGATGCCTCCACTCTGCAGGACACATTTTGCAAGCCCTGGTGCTGCCTACACAGCACCTGCCTGTCCCCAGGGTGGGGATGTCCCCTTAAGGAGACTGGGGACAGAGCAGGGAGACAGAGCCTGGGCTGGGGGGTGAAAGGTGGGTGGCACAGGCTGTGCAGTGCATGAATCCCCTGCTGATGGGGTACAAAGGGTGCAGAGGGGTTGAGCTGGGGGGATCGAGGGGTCACTGACCCAAACTGAGCCAAAATGCCATGTCCTGCAGCCAGGCCGCCCCGTACAAGGTGAACAGCCTGATTAGGAACACGTCAACTGGAGCAGGGAGCTGATTACGGCGTGAGCACGCACGCTGCTGTAATCCCATTAGCATTACACGTCCTAAAGATAGCAGCACAAATCTATCTCGTCTGCTCCCCGCCCCGGCGGGATGCACCGCGGGGACCGCTCCCGACTCCCGCCCTCTCTGAGCTGCTCAGGAGCTGCCTCGCCTGTGCCAGGGAAGATTCCCGTGCGCAGGGAGAAGCCCGGCTCTGTTCCCTACCCCTTGCAGGAGTGGAGAAGCTGCAGGAAGGTTCTGCCCTGGTCTGGGAAGCTGTGCAGTGCAGGGAAAGCCCAGGGCAGAGCAGGGCTGGGCCCTGGGCAAGAGGTGGCTCTCCAAGGCCAGTGCTTTGTGGGGTTACACAGGCAGGATGGGGACTAGGCTAAGCTCAAGAGCCACTCACTGAGCACTGACCCTCGCTGCATCCTTGGGCAGCAACCCTGCTCCAAACCTGACTAGTCCAAACTGCAGGAGGCAGTTTTGGGTGATGCCAAAGGTGTTGCCGCTGTCCTCTGGCCCTCTCTCTGTATCAGTGCTGCCCGGGCTGGCTGCTCTACCCTGGCAGGGTGGGATCTCCCCATGCCTGGCTTCCCTTGGCTGTGGTGCTTTGGGTCCAGCCAAGCAGAGTGGGGACAGCTGTTCCCACTCCACGCTTGGGCACCCCTCTCCCAGCCAGCCCGCCTGGGACAGCACCCCCTCCACTGGCAGCTGGGTACTCACGCGCCACATTCCACCTTCAGGGAGCGGATGTTGTCGAAGCCACATTCCATGATGTTTGGACAGGCCGAAGTGAACTCCATCCTCTTGCCCTGGAAGTTTTCTTGGTCGTACACGGTGATCTGGAACGGAGAGCGAGCTGCCGAGTTGGAAACTGCCCAGCAGTGTCCCCTGGCAATTCAGCGCCTCTTGGAGACGGAGGGTGGCTCCGTCAGGGAGAGAGCCAGCGGAGGCTGCACCGGGCACCCCTCTGCTCTGGGACACAGCCCCGCACGCCTCCGCGTCCCTGCACTGCTGGCCCCGCCACGCCCTGCCTTGGTGTCGGGGGAGCCGCAGGCTGGCCCCCGCTCCGCTCTCCTGCTCACCCCTGCGGAGATCAGTTCCCGGGGCAGCGGTGCCGTCCGGAGAGAGGAGCGGAGCCGTTCTGGGACGGGCGGGTGGCAGGGCTGTGGCTGGCGGTTCTCCCGGCCTCTGCTCCGAACGCTCTAGGGCAAAGAGGATTAACGGGGGAAAGGGCGAGGGGCACCTCCCCGGGGGGCTGCGGCTGATGCTCTCCTCTCCCGCGACAGCTCCAGGCTTCGACGGGATGCTCCTCACTTGTGCACGTGTTTCTCCTCTCCCTCTTGGCTCCCTCCTGGACCTGTGGTCCTGGGGCTATTGCCAGACCCCTTGGGGCTGCTCCCCACCTTGCTCCACAGTGCCCACTGCCCCTGCTCACCCTGTCTGCATGGACAGGGGAGGGCGAACAACAGCCAGTGGCTTTTGGGGACTCCAACTGCCTGTCATGGGATGGCTGGTAAGAGCAGGGCACGGCTGGCCCGGGATGCTGTGAAGAGCCTTATGAAAAACACCCAGGAGGTATTTGAGCAGGCAGGAGGCACATTCCCATGGGCAGAGGACCGGGGTGCCTGTTTCCTGTGCTCGTCCCTGCCTCACTGCCCGCTGTGCAGCTTTCCTGGCACCAGAGAATGGGCTTTGCCCTTCTCCCTGTTCCCTACCTGCACACAGGGAAAGGCAAAATACAGGGGACGCGAGGACATACCTTCCACGGGCCCATGGGAACAGGCAGAGGGTTTGTCTGAGCCATCTTTGCTGCTGGATCAGTGTCTGGAGAAGGAAGGAAAAGCCATTTTTACTGCAGCATGTCCCTGTGCACCCCTGCTGCCCGCTCGCGAGGCTGGGGGACTGCTCTGTGCCCGCCACCCATGGCACCCATTCCAGGACAGCTGCCCCCCTGCTGGGGACAAGCCTCACCAGTTGCTCTGACACCCTCTCACCAGCCCCAGGATGGGGAAGGGGGCACAGTAGGGGGCTGTGGGACACACCCAAAGCAGGGTGCTCCCTTCTCACCGCTGCAGTGCCCCTTCCCTCCTCCCTGCCACGGCTTGGAGCCTGCGCGCCCGCCAGGGCACAGTGCCCGATCCCCCTTTCTTCTTCCCCGAGGCCAGACCACTGCTAGGAAAAACACCCCTGAGCCAGAGCAGGGAGCTGAGGTGGGCACGGGCTGCCCTGTGCCTGGCAGAGTCCTACAGACCTGCCTGCTCCCCTCTCCCTGCCCGGAGTCCCTCAGGAAGCACAGTGGGCTCCCACGGACAGCCCTGGCTAATGGTGGGAGATGCCAAACCAGCATTCCATGCCGGTGGGTGCCAGGAGTGGGGTGCCCTGCTGTAAAGGGGCTCTCAGCCCCCCGGCTGCCAGCGGGGACGTGTGAGCCTGTCTTATGCCACGGGAAACAGCGACGGTCCCTCTGGGTGTCTTTTGCAACCAGGCAGGAGGAAGGGTGTCTGCCCGGCCGGCTGGCAGCGGAGGGGTGAGGTGGGAGAGGTGCGCATCGGCCCAGGACTCACCTAGCTCAGGCGGTTACTGCTGCTTCGCCCATGTAATGTTTGCCTACTTCAGCGGCTCAGCTTTTATAGGGTACTGCTGGCCGGGAACCGGTGCCAGCGTTTGCAGAGCCGTCAGCACAATGCTTGCTCTGGCATTGTCCTGCTGATCCCCGGAGATTTCAGCTGCTCATCCCCATGGTCTGAGCCACATTCTTAGGGAAAAAGAAAAAAAATTTGATAATAAAAAAAAAAAAATAATCGGGGCGGCTGTTTGCACAGATAATCTTGGGCACAAATGACTCAACGATTTGACCGCGCTGGCATTTTCCAGGGGCAATGCACCGCGCTGTCACGGGGTGAGCCTGGGGGCTGGCCTGGCCCTGGCGCCAGTTGGCACCGTGGGGACGGCGGGGACACCTCCCCGTGAGACCCTGCAGGCGGTGGGCTCAGCTGGGTGTCTACCAGGCACTGCCACTTCATTTCACCGGCCAAGGCGCGCTCCCTGTCACCGCGTTGGCACGGACGCCCTCCTCGCATCACGGGCGAGGAAGGCCGGAGGTGAGAACTGGCATGACCCTGGCAGACATGTCCCCACGGCCACGCCGAGCCACAACGCTCCGCACGGCGCTGCCGCCACCACCACCCCACACCCAGCACGCCCGCCACAGCCTTGGGGAGGCCTCGGCCCTGCGCTGACCACGGCCACCAGCCCCACATCCCCCTTCCAGTGCGGGGCTCCCGTGGGGCGGGCACTGCAGGCCCTGGGGCACCATGGCGGGCACAGGCCGGGCCGTCGGGGGTCACGAGGCGAGCGTGGCGGCGCGGGCTGCTGCCTCAGCGCATGGCTGCCGGCACAATGCTCGCCCGCGTCTGACTGCCCCTTTTGTCTCCCCGCTGGGCAGCCGCGGCCGCACAAAACAAAGCGCCCCGTCAGCGCTGCCTGCGGCATGGCCCTGGCGCCCGGCCCGGGGGACCCTGCGGGGACGAGCGGCAGGGTGGCACCCGACCAGACGGGCCTCGTGGGGCTCAGCGGGGCCCTGGGGGACCCCTGCTGCGGGCAGGGCACTGCCCTGACGGGGGAAGCTGCGGTTTGCGGGAGTCGTTCCCCTCGCTGGCTGCTGCGGGGTGGGGGTAGGGGTGGGATCGGTGTCACCAAGGGGGATCGCTGTGACACCGGGCTGTGGGGCTGCACCCCCAAGGCTTGGCGCGCCAGCTGACTGTACCAACACATCCCAGCAAATCTGGGTCAGGGAATGGGAAGGGCAGGACCACCTGCCTTCAGCAGGGATGCCAAAATGGGGAGCTGGTGGTGGGAAGCTGCTGCGAAGCCTCCCAAGCATTTTCCCCGTGCGCCTGCTGGGGGCATCCTGGCTGAGGGGGAGGTCAGCTTGGAGCTCGCCCTCCAGCTCGTCCCAGCCCCTCGGACATGCCCTGGTCACGGCTCCGGCCACCTCAGAGTGCGGAGGCTTTGCCAGGAGCCTGGTGCCACTAGAGGGAGAGCTCAGCCCGAGCAGGATGGGACACCATCGGCGCATGCGGGTGTGCGGTGGATGTGTGGCACTGCACGCCCCTCTGCACCCCACACAGGCACCTGCCTGCCCCTGCAGCAGGAAAACTGCCTCTGGCTGCAGATCACCCCAGAGCAAAGCCTGGAGCTGGCAGCCACCCCAACCCAGGGGCAAGGTGGGGGGAAAGCACCCCCTGCACAGCCCACACTGGGACATGGCCGGGGATGGGTCACTCCCAGCAGGTAACAGTACTCCAGTATGGCTCAGGCTGCTGTGGACCCCCAATCCCACACCCTGCTCACAGTGCTGGTGGGGCAGGCATCCCCCCATCAAGGACCTGGGGGCACAGCCAGTGATGCTGGCGGGTCCACAGGTTGTCCGGAACAACTGGTTTTTCTAGATCCAAGAGACTATAAAAATGCAGTGACCTATTTAGGGAACCCCGCGGTGCTGCAAAACAGATGCTTCCCCTCCCAGCCCGGCTCCGGGCCCTTGTCCTGGCCAGCCATCTGCGCCTGCCAGGGGCATGCAAAATGCCACTGGCACCGGAGCTCTGTCCCTCTTCTCCACAGAAAACCCTGGGCAACACAGAGACTTTCCTTGGATGTGGCATTTGCTGGTGCCTGGGGAACCCCCTGCCAGGGAGAGCTGCTCAGGGCAACCCAACCTGTTTCTGGCAGAGCCAGACGGGATCATGCGCACAGGAACAGCTGGTCAGCTTGCTGGAAAACACGGGGTGTTTATCCCTGGAGATGTGGCAGGAGAGTGGCTCCAGTGGGTGGCTGCTGGTGGCAGGGCTGTGTGACACCAGAGACCCTGTGCTGTCCCACAGCTCGGCGGTTCAAACCGGCATCAGCCCATCACCACCTGCCCAGCGTGATAAGGAAGCAGGAGCTGCCACAGGCTGTAACCGGCTGTTCACCCGCCTGTGCTGGGGAGCAGGGCAGAGGTACAGCCACACAATGTGTCCCCTCGTCACCGCAGCTGGAAAACCCTCCTGAAAGCTCAGACGGGCTCTGCCGCCCTTCCAGATCACTCGACCCCATCCCCGCTCTCTGGATGGCTGCGGCTCCCTGCGCTCGGTGCCACGTGCCTGGGACAAAGGACAGTGTGACAAAAGCAGGCGGCTGCGCTCACTGCCGCCGTCCTCCGCCCCTGCAAGAGCTGCATCTCCTCCACCACTGCATCCCTCGGGCCAGGGCCCAGCACGGGGCTCCTTGCTCAGCTGCCAGCTTGCTCCTGGATGCCCCATGTGTCCTGCTCTGCAGCTGCTGCGGGACCGTGTCCTGGGAACAGGCTGTGGGCTGGAAATCACAGCCAGATTTACCACTGCGAGGGAGCAGGGCTTGTGACACCCAGACAGGTGTGTCCCAAGACTGGCTCACAGCCTGATGGTAGGAGAGGCAGGACCACACGACTCAGCCAGAGATGGAGGATGGCAGCAGGGGTTTGGAGTGAGTCCCCTGGGGTACCCTGGGACAGGGCACTGTCCCTGTCATCTCTCCATCCATCCTGAGTTTCCTATCAGAGATCGAGCACTGCCTGAAAAGTGCTTTCAGAAAGAGCTTGTGGATGCCTCTCTCTGGGGTCCCTGTGCCCAAATCCCCACTCCAGTTTCCCTGGGCCCAGTTGCTCCCATGTTCGACAGGAAGGGAGGTTGTCCCAGCACTGACATGGCAGGGCTTATCCTGAAACCATCTGTCCCAGGATTCTCGATGTGCGACCAACTCCGGTGTGACGCCCCAAAGCTGGACACCAGTGGAAGGGCTGTAACAAAGACCGTGCCACTCTCACTGCTGGGTGTGCTGGGAGATGCTCATTGTTAACCACGGGCTGTCTCCTGGACAGAGCAGTCACTGTCCTCACAGTCGGTCCCTGCAGGCTGACAGCCCTCGCTGAGGGCAGGTGCTGCGGAAGAAGCTGCAGAATGGCTCCGCGGGCAGCTCTGCCACGGCCGGCTTTGTATTCCCCACACTGTGGCCAGCGAGTCACCCTGCTCCGGCCGGCAGCCTGGAGCCTTCCCTGCCTGGATCGAGTGCTGTTCCTAATGGGATTCTTCCGAAAAGGAGAACCCCAGGAGTGCGTGTGTGCATTGTGCGATGCACGGGGCAGCGTGTGCACCGGTGCGAGAGCACAACATGTGAGTGTATGTGAGGATGGGGTGTGTGTGAGTGCGGGGAGTGCCGGATGGACGGTGTGTCACTGTGCGCGGGGGGGTGCGGGGTCACCCCGGTCCGTGGCTGTGCGGAGGGGGTGTTGCGCCGGTCCCGGGTGCGCACCGGGCTGCGAGCGCCGGTCCGTACGGTGCTTACAGCCGGGTTGCGGAGCGCAGCGGGGTTCCCGGGTGGGCAGGGCTGCTGCTCCGTTCCGCTCCGCTCTGTTCCGTTCCGTGCCGACCGGAGCCGCGCCCNCGGCGTTGCACAACCGTTGTAGGTGGGTGGGTGGGTAGGTGGGTGCGGACCCCCCCGGTGCCGCCCCCCGGTTGCGGGGTGTGGGTGTGCGCATGGCCCGCTCTTGTCTCGCAGCGCCTGTGCAGCCCCCGGTGTCACGCGTGTGCGTGTTTGCATGTGTGTGTCACCTTGTGCAGGGGGTGTTTCTGTGTGCGGTGTGCCCGCGTGTCCCCGTGTTCCCCCTGCGGGATGCCCCATGTCAGGTGCGCCGTGTTGGGTGCCCCAGCAGCCGCTGCAGGGCTTCCCAGGGCCGGTCCTGCTTCCAGGGAGAGCCCGCTGGCCTGGGCCTTTCCCACACCACCAGGGAATTGCATCCAAAGCCATTAGCCCGGCTTGCTGCTAACCACATCGCTGCTGGGGCCAGTGCCACTGGCACCTGAGGCGCCTTTTTGGAGTGACAGGGGTGGGTGGCACTCAGCAAGCTGCTGTGCTGGGGGTGGCAGGGTCTCTCAGGGTTGTTGTCACCCCAGTGCCTGTTAATTTTCCCGGAGAGGAATATATGGAGCATTGGGCGAGGGCTGGGATGCACGTCCATAAAATCGTGTGGTTTCCAGCCGGCCTGTGAAATGCAAATTGTCTGGTCTGCGAGTGCCAGAGCTAAACTTAGGGCAATTACAGGAAAGTGTGGGCACAGGGCAGTGTGTTCCTATACCCCAAGGCTGGCCCTGACGCTCTGGCACTGGGGGACCCCTTGCCCACTGCCCCATTCCGCTCAGGAGCTGAGCATTCCCACAGCACTTGCATCAGTTCTGGACTTTGCCCGCTGACGAGATGTGGCTCAGCCCTTCACCTTTGCCATGGGCTGGGCCATCCAGGGCGTCAGGCTGTGAATTTGGGGCCGGAAAAGGGTGAGGAGGGAGGCGTGTGCCCTGTTCTGAGGGGGCTGCAGCCCACCTGTCCCCCCCCAGCTGGTCATGGAACCATCTCCCACCTGGCAGCCCAGCCAGGATCCTGCCCCACTACCTCTGGGTCTACCCTGTAAGAACTCTTGAGCTATGTCATTCCCCAGCTTTGGGGTGAGGTGGGTGCTTGCACCCCATGGACCCTCCTGGCCTGGGATGACCCCTCATAACCAGTCTGGATCCCCTTTGCTGCTAGACGTGGGGTTGTTCCCCCCACGTTTCAGGAGGGCCTGAAATCCTGCTCTGGGGAACAGCCTGGTGGCACATCCTGGCTGTGACTCAGGTAGATCCGGAATTGTTTTCCTCTTGACACATTCCAGCGTTGTCCTTAAGGAAAGGCGCTGCAGAGGGATTTGGAAATCCCCTAAATTTCCTTGTTCTGTGGAAATCTTGTGTCCAGCAAGGAGCTGTCATGCAGGTCAGCCCCCATTTGCCCTGCGTGGGAGCTGGCCTGGCCGCTTGGAATTGCTGCCAGCAGCTCCTGCTCCCTGGCACGGCAATCATCCCTTCCTGCCTGGGCATGAGGTACCCAAGGAGGGGACAGCCACCAGCTCCTGTGCCAGAGTGGTGTGGGAGCACAGCCCTACTGCTGGCATCAGGGAGCAGAGCAGGGAGGGCAGGCGACCGTGAAACTTGCCGTGCAGGTCCCTGCGCGGGAGCGTGTCGGACGAGATTGCGTCTCGAGGAGGGAAGGAGTGGCTGGGAGTTTCAGTGAACGCCTTCCTCCCTGCCTGGAACTCCCCGGCGCCCTGGCGGGGACGCGGGGGCTCATGGCTGTGCTGGGGGAACATGGGGGAAGGTGCACCCGGCTCCTGCTTGGGTGGCTCAGGGAGGACTTTTGGCCTGGGGAGCGTTGAGATGCATCTCCCTTTCTGCCATCTGGCCCTTTCAAGGTGACGCCCTCATCTTTTGCCAGCCCGGTGTCACAGCAGCATCCTTGCCTGTGATCCCAGAGCGCAGCCGGCGCCGGCGGGCGCCTCTCCCTTCCCTGTCACGGCTCATGCACGCCGCTGCCCCAAACACGCCCGGCCGAGGGGAGTCCTGGAGCGAGCCCGGGCTGAGTCAGGGAAGGCGCGTTGGGTCTGAATCAGGAGCGAGGAGACGCTCGGCAGCCGCCTCCTGCTCACGGCATCGGGCTGCACCCATCCGTGTCCTGGGGAAAAGGGAGCAAACCACAATGGCATTCCACAAGGGCTGGGGACACCGGTGCAGGGGGGATGCTGCGCTCCTTTCCCCACCCCACAAAAGTCCTGTCTCCCTGCCCCACTGCTGCCTATTGTGGCCCTGAGTGGGGCACACGTGGCTGCGGCAGTGGCCGCCAGTGCTGCCTGATTAGCGATGCGGCTGGGAACGCTGTTCCCCCTTTTTGTTGAGCGTACAAAGGCTGGGAAGGCAGCCTGTGTGCCGGCAGAGAAACCACCGAGGACAAAGAGCGGGCTGCCCGCCTGTCTCCTGGCGCCGTGGCTCTCACCAGCACCTGCCTGGAAAGTGGCTCTGCTCCCAAGGGACTCCCGGGAAGGGACCCAGCAGCCCCCTCCCTGCCATGGGGTGAGCACTGGGTGCTCCCAGGGGTGCAGCCCTTTTGTGAAGCTTCAGGGATGCCCAGGCAACTGTGGTACCGGTGGCACATGTCACACAACAGGGACAGGAACAGGTGCAGGTGGTTCCCTCCCTGCCATTGTCTGTGCTGAGGCCCTGGCACAGGGCAGCAGCCCCCAGGATGGCATGGCCACGGGGCCCTTTGTGGCAGCACCTGCTCTGGGTCATGAGTAGGAGCTGTGCGGTCCCCTGGTTCAGGTCAGTGATCACCCCACAGCCAGCAGTTCTGGGAGAGGAGAAAGGAAGTGGGTTGTTTTCATGTATTTTAGCCCTGCCGAGGTCCTGCTGCAGGTCTGGGTAAAGCCCCAGGTTCTGCGAGGAGAGCAGAGCAGAGCCCCGGGGCTGGGTGGTGTGGGCAGAACTGTGGCAGCCCCTCTGGCCATGGCCAGGAGCCTTGCAGCTGCAAGCCTGACCTTGTCCCTCGGGCTGCTTCCCCTCACTGCCTCGGAGGTATCACACACCCGGGGCCAACACTGTGCCATGGCTTGCAGAGCTCTGTCCTCACCTGCCCTGTGGCCAGGCCTCTCCCTGGCACGTGTGCTCCTGCCCCAGCCCCGAGGGGCAGCGAGGTTCAGGGAGTTCCCTGCCATCCCTGTATGGCTTTGCCAAGGGGAAAACGGGTTTCCCTTGTCCCACTGGGTGTGTTCAAGGGCAGTGGAGACCATGTGCCCTTGCAGGGAGCTGGTCCAGGCGGTGATGGTGATGCAGTGCTGATGCTGTGCTGGAGCCAAGGTGCAGCTTGGCACAGCACAGCACATCCATACACCCCAGGCAGAGCCTGCACTGCCGTCGTGGGCAGCGCTACCCATCCCTACAGCCGCCCGAGCCTCATCCCCACACCCGTCGGAGAGCTCTAAAGCAGATGCTTCAAACGTGGGGAGCTTTCCTGTTGTCCTTTGTGCTGAGGTTAGGTTCCTGTGCAGTTTCCTGCCCTGTTATATATAGCTGTCAGCCCGTCCCGCGGGCGCTGCCAGCCGCCTGCTCCACTTTGGAGTTGTTTATCTGCAGCCCAAGCGCTCGATGGAGGTTGGGGTGGGGGGGGGGAGGCTACCAGGGGCACAGGAGTCCCACAGCACCCCATGCAGGGTGAGACTGTGGGTGCCCCCAGGCACTGGGTGTCCCCAGATGCTGGGTGCACATGGGGTTTTCCAGGAGGGAGCTGGGTTTTCAGCCCAGCCGTGGTTTTCCCACTGGAAGCTGGGTGCTCCCCCCGCTCTGCGCGGGATGCCCGAATGAAAGAGCGACTGTTCCTGGAGGTCGCTGGCAGCGTCACGAGCCTCTACGTCGCCCTGGCTAAAATTAGACACTTATCAGTGTTGGGAGGGATGTGATTTTACAGGTTCCTGTTTATTAGAGCAACCTTCGCTCCAGGCCGTGTTTCCGGCTCCTCCCTGGTGGGGATACTGCCCACGGCAGTCCCTGTGGTTTGCGGTGGCCACAGCCAGGATGAGCAGCAGAAAGGCCTCTGTTTCCTCAACAAGGGGCTTTTGAACAGCAGGCAGGACTCTGGTGGTTGGATGGGATGGGGGTTTTACCCTGGGAAGTGGCCCTGCAGGCAGCAACTGCTGCAAAAGCCACTGGGATATTTTCTTCCTGGCCCACCCGTGCTGTTCCAAAACGGCTCCTGAGCTGCTGAGGGTCTTGCCTGCCAGGTACCAGGCACTGCCAGGCTTCTGGGCTTCTTTTGGGGCATCCCTGGGGGTACAGGGCCATCCCTGTTCCATCCCTGGGGCTTGGGCCCAGCCAGGGTGAGGACACATTGACTGGGGCAGTCTCAGCCCTGTGGTGCTGAAGTCCCCAGGGAGGGTGGGAATAGTGGGACATGGACCAGGGGCTGGAGGTGGCAGCTGGGGTGACCAGTGGGGTGGATGGAGGGTGGGTGGATGGAGGGTGGATGTTGTCCATGTTGCTCTCTGATGGAACCCTTCCTATCTGTCCTTCTGCACAGGCGGCCGTGCCGTGACCGGTGCCCCAACCCAGCGCTCTGCCGTGGGGGCAAGAGCACCCCGAGCACCCCTCCACCATGTTCAACCTGATGAAGAAGGACAAAGAGAAGGATGGGGCCCGGAAGGAGAAGAAGAAGGAGAAAAAGGAGCGAATGTCAGCAGCTGAGCTCAAGAGCCTGGAGGAGATGAGCATGCGCCGGGGCTTCTTCAACCTCAACCGTGCCTCCAAGCGGGACTCCAAGACCCGCCTGGAGATCTCCAACCCCATCCCAATCAAAGTGGCCAGTGGCTCTGAGCTGCACCTCACAGATATTGACTCAGACAGCAACCGGGGCAGCGTCATCTTGGACTCGGGCCACCTGAGCACGGCCAGCTCCAGCGACGATCTCAAGGCGGATGATACCAACTTCAAGGGCTCGGTGCTGCAGCGGGCAGCCAAGTTCGGCTCCTTGGCCAAGCAGAACTCCCAGGTGATTGTCAAACGCTTCTCCTTCTCCCAGAAAAGTCGGGACGAGAGCACCTCAGAGACTTCCACGCCCTCTGAGCACTCGGCAGCCCCCTCCCCCCAGGTGGAGGTGCGCACACTGGAGACCCCGCTCGACAAGCAGGGGGTTCCCCCCGGGCAGCCCCGCACCCCTCCCGCCACCTCCCGGCGTGCCAGGGTGCCGGAGCTCATCGGCAAGAGATTCCCTGCCGAGCTGCGGCTGCCCGCCCTGGTGCCCCCCCAGCCCCCCGCCCCACGGCAGCTGGAGCTGCAGAGGCGCAACACCGGCGATTTCGGCTTCTCCCTGCGCCGCACCACCATGCTGGACCGGGGCCCCGACGGGCAGGTGTACCGGCGCATCGTGCACTTCGCTGAGCCCGGAGCCGGCACCAAGGACTTGGCCTTGGGCTTGGTGCCGGGCGACCGCCTGGTGGAGATCAACGGGCTGAACGTGGAGAGCAAATCCCGGGATGAGATCGTGGAGATGATCCGGCAGTCAGGGGAGACGGTGCAGCTGAAGGTGCAGCCCATCCTGGAGCTGAGCGAGCTGAGCCGCTGCTGGCTGCGGGGCGGCCAGGGGACACGCCGTGCTGCCTGGGATGTGAGTAATGCTGTCCCTGCCACGGGCACTGCCGGGCCTGGGTTCTGCCAGTGCCAGCATCCTCGCAGGGGTGTTTGGGTTGGCAGGGGCTGTGGGAAACAGCGGGTGTCAGGGCTGCTCCGGCCAGGAGCCATGCACAGGGAGGAGTGGGGCCCGGAGGCTGGGATGCAGCAGTGATGCATCAGGCCTTGCAAATCATCACTGGTGGGTTTTGCCCCCAAGGATGCTCAGGGTGCTGTTGAGTTGGATTTTCCTCCTGCCAGAGGGGCCGCAGGAGAGCCCAGCTCTGCGTTGCCTGCGGGAAGTCTGTCCCCATCTCTTTGCTGACTGAGCACAGTCCAGCAGAGAAGGGAGCTTTGCTCCTCACTGCCAGGAAATTCCAAAGGCTACTTTGCAGAAGGACACTGCCTGCTCCACTGCCCACGCTGGCGTCCCCCACTGGGATCCTCCCCGGGGACTGGGGCAGGCACACAGCGTGCCAGGGGCCAGGAGCTGCTGCCGGCGTGCGCAGCCCTGCATACGCGGCTGCTGCTGCTGCTGCTGTATAAATAGAAACTTAATGGCTGGGTGACCCACATCCCTCACGCCTGCTGCCCGCCACTGCTGACCCTGCCACAGGCTAACCAGCGTCCTGGCCAGCCAGCACCCCAGCAGAGCCCCCCAAATGCCAGCAGCCTGCAGGGATGGACCCCCTCCATGGTGGCAGGGGGTGCAAGCAGCGTGCCGTTGTTTAGCGTATACCTGTACGTGTTTGGTGTATTTTTAAGCCTTCCTTAGGGGAGGAGGGTGCCTGTGCCTGCAGAGCAGGTTGCCTGCACTTGAGAGAGCCACACTGAGCATCGTGAGACCCTGTGCCTGCGGGATGGTGGCCAGGATGGAGTGAGGGTGGCCACGGTGCTCCATGTGCTCCTGGAGCAGATGCCGGTGCTGCGGGGTGGAGTCTGCGCCAAGGCAGAGCGGTGGCTTTCCCGCAGCTCCTCCCCGGAGCCCTGCAGGCGTCACCGGGCAGCGCTGCCCGGATAACCCCTGCTGGGATAACCCCAGGGGACACGGGGCACGGCTGTGACCGTGTCGCATCGCCTTGGCACGGAGGCAGGTGTGTGTTGGGAACACACGAAGCCGGCGAGGCGCTTGTGCCCTGCAGGAGCGCGGGGCTGGGCTGGGAAGGGGGAGAGGAGGCGCCGGTGCCCTTGGGGCTGCATGGGAGAGGCTGCATCGTGCAACCTTGTGCCGGAACACGGTGTGATTTGACGGCATCAGCCGGTGGGAGCTGGCCAGAGGGCTGGCAGTGACTGAGGTGTGGGGCTGCCGCCGCAGCACAGGCACCTCCCGGCACAGGATGCCTCCTCCTCCTCCTGCATGGTGCACCAGAGTGACACGCTGTGGCTTTAGGAGCCCAGGCTGGGGTGCTGAGTGCAGTTGGGGGTCCCTCACACAAGGTGCTGGCACACAGGGAGGCCCAGCTCTCCCCCAGGCCCCACTAAGCTCCCTGGAATGTTTCTGGTCCTAATTTAAATAAAAATGATCCTTTTTGAAACAGGAAATTATAGACATATTTTGGGCTGTTGCTCTGAAAGCCCCTCCCTGGCTGGAGCAGGGCTCTGTGTGCACCATGGGGGGTTTAACCCCCTCACTGGGTCTCTGCTGAGTCACCCTTGTCCCCATGGACCTGGCTGGACAGGGCCAGCACCCGCCACATCTTGGGGGGTTGTCAGTGCTGTGGGGTGACAGGGGGCCAGCTGATGTCACAGCGTGACCAGGTATTGGGGCTGGGGTGAAACCCCATCCGTGTCCCAGCCTTGCTCCCAGCGTGGGGCAGCTGGGCTGGCTCGGCTCCACGCTTGTATTTATTTATTTACTGGTGAAATTCCTCAGGCAGGGCCCAGGCGTGCGCCGGCCCAGCACAAATATTCCAGAAACGCCTCTGACCACTCCAGTGCTTCAGCAGGACCACAGGCATGTGGTGGCTGTGCTGGCTGACTTTGTGTGCCTCCGTCCACGGGCACCCAGGTCCCTGCAGGTCACTGTCCCCAGGGTGCAAGGCCACTGTGCCATGGCACGGCTGGGTTCCCCCTGTCCCACCAGAGTGGGATGTGGGACTCTCATTGTGATGGAGGCACTTTAATAATTTCTCTGTGCTTGGGAAACTCTTGGTTTGGCTCTTTTCCTGCTCTCACTGAGGGGTTGGTGCTGCTGCAGTGTCCCTGGGATGGAGCTTGTATCCAGTGGGCTCAGCCATGGGCCAGTGTGTGTGTCTGCTGAATTTCCTGGCGAAGGAATGAGAGAAAAATGACAGGCAGAAATGCTGCTGTCACCAAACAGCTGGGCTGGACATCGCAGTGGAGGTGGCTCCATGCCTGCACTACCTGGGGACACCTGTGTCACTGCAGGCACTCTGCTGTGTTATGCCAGCCCTGCCAAGGGTGTTTGGTGTGGCCTGTCCCTTGTGCAGTGGGCTGTGCCAGGCTGGGACACCCTGCTTCCCCTGGGAATGTATTTTTGCTCAGGGCACATCTGTCTCCCTTCGGTTGGCCAGGGACCTGCTCAGCTGCCAGCTGGGGTCCCGGTGTGCCATGCCAGTGTCACCGCTGCTCCTCCATGCCACCAGCGTGCCTGGCTCCCTGCCACCAGCTCCTCCCAGCAGCCCCACATGGGGAGACCCCCCCGACCCCCAGCCCCTGCTGTTTCCAGGGAGACCTTGGACTTGCCATGAAAACCACTTTACCGTGGGCTGCTGGGGTGCTATCCGTCCCCAGGAACATTTTGGGGGGTTGGATCTTGTGTTCATGGGCAAGCCAGAGGAGGAGCAAGAAATGTCAGGGTTGCACTGCCTGGCAGAACACCAGGAACCCAGCTCCAACACCAGGCGCCCCGGGCTGTGGAGTGTGCAACCCCATCCCTTGAGGCACGGAGCCTCCCCCATCCCCAGAGCTGCGCTTGGCTTGGGGGTGTCTTTCCCAGCCGCTGCGGGCGGGCGGTGGCCGGAGGCCGGGCAGTTCCCCCCGCGGCGGAGCCCACATCACTTCCTCTGGCAGTGGTGACGGGGGTGGTGGCGAGGCCCCACTGCCCGCGTGTCCCCCCTAACCCCCAGCTCTCCCTCCGGCTGCTGCTGCTGCGCCGGCGGGCCCCTCGCATTCCTGGGCTATTTTTAGGGTGGCCCTATCAGCCCAGCTGTCCCTGCTGCCGCCGGCTGCCGCCCCATTAGTGCCTCTCCCGTGCGGTGCCGCCGCGCTCGCCCCGGCGGAAGCCCCGCTCCTGGCTCCCTCTGGTAAGGTGGGGACCCCCCCGGCGTGGCCAGCACGGCTTGGGGGAGCACGAGAGGGGCACGTGGGAGATGGTCCTGGTGCTGGGGTTGGGGATTGTGAGGCTGAACCCACCCCTGGGGTCTTTGGTGGCTGGGGGTTGTTTGTTGTGGGGAGCTCGTGGCCGGTGCTCTCTGGAGACCTTTGTGGCAGTGCCAGGCTGCTTGGTGGTGGGAGTGCAGAGGGTTTGGGGGTTCTGGCCCACAGGTGGGTTTGTCTCTAGACCCCCATGCTCAGCCTGTACTCCAGGCACTGGCATTTCGCACTGTGGTGATGGTTGTGGGGGGACAGGGGACCCCTGAGGGATGCAATCCCAGACTGCTGGGTTGGTTTGGTGGCCAGGTGCTCCCCTGTGCCACACCTGGCCCTGGGAAGGGGCTTCTCCCCGATGGCCCTAGGCACAACCTGAGGCTGGAGAATGGGTGCCATCCAGGGCAGCAGGTCCCACCAGAGCTGCCTGGCCGCTGGCACGGGGTCAGGCTCAGAATAAACCCAAGCTGTCAGGGCAAGCAGGGAGCTGGGGCAGAAAATATCCCTTCCCTCACCCTGGCATTTGCTTACCACAGCGGGCTGGCCCGCTCGGGGGAATGGGGCCACGGTCCTGCAGCCTGACTAAAGGGGCTTTTTTTGCACAGTGAGTTTTGCTGGGTCTCAGACTGGTCACCTGCCCATCCCCAGAGCCCCTCCTGTGGGCACTGTTTGTATGCTGAGCAGGGCCAGGTGGGATCAGACCCCCATTCCTGAGGATCCCAGGTGGGGAAGGCCACGTGCCTGTACCCTGTGCTGTCGTTCGGCGTTCTGGGTGCTGTCCCCAGCCCGTCTGACCTCTCCCTCTCTCCCCAGCCAGGGCTGCAGCTCCATGAGACATCACCATGGCGTTCTCATCCCGGTTTGCCTTCTGGGAGCAGAAGGGAAGTGTCTCTCGCATGTTTGCCTGCACCCCACATTTGGGTCACGCTGCTGACCTGCTCCCCCAGTTTGCCCAGTGCTGGCACCACGTTTGGAGCAGCACTCCTGGCCTCTCTGTGCTGCCATGACAGGGGCTGTGCTGGGCAATGGGGGGCTTGGCCAGGGCTGGGGTCACCAACACAGCCATGCATGTGGTCACTAACACCATCACTAACGGCTTTGCGAGTGTCTGGGGCAGCCCCTAACACAGTGTGAGCCACCCCAGTGCCCCCTGCCACCCAGGAGCTGCTGTGTGATGGCGAGTCGTGGTGTGCTGCCCACAGGATGCAGCACACGCTGCCACCGCAGTGTCACAGCCGAGTCCTGGCACCCAGAGACACAGCTCAGGGCAGGGTTTGGCCACCCACCCACCCTCCCAGAGGCCCCTGGTTTCCCCGGGTCAGCAGGGATCTGGCATGTCCCACGTGCGGCTGCTGCAGAGATTAGCTGGTGACACTTAAAACGTGCTGTGACACCGGCGGGGGGTGACGTGTAGAATGACAGAGCCCTGCAGGAGCAGTGGTGGGACTCTGAACCAGCTCCCTCACTGGCTGCACATGATGAGAGGGGCCAGGCCAGGCAGGCAGAGCACATACCTCTCCCACCCTTGGGGTTTGCCCTAACCAGGGCGCATCTCTGCACTTCACCCCCGTTTTTTCAGCTGATGGGAAGCCTGGAAGGACACACATCCTTGTCCCTGCAGTGGGCTGCAAATTGGGGCTGGCATGGAGTGATGGTCCCGGGGGGTTTTCCTGCAGAGAGGCCCCACAGTGGGCTGAAATGTGCTCCTCTTGTTTGTCTGACCCTCAGGTCAAGGACGAGGACAAATCTTTAGCTGTGAAAAGACCCGTGAAGGAGGACGGGGCTGTAAGTGTCACAGGGCACGGGCAGGGTGGAGCTTTTGGGGACAGGGCTTGCCCTTGGTGGGAACAGCCCCTGTGACAGGGCTTGGGGACACCATGCAGGATCACAGGCTTAGTGATGCTCTGAGCACTGAGTTTGACCCCCACGCTGGCAGCCTGAGGAACGATGGGTCACTGTGTGTGGGGCAGGGAGGTCACCACTGCTCCCTGCCCTGGGATCTATTGTGGGGCTGTAGGTTGGTGGGGAAGGGTCTGTGTCCCCAGTGCAGGGGGCTGGCCAGGAGCTGTGCTCCACTGCAGGGCAGAGCCCCAGGCCATGTCTCAAACAGCAGTGGAGGCTCCACTCACACCAATGTCCTTGTGGCTGCAGTCAGAGAGCCCGAAGGATGCAGCATCTGCACCCCCAAAAGCTGAGTCCCTGAAAGCTGAGCCCCCTAAACCTGAGCCTGTGAAGAGCCGTGAACCTGTGAAGAGCCCTGAGCCACCTCCTGGGAGAGGGAAGAGCCCAGAGCCACCTCCTGGGAGAGGGAAGAGCCCAGAGCCAGTGCTGAATGGGGCAGCCGTGAATGGGCTGGAGGGCCCAGCCAGCGAGGCACAGGGAGATGATGACCAGGGGCTGTCCCGCCGCAAGGTGGTGCGGGTGGTGCGCAAGGTGGTCCGCAAAGTTCTGCCAGGGGAGGACGCTTGCAGTGCCAAGGAGCCAGGGCGAGATGCCAAATCTCCTGAGCCAGTGCCACCCCCAAGGAAGGAGGAGACAGGCCGTACTGGTGTCCCGGCTCCCCCGGCCCCGCCACCTCCCCCCAGCACGGTGCCTTCAGCTCCTGCCAAGCCAGAACCCAAGGATGAGATCTCAGAGGGGCTCAAAACCCTCATGGCAAAGGGCAAAACCAAGGAGCACCGGCCACGGCTCCGGCCGGGGGACAGGCAGGAGAAGTCCCGTGAGCCGGCTGGTGGGGACACAAAGCTGTCCCCGTCCCCGAGCACTGAAGCCAAGCCAGAGCCACCAGTGCAGCCTTCGGGAGGGAAAGCAGAGCCAGCAAAGGCACCTGCTCTGAAACCCACAGCTCTGGAGAGGCACAAGGTACCGGTGTGTGCACACTGGGGGATACTCTAAGTGCCCCCAGTGCAGCATGGCGTGAGCTCACCTGCATGGTTTGCAGTGGTTTTGAGGTGTGTGGTGTGGGTGGGAGTCACTTTTTTGGGGCAGTCGTGTGTGCTGTGGCCACTCCATCATGCTGCCCCTTGTCTCCCCTCCATTTCATGTGGAGAAGAAGCTGCAGACCAGCGAGAAGCGGCCGACCCCTGTGAAAACTGCCCCGGCTGCTCCCCAGCAGGTGTGTAGGAGTGGGGACCCAGGTCCCTGGACACTGTGGGTACATGCTGGTACCCAGTTGTGCCTTCACCCTGGGACCTGCCCCAAGCATTGATGGGCTGCAGGGCTGGGAGAGCCTTTACAGTGGTCCCACTGGTGCCCACGCACCAGGGCTGTGAGGGCTGTGGGGCAGCTGGCCTGGAGCTAATGGTGCTCTGCCTCCAGGCTGCCTCTGGCCCTGCTTCCCCTGGCCCTGTGTCCCTGCTGAGCCCATCTGAGGAGGCGCAGCTCCGGCTGGAGAGGATCTTCACCAGTTCTGTAATTCCAGGGGTGTTGGTGCTTGCGTGTCGCCTTCCCAGGGATGGGGAGGCATGGGCAGCATGTGGCTGCCCTGGATGTGCTGTGTGCTCTGCACAGGGTGACTCTACCCCTGTGTCTGGCTGCCAGCCCCGTGGTCCCTCTCTGGGTGTCACTGGCAGCAGGGGATGGATGAGCAGGGCTGTTGGTGGGTTTGGGGATCATTGCCCAGACTTGCTGGGCATGGGGAACTGCTGGCATCCCCGTGGGGGCCCAGGCACACTGTGGTGGCTGGGATGGATGATGTCCCAGTGGTGCTGTGTGAATCATGGCCATGCTGGGGCCCTGTGGCTTGTCAGGGTGCTGCTTCTGCTCTCTGCCTCTCACCCCCTCTCTTCTTTCTCTCCTCCTTCCTTGCTGCCGTTAGCTGGACCCCGCCGCCTCCGCCTCGGCACCCAGCCAGGTACTGTACCCCCGTCCTCAGGAGCCCTCTGCCTCCACCAGCGAGCCCCCGCCATCCTCTGTCTGCCGCTGGGCTGGCGTCTGCGCCCGCGCCTCCTGCTGGAGCGTAAGGCTTTCCCCATCCCACCCTGCTCCGTGGGCTGCCACGGGGCCGGCGGGTGCCAGGGCAGCCAAGGCTGGGTGCCTGTCCCCTCCCCAGCGAGGCCGTGCCAGGGAGCCAGATGTCCCAGGAGGGTGCCCTCAGTGGAGGTGGCACAACCAGGGCGGGCAGGGGTATGGAGCAGGGTGTGAAGGGGCAGAGTGCTGGCATTGGCAGGGTGCATGGCTCGTGCCAAAGCAGCTGTGGCGTGTGATGCTGGCAGAGCTCAGAGCGGGGTCAGTGCAGTGACCTCCACCTCCAGGGCTTTGGCAGCATGGCCTCGTGGTCAGCGTCCTTCCCGGCTCTGTGTCTGTCCAGCACGGCACTGGACTTGCCACCCCGCTGTCCATAGTGGTGGCCGTGGCACGAGGAGTGCCCGCAGGGTTTGGCACAGCCATGCTTTGCCCCCGCTCGCCCCCCCCCCCCGCCTCTTTCTGTGCTGTGTGCGGGGCAGGGCTGAGCCCTTCCCGCCCTCACCGCCGTCTCTCGGCCTCGCCAGGGTCCAGCGGACGATGCACCGGCAGCTCCTCTTGGCCCTGTCCCTGCTGCAGCTCAGGTTTGGCTTTGGGGCTCATCCTGCTCTCCTTGTGCCAGGGACATCCCCACTGTGTGCCAGCCATGCCAGCCTGGCATTTCCCATGTCAGATTCCTGTGCCATGTCCTGTGTGCCTCCATTACGTGCCTCAGCGTGTCCTGTGTCCCTAGAGCATGTCCCTGCAGCATGTCCCATGTCCCCATAGCATGTCTGGTGTCCCTGCATCCTGACACGTGGCTGGCGTGGGTGCCTGCTCTCAGGGCTGTGGTTTGGAAGCTTGGCCCCTTCAGGCTCGCCTGAGGTGGGCATGGTGAATGTGCCTGTGGGTCACTGTGTCTTTATGTCTGCCCCAAGCTGTGGCAGGGTCCTGGTGGTCTCTGCAGCCCTGAGCCCACTGGGGTCCTCACTGGGCAAACTGGGGACGTGCTGGGAGGGCTTGTGGCTTGTGGAGGTGGCCTGGCTGTCCAGCACATGGTCTTATGGCCAGTCAGCCCTGCTCCCTCCAGCCCCAGGGATGTGGGGAGGGAGTGAGACAGGGCAGGGGACAGGTGACCACAACCTCTCCACGTCTGCTGTCCCACAGGCCAAGACAGAGGAGCAGATAGCAGCCGAGGAGGCCTGGTACGAGACCGAGAAGGTGTGGCTGGTGCACAGGGATGGCTTCTCCTTGGGTGAGCCAGGGGCACTGCTGGGACACAGCACCCTATCCTTCCTGTGGCACGGCAAGCCCCTCTGACCCCACTGCGGTGTCCCTGGAGGCTGCCAGCACCAGCATAGCCCCTCTGAGTGCCCTGTGCCCCTCACAGGCAGCCAGCTGCGGCCGGAGGCGGGCAGTCCCCTGCCCGAGGGCAAGGTGAAGGTGAAACTGGACCACGATGGAGCCGTCCTGGAGGTGGAGGAGGACGATGTGGAGAAGGTAGGGCTGCGGGGCGGGGGGCCGGCGGGGCAGACCCCCGTTCCCCGCCTGACCCACCCCACCTCAACCTCGCTGCCAGGCAAACCCCCCGTCCTGTGACCGCGTGGAGGACCTCGCCAGCCTCCTCTACCTCAACGAGTCCAGCACACTGCACACGCTGCGCCAGCGCTACGGCGGCAACCTCCTGCACACCTACGCCGGGCCCACCTTGGTCGTCATCAACCCGCTGAGCTCCCCCTCTGTGTACTCCGAGAAGGTGACGCTGCTGCGGGGGGACACCAGAGAGGACAAGCAGCTGGCACTGCGCAGAGGGGACGGTGGGGGTGGCAGGGTGCTGACCCTTGCCCGCTGTCCCTCCCTGTCCCCATCAGGTGATGCACATGTTCAAGGGGTGCCGCAGGGAGGACACGTCCCCGCACATCTATGCGGTGGCGCAGGCGGCGTACCGCAGCATGCTGATGAGCCGCCAGGACCAGGCCATCGTCCTGCTGGGCACCAGCGGCAGCGGCAAAACCACCAACTGCCAGCACCTGGTGCAGTACCTCGCCACCATCGCCGGCAGCACCGGCAAGGTCTTCTCCGGTGAGTCCCTTTGTGGGTGTGGAGTCCCCTTGTCCTGCCTGCACGCGCCCCTCGCTTTGCGGTCACAGCCCCGCGCACGCGGCAGCGGCTGGACACACGCGCCAGACGGGCTGTCACTGTCACACCGGTGCCTGTGCCGTGCTCCTGAGGGCTGCTGTGGTGTGAGGGAGCAGGAGCACCTGCCCAGCCAGCTCTGGCCCCCTGCCCACTGCACGGCCCCTGCACTGCCCTGCTTCTCTTCCTGCAGTGGAGAAGTGGCAGGCTCTCTACACCATCCTGGAGGCTTTTGGCAATAGCAGCACCGGCATGAACGGCAACGCCACCCGCTTCTCCCAGATCATCTCTCTGGACTTCGACCAGGCTGGGCAGGTGGCATCTGCCTCCGTACAGGTGAGGGGGCTGGGGTGGCCCCCGCAGCATGGGAGGGGGTCCGTCCTTGCCAGTGTGGCTCCCCATGGTGTGGGAGCTAGTCTGTCCTCACGGAGTGTTGTCCGGACAGGCTGTAACTGCCCCATCCCCTGTGGCAGCTTTCAAGGCCAGGTTGGACAGGGCTTGGAGCAACCTGGTCTAGAGGAAAATGTCCTTGCCCATGGTAGGGATTTGAAGCTCATTGATCTTTAAGGTCCCTTCCAATCCAAACCATTCCATGATTCTTCTGGTGTTTTCTACACTGCAAACTCTGCCACAGACCCCCAGCCATGCTCACAGTGCTCAGCAGCCTGGCATCCTGCTCCCATCCTTGTTCACACCCAGATCAGATGGGCTCCCTGTCCTTGCTGAGTTAGTCCCAAAATCAGGGAATGTGTCTTCCAGATGCCTCCCTGATGTGGTAACAGCAGAGCCTTTAAAACCCAGGAGAGCCACTCTGCTGCTGTAGTAGCACTCAGTGAGGAGAGATGCTCATGGGCTGCTTGGGTGATGTTTGCATTCACATGGTGCCCTGCAGGGGGAGGGAGGCCCTCACAACTCCATGGGGACCCTGGGCAGGCAGCAAGGGGTGGGGGCTGGGTGGTCTCAGTGGGAGTGGGGCACTTGGGGACAGTTCCCAACTGTCCCACCTCCATCAGACACTGCTGCTGGAGAAGCTGCGTGTGGCCCGGCGCCCGGCCAACGAGGCCACCTTCAATGTGTTCTACTACCTGCTGGCCTGCTCTGACAGCACCCTGAGGTGAGCTGGGGGGGAGGGCATGGCCTCCATCCTGGGAGGGGTCTCTGGGACCTCGCCCATGGGGCCAATCATGGTGTTTATCTCTGCAGGACTGAGCTTCACTTCAACCACCTGGCAGAGAACAATGTCTTCGGCATCGTGCCCCCCTCCAAGGTTGTTGCCATGTGGGGCTGTGGGGGAAGACAGGGGTCTCTGGCCCATTTGAGTGCAGGGCTAGGCAGAGCTGGGCTCCCAGATTGATGGCTCCTGTTGTTTTCCACAGCCAGAGGAAAAGCAGAAGGCAACCCAGCAGTTCAGCAAGCTCCTGGCAGCCATGAAGGTGATGGGCATCTCAGGAGATGAGCAGAAAGCCTTCTGGCTCGTCCTGGGGGCCATTTACCATCTGGGAGCTGCTGGGGCAACCAAAGGTAATGAGCTGGGAGCCATTAATAAGGGGAGATTTGGGACTGATGGATGTGAGGGGTTCCAGAGGTACCTTGCAGTCTCCTGCAGTGCAGCCAAGCCCTGGGAGAGAGGGTGGGAGGGACAGTGCCCTGCCACCCTGAGTGCTCTGGGGCACCCAGTTTTGTCCCCATGGTTGGGGTGGTCTCATTAACTGCTGGGAATCGAACACACCCAGACCCTGGGCTGGCCCCTGCCAACTTGGGGGAGTGGGAATCTGGGTGGGGCTGAGGGATTTGGGAGGGTGCTCCCCATTTCCAGTGTAACACTTTTCCCTCCATCCTCCTCGCAGAGCCACTGGCAGATGGAGCTGGTAATGGGAGTGGGGAGGGCTCTGCTCTGGGGGGTGCCACGCGATGCTGGTTTGGGGGCTGCAATGGGGGCTTGGGGTGCTGCTGGTGTTCTGGGACCAACCCTGACCCTGGCTGGGTCCTGACAGCCCCAAATTTGCCTTCTGCTCGTGAGGAGTCCCAACCCAGTCCTGTCAGCACCACTGGTGGTGTGGGGCAGGGCTGCCCTGGCACATAGGGCTCACCATGGGTGTGAATCTCCCACAGCACCAGCTTTGCTCTCTGTTCCTGGGGATGGCAAATTTGGCTTTGGGGGTGCTCTTCTTCCCCTGTGGCTTTCTCTTTCTGCCTGTTGTGCTGGAAGCCACTGTAGTGCTGCACGCTGACAGGAGAGCTGGGCATGTCGCTCCCAAAATGGGCACCAGGGAATTTGCAGCCCTGGGGGAAAAAACGAACTGGGGCTGAGAAGGGAGAGACTGGAGGGGTCTGGATGCACATTGGGGTGCAGAGCTGGCCTGTGGGTTGTTCTTGGGGTGCAGTGCTGGCCCATGGGGTGCTCTCAGGGCACTAGAGGGCAGCAGGGCCCTGCTGCAGCCACCACAGCAGGATGCTCAGGCAGCTCTGTAGCCTCTCCATGGGAGCCTGCTATGGGGGAAACTACAGATCTTGCTGGGGGTGAGCATTGCTACATCCTGCTGGGGGCTAGCATCCCACCCCCAGGTCTGTGCTGCTGCTGCTGCTGAAGCCTCCTCTGCGCTTTGTGGACACTGGGGATGCTCAGAGCCAGCTGAGTTGCACCAGCTGCACAATTCCTTGACCCAGGGCTGGATCCAAAAGTGGCTCCCCTTGCGCTGGGGCAGAGCCGAGCTGCTCCTCAACGGTGTCCGTGGTGCAGGGGGGGCTCACAGGGGGGGACGACCCCCATGCCAGTCACAGTGTGACACTGCAGCGGTGCCTGGGGAGGGGGCAGGCATGGCATGTGCAGGGGCATGATGGTGGCAGGAGGGCGTCCCCGTGCCGTGGCGTGCCGTTGTTTCTAACCCCTGTCTCTGTTCGCATGGTGCATGCTGCCCTTTGCAATGCAGACGCCGACGAAGGTAAAGTCCCGATCTCCGCGCGTGTCTCTGGCTTCCCCCTCCCCCCCGTGCCACCTCCCGTGTCCCTGTGTGTCACCATTAACCTGCTCCCACCGCCCCCAGCGTCCCTGTCTCTGTGTCTGTCCAGCTGTGTTGCAGCTGTGTCACCAAGCAGGGACATGCCCCCGTGTGGGGTGGTGTCTCTGTGTCTATCTGGCTGCATTGCGGCTGTGTCACCAAGCAGGGACATGTCCCCTGTGTGGAGTGGCTCAGAGCCTCAGAGGTCCCCGGGTGGTGTTGGCAAGGGGTGTGTGTTTCACCCCAGTGTGGCTCCAGGCTCAGCCCTGCAGCAGCACAAAGCCATTCACCCCTATCTCCTCTAGACCCCAAACATCTCTGTCTCCTCAAACCCCAAAACATGTGCTCCCACTGTGCACATCATCCCCAACCTACTCTGTAGGTCCCTAAGATCACTTCAGGCCTATTTTGAAACACTCCCCATTTTGGGGGGTGCCTTGCCTGGCCCTGAGCCCCCTTCTCCACCCTTCAGCTGGGAGGAAGCAGTTTGCACGGCACGAGTGGGCTCAGAAAGCCGCGTACCTGCTGGGCTGCAGCCTGGAGGAGCTCTCCTCTGCCATCTTCAAGCACCAGCCCAAGGGCACCCTGCAGCGCTCCACCTCCTTCCGGCAGGGCCCCGATGAGTCTCCCCTGGGGGACAGTGGCACAGGTAGGGTGAGGTATGGGGGGGACAGCGGATGGTCCCAGGGGATGCCAGGCTGGGGACACTCAGGTTTGCTTTGGCCAGGTCCCAAGCTGACAGCACTGGAGTGCCTGGAGGGGATGGCAGCTGGCTTGTACTCTGAGCTCTTCACACTCCTCATCTCCCTCCTCAACAGGTACATGCTGGGGGGGGCCAGCAGGAGAGCTGGGGGGTGCCTGTCAGCACCCGCTGACCCTGCTGTGCCCCTTTGTGCTCCCCCCAGGGCGCTGAAGTCGAGCCAGCACTCGATGTGCTCGGTGACAGTGGTGGACACCCCTGGGGCACAGAACCCTGAGCTGGCGGGGCAGAGCCGGGGTGCCACCTTCGAGGAGCTCTGCCACAACTACGCCCAGGAGCGCCTGCAGCAGCTCTTCCACCAGCGCACCTTTGCCCGTGAGCTGGAGCGATACAAGGAGGTACCAGGGACACCCAGGGCTGCCACTGCCTCCTCTGCTCCTGCCCTCCCATGCCCATGTGAAGATCTCCTAACGTGTCCCCCCTGATTTCCTACCCAGTGGTTGCTCTGGACCAGTCCAACCAAAGCAGCTCTGTCACAGTGCCCAGGGTTTTCCCCAGGGCTCCTGCTGGGTGTGCAATGTGGCACAGGAGGGCTGGGCTGGGAGGTGGTGGTGATGGTGGTTACTGCTTCTCCATCTCAGCACTGGCAGCCCATGGGGACCCTTCCTGGTTCCCCCTTTAGCACTCAGCATCACCTTAAACTCCATCAAGATCAACACCCTGATGGGCTCATGCTCTCTGTCACTGCTACTCTGCAGTGTGGGCACTCAACCTGCCTCTGTTCCCTTCACCAGGAGAACATCGAGCTCACCCTGACTGATGCTGAGCCCAGCTCCTCTGGCTCCATAGCTGCTGTAGACCAGTCCTCACACCAGGCACTGGTAAGCACCCACCACTCTTCCTCCCAGCCACATCATGGCAGCAGATGGGTGTTTTTGTCACTTTAGTGGTAGAGGGGAAGGAAAGAGGCTGTCCTGAATGCTTGGCCATGAGAGCCTGGGTGCGAGTGTGTGTGCAGCCCACATACCTGATGCATCTACCAGTATGGTTTTCCCCTCTTGTCCTGGGAGCTGCCTGTGCTGTGGGCAGGGGGCCTGCAGACAGTGTGTGATCTCTGGGGTGCTCCGGTCCTCAAAGTGCTCTGGTCCCCGGGATGCTCTGATTCCCAGGCTGCTCAGGTCCCCAATGTCCATAGGTCCCCAAGGTTCTCCAGTCCCTAGAGTCCTCCAGTCCCTGCTGGAGGAGGCTGCAGGGACAAGGGGTGCTGCTGGCACTATCCCTGGCTTTCAGCCCAACACTGCATTTCCCACCTCAGTGAGATGTGCTGCCAGAGTGTCCCATGTGGACCCTTTCCCTACTTGTTCTCCACTAATCAGGAGCCCTCTCACTCAGTGTGAGGTTGCATGCTCCCTGGCTGGCCTGGGTGCCCTGTGTCACCCTGTGTCCCTGCCCTGGGGGACACTGGTGTGCCGGACCAGCTGCCAGTGTGGTGACCCTGCAGGTCCGGTCTCTGGCCCGCACGGACGAGGCGCGGGGGCTGCTGTGGCTGCTGGAGGAGGAGGCGCTGCAGCCGGGCGGCAACGAGGACACCTTGCTGGAGAGGCTCTTCTCCTACTACGGCCCCCAGGAAGGGGCCAAAAAAGGTATGGAGGGGGGCCTGGGACCATGGGGATGTGTCCACTAGACCAGAGACAACCTCTCTAGTGGAAGATGTCCCTGCTCAAGGCAGGGGGTTGGAATGAGATGAGATGATCTTTAGGGTGCCTTCCAATCCAATCCATTCTGGAATTCTGTGACACGCCCCAGTGAAGCACTGGTCCCTGGGGCTGTGCCCACTGGTGCTGCGTTTCCCTGCAGGGCACAACCCACTGCTCCCCAGTGACAAGCCCCGGCACTTCCTCCTGGGCCACAGCTCAGGGACCAACTGGGTGGAGTACGATGCTACGGGATGGCTCAACTACGTCAAGCACAACCCGGCCTCCCAAAACGCCTCTGTCCTGCTGCAGGAGTCCCAAAAGTGAGCAGGGTCCTGGGGTTGGGAGCA
The DNA here is from genome assembly GCA_013400955.1 of Drymodes brunneopygia. Taxonomy (NCBI): domain Eukaryota; kingdom Metazoa; phylum Chordata; class Aves; order Passeriformes; family Petroicidae; genus Drymodes; species Drymodes brunneopygia. The sequence goes on along the minus strand of VZTZ01007402.1, from coordinate 38,113 downwards.
TGGCACGGGAGGGAGAGGTGACATTGGAGGGTGACATGCCCTCTGTGGCCTGCAGGAAGGTGATCAGCAGCCTGTTTGCTGGGCGCGGCGGGTCGGCGCTGGTGCTGTCGGGCTCGGTGGCAGGGCTGGAGGGGGGCTCCCAGCTGGCGCTGCGCCGGGCCACCAGCATGCGCAAGACCTTCACCACCGGCGTGGCTGCTGTCAAGAAGAAATCCCTCTGCATCCAGATCAAGCTGCAAGTGGTGAGTGAGGGGGTGCCACTCCTGGCTGGGGTGTCTGGCTGGGGCGCTGCTGCACGTCACTGCTCACCCTGCTCTGCCGCACCCGCAGGACGCCCTCATCGACAGCATCAAGAAGTCCAAGCTCCACTTTGTGCACTGCTTCCTGCCCAAGGTGGGGGGCAGCGGGGACCCCCTGGCCGTGCCGTGCCGGCGGGTGAGCGGCAGCGAGCTGGAGCTGCCAGCAGAGCACTGTGAGGCCGGGCTGATGACGCTGGACGTGCCCCTCCTGCGCGCCCAGCTCCGCGGCTCCCGCCTGCTCGACGCCCTCCGCATGTACCGCCAAGGTGAGCCCTGGCACCAGCACCAGCACAGAGGTCCTGGCTGCATCTCCTTGCTGGAGAGCCAAAGACCCCTGGGAATCCCTTCAGCATATGCCCTTGCTCTGAACTCCAGAGCCTCTCCCCAGGGTGGTCCTGTCCCTGTCCCCTCTCCCCTGCAGGGCTGTTATCTGCACTGGGGACAGGCATGGCCATAATTGGGTGTCTCCCCTGCTGCCGCTGGTTCCTGGCAGCAATCCCATTGGCATCCAGCCCCTGTCCCGCTGGAACGAGGGCCTCTGGGTTGTGCTCAGCAAAGCATTTATCGATACATTGGCTGGCCAGCCACCCAGCCAAGGGTTTATTGCTTGGAGGCTGGACCCTCCCTGCCATGATTGGAAATCGATGCCACCTGCACACCTCCTGGATCGATGGCCGTGGCCAGCCGGCCATGCCGGGGTCAATGTCCCCATCAATACCTCATCGTTAATTAAGATATGGAGGCTCAGTGCTGGAGCCTGATGCAGGAGTTGGCTGTGGCTGCGTGAGCGGGATTTGCACAGGCAACACGTGTCCCTGCTCTCCCCCCGAGGAGGGATCTGGCCACTTTCTCCTCAGATCCCGGCCAAAATTGCTGGAGGACGCAGCCAAGGAAAACCTCTTGGGGAGGCTCAGGGTATTCCAGCTATGCCTGACCCCATGGGGAGCTTGTGTCACGTGGGGTGACCCCATCAGCTCTCCCAAAATATGAGCCCCAGCATATCAGGACACATGGGGCTGTCCCTGGCCATCCCCTGGGTGTCCTGCCTGCCCACACAACCCCACTCCCCCTTACTTCCCCAGGTTACCCCGACCACATGGTGTTTGCGGAGTTCAGGCGGCGCTTTGATGTCCTGGCCCCACACCTGACCAAAAAGCATGGGCGCAACTACATCGTGGTGGATGAGAAGCGGGTACGTGCCCCATGTCAGGGCCAGTGCTGTGGTCCAGGGTCCCCTGCACCCCAGAGTGCCTGGCCCTGACACCTTTCCCTCCCTGCAGGCAGTGGAGGAGCTCCTGGAGTCGCTGGACCTGGAGAAGAGCAGCTACCACATGGGTTTGAGCCGGGTACGGTGCCCGACACCGCCGGGCGTGGGTGTGGGCAGGGCTGTGCGTCATGGCACGGTGGGGCAGCAAAAGGGCAGCACTGTTCGCTCCCACCCACGGCATTCCTCGTGCCTGGGGAATAAAACCCCACGGTGGGACAGGATCAGTGGCTGTGGAGGGGAGAGACACATCCCCATCAGCGGGAGGGTGGCACGGCGTGGCCAGAGGGATGCTGGCACCCATCGCCATCCTGCTCCCCTCCCACAGGTGTTTTTCCGGGCTGGATCACTGGCCAGGCTGGAGGAGCAGCGGGACACACAGACCAGCAGGAACATCACCCTTTTCCAGGCGGCGTGCAGGGGCTTCCTGGCACGGCAGCACTTCAAGAAGAGAAAGGTTCGTCCCAGCAACTCTCCCCTCCCCGCTCTGCTGCACAATTTCGCCTAAAATGGGCAGCGCAGCCTTTCTGCGCCTCCTGGGCCAGCACCTCCTCCTCCCGCCTCCCCCGGAGCCGTGGGGGGCCAGGGGGAACCGGGGGGCCAGGGGGAACCGGCAGGGAGGCTGCTGGGCATCGCCACAGAAGGATGAAGCCACACTTCAGCTCCTACTTTTATCATTAGAGGAGGTGTAAAATAGGCATCTTACAGTGCCTCACCTTCCCGGGATTAGCATATAGAGGGGCTGGAGAGGATCAAACAGCAGATTTGCTGGTGCAATTAGCCCAAATGCTAATGAAGGGAAGCATGCTGGGGTGCTGGCAGGGGTGCTGAGCACCCACCTGCACCACTCTGCCCTGCTGGTGGCCCCGTACTGACCCCATACCCCGTGCTGACCCCGTGCCCTGCACAGATCCAGGATTTGGCCATCCGGTGCGTGCAGAAGAA
>VZTZ01007402.1:0-26222 GCA_013400955.1 Drymodes brunneopygia | reverse complement strand
CATCCACATATTTTTTTTTTTTTGTTGCCAGGGAATGACTGCACCACTTCCCTGGACAGCCTGTCCCAATGCCTGACCACCCTTTTGGTGAAGAAATTTTCCCTAATATCCACTCTAAACCTCCCATAGCACAACTTGAGGCCATGTCCTCTTGTCTTATCGNACCCCTCCCAGTTTGCAGGACATGGTGGCAAAGTATCAGAAAAGAAAGAGTAAACTGTGAGGAGCATCTCTTTCCTTCCTCCCCTCCCCTAACCCCCACCTCACCCCCAGGGGCCGGGGTCCCGCATGCCACTGGCCCAACTCTGCATGCCCTAACAGCACCCACAGCACGGCACAGCACGGCACATAACCACATCCCATGCATGGGGATGAGCCCCTGGGATGGGGTGGGGGGTGATGCTCTGCCGTGGCTGGTGACAAATGTGTCAGCATGGGGCAGCAATGGAGCCCTGCTGCCACTAATTAATGCCCCCATCCATGGTCGCTCCCACGACCTGGGTCCTGCTTAACTAACGGCACGTTTGCCTGGACATAAACTGTGTTTGATGTGGAGCTTAATTCCATTGGTCAGAAAAATCTTAGCTGCCCCCAGAGCTTGTTTTTTGGGGTTTTTTTGGTGTCATTCTGTGCTTTTTTGTTGGTGGTTTTTTTTTTTTCCCCAAGCCCAGCGTTGCCTGGATGTATTGCAGGGGAGGGAGATGCGCAGGATGGAGTGCAGCTCGTTGCTCTGAATTTAAAAAGAGAAGGATTCCTATACAGGGCCTCTCCCAGCCTGTCTCTTGTGCTGTTTGCCATCATTGCCAGGCAGGGAATCAGCCCAAAACCAGGCTGATGAAAGGCCATTTAAGATCCTGTGATACATCCCATCCCTTCCTTGGAGTGGCCTGGTGGGAGCAGGGTGGCAAGAGGGGACCACACCGCTTCAATTTCCGTATAGATCCCGCCGGTGCTGCCATAACCCTAATGAAAGCAGTAAGCGGTGAGGTATTAAGAGAGATTTATTCAGGGATGCTTTTAACGTGGAGGAATGGATTTTGCAATGCAGACAGCACCTTCTTTCTAAAGGCAATCAATATGGTTACGAACGGCTGTTATAAATTAGATGGTTTAAGCCAGATAGGACTTTTTTTACACCGGGACGTAAATCAGGGGCTCTCGGGCACAGCAGGGCTGTAAATCTGCCCACTGTGCTCCCGTGCCTGCCGTGCCAGAGTCGTTTCTGTTCCGCCTGCTAAACTCCTGTTTACCCGGGGCCATCAGCATTGGTCTTCCTTGCTGTAATTCTGCACTCGACGGCAGCCTATAAAATGAACCCACTTATTTCCTTCCCAGTCCCAGAGCTCGAAATCTGTGTTTTCGGACCTGTGCCCTGCCTGCTGCCCCAAAGCCAGGCCTTGCTGTCTCCGGCTCTGGAGCTGTGCAGTGACAGGGTGGGACGTTGGGCAGAGGGTGTAGAAGCCCCTTGGGTAGGTACAGGGGTGGTTTGGGGGTGCTTCAGGGAGCCACTGGCTTGCAGTTTGAGCTCTGTGCAGGCAGATTATGCCCCAGAGATGGAGCAGAACCATAGGACGGGGTTTCACCCATGCCAAGGTACACAGGCAGCGGGTACTGGAAGTGCCTTCCAGTGCACTTCCATCTCTCCAGCACCCAAATCTCACTGCTCCACACTGACTTCCTGCTTTCTTCCACCCTGACCCGCTCCTCTGGCAGTGATGGTGACTCAGATGTGGACTCAGAGCTGGAGGAGCGCGTGGATGGGGTGAAGTCTTGGCTCTCCAAGAACAAAGGCTCCTCCAAAGCGCTCTCGGATGACGGCAGCCTGAAGGGCAGCAGGTGGGTGCAGGGCTGGGCATGGGACTGGCGGGCAGGGGACTGGCTGAGCTATGCTGGGACATGGACAGGGCCGGGTGGGTGCCCGTGGGATGTGGCATTTGGTGCTGTGTGCTTATATGGATGGCCAGGGAAGGGTTAATTCTGGTAAGCAGCTCAGTCTCCATTGGGGACACATGTCCCCCCACCCAAGGGGGCCTCCCTAGTCCCCCTTCCCTCATCCCACCCTAGAGACATATGGGGTATCCACAGCCCCCCACCCCAGCTACTTCCCCAGGGCTTGCAGTGTTGGGCTTTAGCTCTGTGCAGCATTCCATCACTCCAGGACTGATTCCCTGCTCCATCCTGCCCTCCTCTGCAGCCCCACCCCATCTCTCCCCCCACCTCTCAGAAAATGTTGGCAGAGGTGGGGAACATGCTCAGGTGCACCCACGGCATGGGGCTGGGGCACACAGCCCCACTCCCCTTCCCCTTGGAAAACGCTTGCCTGCTNGCCAAGGGCTGGACAAGCGGTGGTCCCTGTCGGCCACCGACGTAGAGAAAGCCTCTGTCGCCTCCGCCCCAGTGAGCCGCGTCTCCTCCGCCTCCTGGCGCGGGCTGGAGGACGGCGATGATGGGGACGAGGGATGCTCGGTGCTGAGCTTCGCCCTCTCCAGCCCCGGCAGCTTACGGAGCCGGCGCGGGGGGCCCGAGAGCCGCCCTGAGGCGCGGCTNCTCAGTCTCCATTGGGGACACATGTCCCCCCACCCAAGGGGGCCTCCCTAGTCCCCCTTCCCTCATCCCACCCTAGAGACATATGGGGTATCCACAGCCCCCCACCCCAGCTACTTCCCCAGGGCTTGCAGTGTTGGGCTTTAGCTCTGTGCAGCATTCCATCACTCCAGGACTGATTCCCTGCTCCATCCTGCCCTCCTCTGCAGCCCCACCCCATCTCTCCCCCCACCTCTCAGAAAATGTTGGCAGAGGTGGGGAACATGCTCAGGTGCACCCACGGCATGGGGCTGGGGCACACAGCCCCACTCCCCTTCCCCTTGGAAAACGCTTGCCTGCTGAGTGCAGATTGCTTTTATCCAAACCCAATTTCCTAGCAGGGCTCCAGGAGTCCCAGGGGACTCCCTCCCTCTGCCGAGCAGGGGGGAAAGATCTGAGCTGGTTTCTGTTAATTGGTTTAATTTATTCAGCGGTGCAGATGTAAAACATTTTGTTATTGGAGATAATTCCACCTTTTCTGAAGTCGGGAATCAAACGCAGCGGCTCCAGGTAGCCGACAATGAAATAAATTGAAGGCAACACTTTAAAGGGGAATCAAAGTGCTGGGCTAGAACAATTCCCACATTTACATGACATTTTTCCACGATGCCATCTCCCGCTGACGCAAATTGCCGAGGCCGCCTCGCCGGCCCCCCCTTCGCCCGCTCATCTCCGTGTCTCTCTTGTCTCCCCGGTGCGTGCGGGGCCGCGGTGCCGCGGACAGGTCAGCCCTGCCGGACGGCCCCGAGCCCGAGGAGCGGCCGGTGTCGGTGTTGAGCTCCCTCAGCTACAGGAAGCGGCNCGCCTGGATGAGGCGGACGAGGGGTCCCGCGGGCAGCCCCTCTTGGGCCGCAGCTTCTCTGTGCCCCCACGGCCCCGCAGCGCAGCCTCCGAGGAGGAGGGTCCTGGGGACGCCCGTCCCGTGCGGCACCGCTCCTACCTCGACCCCGACCTGGAAGCCGCCATCCAGGAGGTGCTGAGCTACAGCCCGCTGCGGGCCAGGGGCTGCTCCAGCCCCGAGGCCGACTCAGGGGACGACGGCCGGAGTGTCCGGAGTGTCAGGAGTGTCCGGAGTGCGGCCCCGCTGGGCGCCGCTGACCGCCCCTCCGGCAGCCTGCGCCGCTCCGCATCCGCCCTCGACTTCTCCCGGCACACCTGCCGCTGCCGCAGCAGCTCGGGCTCCTCCGAGGAAGAGGAGGAACGGAAGAAGAAGAGCTCCAAGAAGCGTGCCAAGAAAAGCAAGAAGAAATCCAAGAAAAAGAAGAAGAAGCAGGAGTCATCGTCCGAGTCCAGTTCCTCCTCCGAGTCCTCCTCCGGCTCCACCAGCTCCTACCGCAGCACCTCCAGTGTCAAGAAGGGCCCGCGGGCGGCGGGGAGCGAGGAGCCGACACGTCCTGCCCGGGGAAAGAAGGAGGAGAAGCAGCGGAAGAAGCAGGTGGACAGCCTGATGATGAAGTACCTGTACCGTCCCGAGAGCGACTGAGGCAGGAGGTGGGAGCGGTGTGTGCCGTGCAGCATGAACCTCCCCGTGTGCCACTAACAGCTCGCCCTAACCCTCTCCTGACTCCGGAGCTCTCCTCCGCCGGCGTGGGGCACCCCGGGATGGAGCAGCAGCCCTGCTTTGGTGCCTCAGGGCGTCTCCATCCGTGGGGAGATCCCCGGCATGGTCGCATCGGGACCGGCAGCTGCCCGTGCTGCCAGGACGCAGCGTGTTCAGGATTAGCAGCTGCGGGATACCAGGAAGTGCTAATCCCTTCCTGGCTCTCCAGCCATCGGCCAGGACACATCTGGATTTATTCTTTCAGGAAATTTTTAAGGCTTTAATGGGCAGCACAGCCCCGAGGGGCAGCGGGGAGTGGGATGGGTACTAACATGCACCCACTGCAGTGTGTGAGCATGGGGAGAGGCAGCACCCATGGCGGGGGGCGGGACCCAGGTTGGGCTGCTGGAGCTCAGAGTTGCCCTGTGCCCTCTGGGGTGCCTGTGATGGGAATTTGGGGTGTGAATGGGGTCAGCCTGCAGGACTTTGAAGCTCTGCATGCTGTTTGATGCAGAAGAGGTGTGTTTGGGCTCTCTGGCAGCGATTTCAGAGCAGGCTCTGATGGCTTGAGTAGGAGAATGACTGGAGGAAGGGAAAGAAGCTTTTTGGAAATGTGGTGGTCTTGGGCTGTCTGTCCCAGGGACAGGGAAGGCATCATGGGGTGCCAAGGGGAGCAACACCCCCTGGGCTTGGGTAGAACCAGGACCCTCAGTCAGGGTGTCTGGGAGCACTGGTGGCCAGAGCCTTTCCCTGGGCAGGCTCAGCTCGGCCCCACTGCAGAGCAGGGGCTCAGCTCAGCGCAGTGAGGAGTTGTTTGCAGTGAGGCATGTCCCAAATATCTTGGAAAGAATAAAAAAGGAGGCAATCAAGGCTCCATCCAGCTGGCTGCCAGTGTGCTGGCTCACCGCAGCTCCCGCTGCAGCCAGAGGGGAGCTGTGCTCAGCAGCCAAGCCATGCTGTGGACACGGAGCCCCCCGTGACCCCCCCTAACCCCACTCTCTCCCACAGCCCCACGAGCTCCCGGCACACCTTCACCTACGACAGATGGGACGATGAGCAGGACGGCGGGGACAGCACGCGTCGCTCCTCCCGCAGCTCCCCCAGTGCCAGCGAGGCGGAGAGCCGGGCTGCCGAGACCCCCGCCTAGCCCCCCACCACCACTTCCCAGCGCCCCGGGAACGCTCAGCTCCGGGGGCAGCCGGTATTTCTTCTGCGCGGGGTGTGGGGGGACACACGCAGCCGCCCCCCGGCTCCAGCCATGGGAGGAGCAGCCCGGCCGGCTCGCTGGCTGCACCCCCCGCCCTCCCACCTCCTGTCTGTCCTTGGCGGCGGAGTCGGCTGCTCCGGCACCCGGGATTTATTCCTCAGTGCCTGCTGGCTCCTTGTTTTATAACTTAAACTCCCCCCTTTGGCACCCTGCCGTCCTCTGACACCCCTTTTAGTTGAGCCAAAGACGTCTCTCGCTGGCCGGGCCCTGGGGAGCAGCCACCCAGCAGCCGGGAAGGGGACATGGGGACAGGGTCCCACGTGCCCGCCTGGGTTTTTGTCACCCCCCAGCCCCCCACCTCTGCCTGGCTGTTTTGCACTAGCCCAGCTGTGCATCCTCCCCCACCCCCTTTACTTTCAGTATGAAAATAAACGTCATTTCTGGCTGGTGATAACGGCTGCTGCCTGCTCCGTGTGCCTGGGGGGTCTCCCCGTTTTGGGGGGGGTGTTTGCATGGTGGAAGGGTCTGGTGGGATGGATCCAGCCCCAACAAGGATGTGGGGCTGCATGGAAAGGCCAAGTCTGGCTTCTTCCCTGAGCCTGCTGCACCCATGGGTGCTGGAGAGGGGAGAGGGGGGGGGAATGCCCTCGTGGGTGCCAGTGCTGAATCATTTATCAATCTTTATAAATATGCAGATGAGCAGCGGGACAGAGGCTCTGCCTGGCAGCGTTAAATAATTAACACAGAGGAGATGATGATGTGCATTGCTGGCTGCCTGCACGGCTCAGCCTCGGCCCTGGCCACGTGCTGTCCCTGTGCCACGTGCTGTGCCCTGCACCTCACCCCAGGGACACCCCACACCCTGGGGACCCCCCGCACTCCTTGGCAGGTTGTTTCCCTTTCCCCACCATCTCTTGGAAGCACACAGGCCAAGCTCGGTGCTCGCTGCCATAAAGCCACGCTGCGCTAATGCGCTTTCATTAAGTGGGAGCGATCTAATGATAATAAAATGGCACATTTAACATTAAAACATTTAACTTGACTCCTAAGCGAGTGTGTCTCTCCGCGCTGCTTCAGCTCCATCTTCATGAGGCTGACAAAGCTTCTTAATTTGTTCCCCAGGAGTGGGTGCTTGGTAGAGATGGCTTGGCACCGCTTGGCATGGGGGATGCTGGGATGTGGGGATGTGGGGAGGCAGGGTACCAGGGATGGGGGGAAGCAAGGATGCAGAGGTGCTGAGATGGTGGAATGTGGGGATGCAGGGCATCTGGGGTGTGGGGTTGGAGGAGTGCAGCAGACTGGGACTCATCAGGGTGCAGGGAGATGGAGATACATGGGGATGGAGGTGCACTGGATGTGAGGACACTGGGATGTGGGGACACAGTGTGATGCCATGGGGGCACTGGGTCTGGAGCCCCACACCTACAGTGCAGCCCCAAGCACACCAGGGAAACGGGTGATGGCAAAGTGGGACATGTTGTGGGATGGCTCCTCGCCCAGGCTCAGCTCACACAGCAACTTCCCCACCATTGGTGCCAGCTTGAACCCATGGCCTGTGGGAAGGAGAGGGAAGGTGGGAACACCACCACCCCTGTGACCCTGGACAGCTCTGGGTTGCTGGGTTGGGGGGTGGCTGCCCTCACCTACCTGAGAAACCAGCACCTATGACAATGTTGCTGAACTTGGGATGCCGATCTAGGATGAAATCTCCATCTGGAGTGTTCTGGGGAGCCAGAGTGTGAAGGTGAGGGGACAGGATGGGGTCCACCTTGGGGTAGGGGAAGGCTCAGGATCCCAGATGCTGGATCCATGCCCTGGGCAGAGGGGAGGTCTCACCGTGTAGAGGCAGGTTTCCATCACTGCTGGCTGAGTCTCCAGCCCGGGCAGATAGGTGCTGATGAAGCTGCTCAGGAGACCGATGTCAGGGCGGGCAGCACTTGAGGAGGGCTCATCCCGCTTCTCTGGGTCAATGGGGCTGCCGTGGTGGTGGCACACCTGGGGGACAACTGGTCAGGGTGGGCTGTTTAGGGAATCCCCCTGCCTTGAGCTGTGCCCTGCTCACCTTCATCAGACCTGGATACTCAATGGAGGGCAGCCCGTAGATGCCGTGGGGGGCTTGGCTCAGCCCCAGGGTCAGGAAGCAGGGACTGACGCTGCCCAAGGCGGCGCTCCCAGGCTGCTTCTCCCTCCAGTAGCAGACGTCGATGCGCAGGGGCTGGAATCACTGCATTAGCTCTGGCCGTGATTGTGCCACGCCCCCGTGCCACCAACCCTTACCTGCAGCGGCAGGCGGAGTCCCAGCTGTTCCACGAAGGCACCAGTCCAGGGTCCGGCCGTGATGATGAGCCGGGGTGCTTTGTACACCCCAGCAGTGGTGGTGACAGTAACCGTGGCCCCGGGCTCGATGCGCAGCACCTTCTCCCCGTCCCGCAGGGTGCCCCCGTGTCGGCGAAAAACCTCCTGGGTGGGGAGGGTGACAGGAGGTGGAAGCGAGGATAGAGCCAGGGGACCCCCATCCCATCCCAAATCTTCCCATCCCCTCAGCAGCACCTACCTGCACTGCCCGCAGTGCCCGGTCAGCGAAGAGCACCCCGGCAGTGCTGTCCAGCACGGCCACCTGGCCAGCTTGGAGCCGGAAGCCAGGGAAGCGCTGGGCCAGCGCCGCGGCATCGAGGACCTCGTCACCACCCAGGCTCCTCCTGCAGGCCTCCAGCTCCGGCTCTCCCGGCGGCCCCAGCACCAGCAACCCCGTCTGCCTGCATCCCACCAGTCATGTCAGCTCGGCCTGCTCCCCCTCCCTGCACGGGCTTTGCCCCTGGAGGAAACTGAGGCACGGTGACACCAGTGACACTTGGGATGTGCTACAGCCTGGTGCTGGGGCACCCCACACTGGGATGCGGGTGACAAGGGCAGAGGGTTAGGGTGAGATGCATGGGGAGGGACGGGACACTGACATCACACTCTCCCCTCAAAATACAGCAAGAGCCATCAGCCCTGACCCCGGCACCGGAGGATCATTCAGATGCTCATTTCCTTAATGACATTCCCTTCATGGAGCCCCATAAATTACCAGGAACTGGCAGCTGCCTGCCAAGGAAGCCGCATCCCACCCAAAGGTCACCGCCCGCAGTCCCGCGGGGAGAGGACGGTGCCCGGCGGTGGCTGCGTCCCTGTCCCCATCACCTGTAGAGGGTGGTGCCGGTCTCGGCCTCCAGCTGCTGCCAGAGGCGGAAGCTGTCGGGCATCATGCGGGAGTAGTAGTCCTGGGGGTAGGCGCTGCGGATGATGCGGCTCTGCCCATGCGAGCTGCCCCGAGAGTGGGGCAGGAAGAACTGCGGGGCAGAGAGGACATGGGGGTGACCACAGACACTGCCACCACCGACCCCGCCAGCCCCATGCACACCAGCGCCGTGCCGCAGAGGGCACCTTGGAACACAGCCTGTCCTGTCAGCCACGGCATCGAGAAACAACAGGAAACGGGGGTCTTGGCACTGGGGACAGGGGGTCTTGGCACTGGGGGCTGCAGTGCCAGCAGCAGCTCTGCTCCGTGCCACGGTGGAGGGCAGCCAGGTCTGCAGGCACCCGCCCCAGCCTGTTGGGGACGCCGACGTGGCAGAATGGGGTCACCATACCTGCTCCAGCAGCAGAGTGTCCTTGTGGCGCTGGGCCAGGTGGTAGGCAGTGAAAGAGCCCTGGATGCCGGCCCCGATGACAATGACATCGTAGGTGGATTTGCGGGGCTGGCTTGGGGCAGACATGTCTGTCCTCGTCCCTGCTGCTGTCCCTGTGGCCGCTGGGAGGAGAGCCAAGGGGAGGAACGGGGCAGAGTCCAGCCAAGCCGAGCGGGTGGTGGAGCCTTGGCCACCTTCCAGCCCTGTGGGGACACAGGGGCACACAGGGGCCACATTCTTCCTACCCCTTGGGGCTGGCCAGGCAGGAGCATTCTCATTCCCCCACCAGCATCAGCACCTGGTGCCACCGATCAGAGCTCAGCCGATCAGAGTGAAAAGGTGGGAAAGATGTGAAGGAAAACTTCTTCCAATAAATCCCCTTTTCCTCTAGTCACTGCTGGCTCCAGCTGAGGTGGGACACAGGGCTTCCATTCATGTGCCAATGGGAAACCCCCCCTTGCTTCCAGGCAAACAGGTTGGTTTTTTTTTTCCTCCAGCACAATTTATTACAGCCATAAACCATTTTGTTGCCATCTTTTGTTGTTACTTTTTTTAAACTGAGATAGGGGTGATTTAGGGCTCACCAGAGCTGCCAGGATGCAGCACGGAGCCCCGTGGTGGATTTTGCAAATCTGCAAAATTTTGGGGTGTGATTGGGGTTTGGGGACAATGCCTCAGAGCAGGGGATAACACAGGCAGGGGCTGCCAATTTTGCCCACTGAGCCACTGCCCCGTGCTGTCTGACAGCTAATTAGGGGAATTAATTTATTCTGGCTTCTGCGGTGTAAAAGGCATTATTTACTGGTTAATTGTCGTTATTATGAAACATTAAATATCATTATTTATTTTGCCTCTTGCCTCTGGTGATGAATGAAGCATTGGGGAGCGCTAGAGGCTCCCAGCAGGTCACAGGGACACCCCAACATCGTGCAAAGGCAGAACTGGCAGCTGACAGCGATGGGGAGGTTGAAATGAGGAGGATGGGCAGCAAGGGCAGAGGTTGGGGTGCTCTCCAGACCCCTCATGCACCCCACTGCTGCAATGAGTGCATCCCAGTCTCAGCATCACCACAATGCCCAGGGCTCTGCATCTCGCAGGGCCCTGTTAAATCAGGGCATCCTCACTTGCCTTTGATGTTACAAATAATTCAGCAATTTCCAGCTGACTTTTTTTTGCTTTGAATAGCCCCTCTACTTGCTCTTCCTTTTTTGCTGGAAAGATGAAGAATAATTAATTATCCGTGAAACATTAAATGGTAAAAATGAACTCCTCTCCTGTTAGCAGTGTGGTAATAGAACGGATGGGAAAGCCTCGCTGGTGAGGTTACAGAGATGGTGAGACCTTTGGTGGAATGCAAATCACCATGCCCAGGGCTCTGTGGGACCCCTCAAGCCATTGCTTTGTTCTCCAGGTGACCCCAATCAGGGCTGACCCCAGGCATCAGGGAGGTCTGCACCCCCAAAGCCCAAAAAGCAGCTGCAGGACCTCAGCTTGCCTTAGGGTGAATTTTTGGGAGGTACCCCCCACCCCTGTGCTCCAAGGTCTGCATCATCCCTGCCATGTCCCCCTCAGCTGGTTTTATACCAACTGAAAGCAATGCTTGTGGCAGCAAGAAATCCATTTCCCTAAGCAGCCGGCGTGGGTCAGGAGAGCTCAGTAAAAATGAAATATTCCTGTGTGGGCTGAGTGGATGGATGGGAAAACTCAGGGCTGGCAATGGCGTGGGGAGGGGAAAATGGGGGCTTAGGGAACCGCCTGGCACAGGCTGTGGGAGCTGCCCCAGCTCAGATCCACGTGGCACTGGGGAAATGGGGAATGAAGAACTTTGGCCAAGGCTGGGCAAGGATCAGATGCAGCTTGATGGGTGCTGGACTCTGCACCCACTGCAGCCTTTTTGTCCCCTGTGGACTGGGACAGACATTTCCCAAAATCCCATCATCCATCTGTGCCGGCCTCATTTTTCACCAAGAGCAAACCAAGACTCAAAAAAGAATTAGGGAGCAATGCTGTTCCCCGGGGAGCTGAGGGGAACACGGCATCTTTCTCTCCCAGCTGCAACATTCTCCATGCACTCTCACCCCCATTTTCCTCCCCAGACCTCTCCATTCCCAATCCTTTGATGGCACCTGCAAAGGATTGTTTGTTTTCTGTCAAAACCAACAGCGGCTGAAGGCAGCCCCTCATTAGCAGTCCAGGTACGTGCCTGGGGAAGTATCAGGCAGATTAAAATTATTTGAATATCATAATATTAGAAACTTCAATTTGGCCTCAAAATGCTCATCTTCCGAGCCCTACCAGGGCTTTGCTGCATTAAACATTGATGGCGCTACTGGCGGATCAAAGTTCTGGGTTTGGAACTGAAAGTGCTTTTCGGGAGAGCCGGCAGCACCCCCGGGATGGGAAGGATCCCGGCATCACTTCCAGCCCCGCTCCCACTGCAGCCGTGGGGCTGGTGGCACTACAGGCAGTGCCACGGGGCTGGTGGCACACAGCCCATGCCATGGGACTGGCTGTTGCTCTGCTCTTGGCTCCCCATGCCAAGCCGTGCCCTTCTCCACGGCAGGAATGATGCACATTGGCAAAGCAGGACCTGGGATTAAAATGAAACCCCCACTGGCGCTGGCTGCGTGGGCCGTGTGTGCAGCGGGGCTGGCCGGGCTGCGGGGGATCCGGCGGGGAGAAGCCATCTGGGTTTTTTTGCAGGGATGGGGAGGGGGTTATTAAACAAAGAGGTGGGGGATTTTTGATATTTTTAACACCCGCAAGAGCCGTCCATCAGCCAACATGGAGCTGCTCGGTGCCGGTGCCAACGCCATCTGCCCACTGCAGGGCTGGCTGCCCTCCGGGACCCCGAGCAGGGGGCTGGGGAGGGGCTGTTGGACCCCCACCATAAAGAATAGCAATCCCCTGTATGCTGTTCCGGGTCCAGGTGTCTCTGCCTGGGGGATGATGAGCCCAGCCCTAATTTGGGCTATTTAGAGATGGGGAAGGGCACCGGGAGGGGGCTATGGTGAGAGTTCTGGAGGGTGGGGAAGCAAGATACGGTGAGGTGGGCACCGAGCACCTTTCCCACATCCCTCGGTGGCTCCCACCCCGGAGGGTTGCCGGGATTCGGGGAAGAAAGGGGGGTTAGGCTTTCCCCCTCCCCCAACCTTCATCGCCAGCTTTAGCGAGCGCCGCACTCGAAGAGTTACGGCGTGGGGGTGGGGTAGCAGGGAGGAGCCCCCCCCTCCTCTCAGCCTGCGGGATTGGAGGGCACCGCGCTCGGAGTTACGGCGAGGGGTGGGTGGGGGGAGCCCCCCCTNCGCCGCCGGCCATGGGCCCGCCGCCCGTGCTCCTCCTGCCGCTCCTCGCCGCGCTGCTCCTCGCCCCGGCACACGGTAAGCGCCGGCCGCCACCCCGGGTCACCCCCGCCGCGCACACCGACCACCCTTCGGTACCGGGTGGTTTCAACCCGCCTCCGTCGCCGCCAAACTTTGCCAACTCGTGCTGGCCCCCCGGTGCGGAGGGGATGCTCCCCGTTTCCCCCCGCTCCCCGCGGTGAACGGAGAATGCCCCCCGCCCCGTTTTCCACCCCACCGCCATCCCCTCCGAGGACGTGCAGAGCGCTTTGCAGCCGGGCTGGTGCAACGCCGCCCCCGGCAGGCTCCGGCGGCAGCCCCTCTGCCGGTGTTACCGGCGGTGTTACCGGCGAGGGGGGGGCGAGCATGGCTGCACCGGGGGCTGGGCAGGCACGGCGGGACCCGCTCCCGCGGTCACCGAGCCCTTCGAGCCGCCCTCGGGCTGGCTACGCCGTGAGCCGGTCCTTCCGTGCCGTCTCCACCGCCGGCTGGGGGGCACTGGGGGCATTTGGTCCTTTCCCCCTCTCCTCCCGGTTGGGGTGACCCCTCCAGCTCCGCGGGGGACACGGGGTACGCAGGGGTGGCGGGTGTTGGTCCTTGCCAGGGAGAGCAGCCAACACCCAGCTCGGCTTCTTGTCTCTGCCACCCGTGGGGCACCGGCAGCCTCGATGCCTCGTGGTTCTGCTGCCCCAAAAATAGGATTGGGGACCCTCCAAGGCTTGAGGAGACCTGTCAGGGATTGAGGTGCCCCGAAACACTGTGGCCATGCATGGGGCGATGGGCGGGTCGTGGTCCAGCCCTGCTGGCCCCGGTGGGATGCGGGATGTGG
The DNA here is from genome assembly GCA_013400955.1 of Drymodes brunneopygia. Taxonomy (NCBI): domain Eukaryota; kingdom Metazoa; phylum Chordata; class Aves; order Passeriformes; family Petroicidae; genus Drymodes; species Drymodes brunneopygia. The sequence goes on along the minus strand of VZTZ01007402.1, from coordinate 13,051 downwards.
GCACCGGCTGCAGGCAGCAGCCGTGCGGGGAGTTACATAAACTCCCCATCTGGCAGCGGAGCCCAGCCGGGGAAGGGCGCCGTGGCCCTGCGCCCGCTGCTATTCCCAGCTCGCTCTGCCGCCTGGGGCTGCTGCCACAGCCTTCTTTCTTGAGAAAGGGAGTGGATGGGGACAGCAAGTGGGGCAGTGCTATGGCATCCCCATCTCCTGCCCTGCCGGGGGGCAGCAAAGCTGGGATGGGGGGTCCATGGCGCTGGCTCTGTCCGGGGAGCAGGGCGCTGGGCAGGGCGGATTGCCCCCAAGGGAGGCTGGTGCTTACTGTGTCAGTTTAATGATTTCTAATGAGCAATTACCTCTAGTCAGTCCCCTAATTTCTGAATATCAATAAAGCTAATTAAACACTGCATGTGCATTTCCCAGAGCCTTAAAAGTAGGGATGCCCTGGGAGGTGCTGAGCTTTTCCCAGGGCCAGGATCCATGGGTCCTGTCCACTCTCTATCCCCCCATCATGTGCTGGGAGCTGCCTGTGTGGCTCATGCCCCAAGCTCCCCACCCTCCATCAGGCAGGGCTCCCAGGCAGCACCCCGGGTTCCATGCAGCACTGCCATGCTCAGTGTCACTGTGGCCTTGACTTGGCATCCATGGGCTGGTGCATGACGGGGATGAGCCATGGGTTTGAGGGACGTGGGGACAGGGAGTCTTGGACCCCTCATCCACCATAGGGAGCTTGGTGATGTGCTCTGAGTGGTGGCAATGCAGGGTCTGATCCTGTCTCTCTCCTGTCCCAGCTGTGGGGCACCACCAGGACCTGGTGTCCACAGGGGTTTGCCCCAGCAGAAAGCGGGGTCTGTACCCTGTGTCACTGGTGCAGCCAAGGGTACAGTGCCAGGCACAGCTCCATCCACCCTGCCCCACTGCAGCCCCTCTCCCCAGCTCTCCAAAGCCATGGCAGGCCAGGCATATTTTGTGGGGATCCTCTTAGTCACGCTGTGGGGAGCTCCTTGTAATTTGGGGTCCTGACAGCCTGGGGTATTGGGGAAAACAGCACAGGCTGTGGCAGGGAGCACAGGGCCTGGCCATGCCCCCATGAGCTGTGCCACGGCATCCAGCATCAGCTAGATGCACTGTGCCCATAGGGGCGTGATGTATTTGGGGGGGCACGGTGCCCCTGGGGATGTGGGTGCTGGCTGGGGTCTCGGCATGAGGAGGGGGCTGGCGAAGGAGGCAGGCACCTGCTCCAGTAATTAACGGCGCGTGTGCTCGTGCCCTGCGTGCCTCCGAGGAGTTCGTCACCGACACGCTGCCGTGCCGCCAGGCCAGGATTATCTGGATAATGCTCTTAAGGCAGGGAGCGGGAGGGCAGGGCTGTCCCGTGGGGATGTGGGGCGCAGGCTGAGCCAACCACCCCCACCATTGCCCGGGAGCCGGATTGCCGCAGGCATTGTCTGTGCGTTTGCAGTGACAGGGATGGATTCGGCACAGGGTGCTGTGCCAGGCAGAGCCAGAGCAGTGGGGAATGTGGGGGGAAATGGGGTGCAAAGAAGTCTGGGCAAGGACAAGACAAGGGCACCCCGAGGTCTGGCTTGGAGCAGTAGAAAATCCCCCACCTTCCATGCTGCTGGTGGGATCCCCAGGCTGGCACGGGGCTCCTGGAGCTGTCACTCCCTGTGTGCAGCCCCCGCCGGGGTGGGGACTGAGGCTGACCCTGGCTGCAGGGTCCCCTGAGAGCACCAACAGCCCCCAGGGGAGGCGGATGAAGTTGTGTCTCCAGCGGCTCTGACGGGAGAGGATAATTTCGCCTCCAATCAATTCTTTAAATGCGCACAATTGAAAGATTGCCTTTGAAAGCTGCCTATAACCAGGGAGGTAATGGATTCCCTCCAGTCGCAGGCAGGAGCTCGGGAGTGGCACCATCCCTTCCTTCTGCTGCTGGGGATCTGGGGACAACCTGAGGACCAGCACTGCTCCCACCATGAGCATCCTCGGGTGGGAGAAGGGGCTGCCTCGACCCCTCAGAGGCAGCTGGGGATGCCTCTGTCTGCCTGGCTCGCTGCCAACCTGCCCTGTGCTGAGACCTGGCACCGCTCATCACATCCTCCGAGGTGCCAGGGGTTCCCGTTGGCCAAGGCTGGGGATCTGCTCGGCCCCCAGCCTGCGGGAGAAGGGGCAGGAGCCAGCCCACACGCTCGCTGTGCCAGTCGGAATTATTACATATATAATTTAAATGCAGTAACGAGCTGTGCTGAAGGGATCAAATATTAATCAGCTGCAAGAGCGCTGCTCTGACCCTGTGAAAATGGAGAGAGGTGCTTGAAATGCCAGATCAGCCGGTGGTGGGCGATGAGCGAGGTGATGTTTGGGCAGGGCAGGCTCTGGTGGTCCCCAGATGCCCTTTTGGGGGGTGGCAGCAAGGGGGAATGTTGGCTGTAAGATCAGCCCTCAGTGGCTTCCAGAACTGGATTGTTCATCCCCTGGGAAAAGCGGTGCTGGGGCAGGGTGTGGGGCTGGCTGGAAGGGACACAGTGCTGGGGGCAGCTGAGATGCTGGCTCTGGCAGGAGCAGGCGGCGATGGGAGGGAACGGTGTCTGCAGGAAGTATGACATGGCTGAGCAACCCAACGCGGAGCCCGACAAGCAGCTCTCGCTCGCCTCCCGCAACCGATTTCAATTACTGTCTCTGGCAGTGGGCGGAGGGAAGGGGAGACGGGAGCTGGGTGGGCAGCGTGGCCCTGCTCGCCCTGCCTGACTCCTGCCCACGCTGGGCAGGCACCCCAGGGGTGCCCCAAGGGCTCAGTGCCCCTCTACCCCCATAGGGGTGAGCTGTGATGGGTCTTGGGGGAGACCAGAGCTTGCACAGAGCCCCATGGGGGCCTGGCACCTACATCATGGCCACTGTGGGGTGGCACAGAGTGGGTGATGCCCAGCAGTGGGGTATTCATCACAGGAAATCCTGGGGGAGGGGCTGGAGGGGCTGATTTGGGTGCTGTCAGCCTAGGGAGGGGGGGACATGGCACCGCACAGCGCTTGGGTCTGAAATAGCAGCAGACATACAATTTATCACCGCTGCTGCCACGCAGGGAAATTGCTGTAGAAACCCATTAGCTCCGCAGGGAGAACGGGGAAGGGGGATTACATGGGCCGTGGGTGGCGAGGAGGGGGACAAGGGCACCGCTGGCATCCACCGGGTGGAAAGGGAGGAAAGCCCCGGGGATGGGCACTCAGCTGCCCGCCGGGTTCTGCCCCCGTCCCCGCCCAGTGTTGGCGGTGCTCGGTGTGTCAGCCGGCGCTCGGCCGCCGCGATGCTCCAGGGAACCGGGTGCGGTGATGTGACATGTGTCAGCGGGTAAATGACTGTTCAATTCAAGGAGAATTGCAAAACATACAAGGTCAAACGCTTCCCCGCCAGCGCTGCCATGAATATTAAAGGCGAGCTCCTCCGATAGCTGCCAGGACTGGCGGCCGCGCTCGCCAGCAGTGTCCCCGGGCACCAGGGCAGCCCCTTGGGTCCCTGCTGCAGCTGCTCTAACAGTCTCAGCTTGGCCGTGGGCATCTGGGGTCACTGGTGGTGCCAGGGTGCAGGTGGCCATGGCGTGGCAGGACATGGATGCCAGCACAGGTGCCAGCTCACCACGCTGGGTGCCAGTGGTTTATCTGCATGGCAGCGGTGACAGCTGGGTGACAGGGGAGCTGGCTGCACGGTCCTGCCTGTGCCCACCCACCCGTGCCTGCACCCTCACACCATCTGTGTGCTCCTGCATCTGCCCACCCTTCCTGCATCCGCCCACCCGTGCCTGCCTGCATCCTGACAATGCCTGGATTCCCACGCTGCCTACACCTGCCCACCCACCACCTGCACCCACCTGCATTCCCTGCCTGCTCCTGCCCACACTGCCTTCACACCTGGAAGCAAGCCCTACTCCCAGTCTGGGGTCCCCAGGGCCACCAGGGCAGGGGACAGGTGGGAACTGGCATCAGTAGGGTGTGTTCCCACTCCTGTTCCCGTTGTGGAGGCTGGGGGTGCTTCAGGGGGCTGGGGGCGGTGGGACAGGGAGGCTGTGGGTGGGGGAGCGTGGCGTCGCCGGCCTGACAGCTCATTCATCACGGCTGCCGGCCCTGGCCATGGGGGCAAAGCCAGATTGGATTTTAAATTGGAAAATAAACCTAGAATCTTGTGAGGCCCAGCCCCTGCCCTCACCCTGTGCCAGGCACCCGGCTGCCTGCACCTCCCGCCTGCCCCCTCCTACAGACGGGGAAACTGAGGCACAGAACACTGCTGTGCCACGGCGCTGTGATGCTCCTGGGGCCACCGAGGGCCCTGCCCCGTCCCCTCCCAGAGCTGGGCACTCTGTTATTGCTTTCTTGGCGGGCAGCATCGATCGGTGCTCCCTGGGCGGCCGCGTGCCGCCTTATTTATTTATTTGTGACAGCAGGCAGCATCGATTCCCGCCGGGGGGGCCTCCGCCCGACACAGCCGGATTAGTCTCTGGCATCTCCCGGCTGCTGTTAATAAACTTCCACCCGGCAGAGCCAATGGGAGTGATTAGTACCCCGTCCTGGGTGTGGCCGTGGGCACATGGCCAGCGGCCAGCGTGCAGAGGGACCCCGGCAGGCACAGAGCTATCGGGGTCTTTGCAGCCCCTTTGCCCACCCCAAGTTCAGTGGGGTCGCTGCTGGCTGCCAGGGTCCAGAGGGGTGTGTGCTGGGCAGCCAGTCCCGTGTCGGCAGTCCCTGGTCACCTTGGGGACATGGGAGGGACGTAGCTGTGGCACTGGAGATAAGCTGCTTAGAGACATCTGTGTAGGTGGAGGCTCTAATCCCGTGGTGTTCGCGGGGCACGGGTGGCAGCAGCTGGGCACCCGCTGCCTTCCCACGGTGTCCTGAGCATCCTGCATCCCCAAAGGGTCAAGAGCATCCCCTGGTGCCAAGAGCATCCTGTGGTACCCAGTGCCAACACACTGCCCAGCCCAGGGTGCAGAGTATCCAGATGGGACCTGTTGTAGGATCCTTGCTGTGAAGCCTGGCCGCACCCTGTAGCCTCCATGCCCCCCAGCACCCTGGACAGGTGAGATGCCCATGAATAGCAGTGTTCAGGGGGCCGGGTGGGCATCACTAGCCCAGCCTGCATTTCGTGGGGCAGTGGTGGCAGTGCAGGGCCTAGCCCTGAGCACTAATCTGCTATTAAAGCCTAACGGAGATTTTGGCGCCCTTCAGTATAAACTCATTAACTTTTATGTTCTAATAAATGGATCCTATTAAAATATAATTCTGGCCTTGCTGGGGGGCAAGTGAGCCTCCCAGAGCTGGTGCGGGCAGGTGTCCCCGCTGTGCCTCTGTGCCCAGGGCATCGTCATTGTCCCAGGGGGATGGTGGGGACGGCGGGTGGGTAGCAGGGGTGTAAGGACGCCTGCCGGCACCCAGCAGCTCCCCACTACGCTGCACACCCAAGATAATGTCTCTTAATAGTCCCTTAAAAGCAGCAGTCGCGGAGTAATTAATCTTCGCGGGGCCCTGCCCTGCTACGGATAGGGATAATTACCCGGTAATTGGCAGTATCGTGTCATCAGTGCCTGTGCACGGCGGCAAGACGTGCCCACGCGTTACCGTGGCCTCGTGCCCCACACGGGGGACTCAGAGGGATGCTGGGTGTCACCATGGCATCCCCTCTGTTGTGGCACTGAGCTGTGCCCAGCAGGAGAGGGGACGGTGCTGTGCCAGATCCAGGAGCCGGAGATGCTGGGTGACTCATTAGGGCTGATTAAACTCTCTTTTATTTTTGGTCTAAAGGCTGTAAGCTGCCGGGCTGGGCATGCTGGGGATTTGCTCAGGGACTAATGCCTGGGAGGGACACGGGGCTGTGACAGGGGAATCCCTGTGGTTGTGGGTGGGACGGGGGGGAGCATCGATGGGGTGGGGGGTTCCCTGCAGACTCAGCTCAAGGACAGCCTGGCTGGAAAGAAGCTGAACTCTGTGGTGGCCTGGAGGAGGGTCCAAATGTCCAGGCTCTGGTGACATTTCTGGCACAGCAGGTCATGGCAGCCATGGTAATCACCTGCTGTCTGCACCCTGGGAGTGTGCAGTCCCAAGGGAACCTCGGCCACCTCTGTGGTGAGGGATAATCTGTGATCAGGGACACCCAATCCCAGGGCTGTCCCCATCCCGGGCTGGCTCACAGGAGGACTGGGCACCCATTCACGTGGTACAAGCTGCAGATGTGCGTTAATTAGCCAGGGTTTAATTGCCAGGGCTGTCCCAATGAAGTGTATGCTGGGGAGAGGGTGCTACAGTCCCGTTGCATGTGGCTGGTGGCTGATGCCATCCTGGTTTTGGGGGAATATTGGTGTGCAGGGAAGTGTTAGTCCTTGGAGTGGCACTGGCCTGTGGTCCATGGGAAGTGTTGGTCCCCAGTGCAGCCCAGGTCTGTGGCACTGCACCAGCATCACTCCCCAGAGCTGCATCCACACCTGACACAGCCTCAGTCCATGTCCCAGCGTTGGTCCCAGGCGCCACTGAGGGCACAGGGATGAGCTGTGATGAAGCATCGCTCCCCGGTGCATCACCAGTCCCCAGTTCCCTGTCAGTCCCCAACATCCCCAGGTACCCAGCATGCCACATTCTTTCCTCCCTCCAGGCTTCAACGGGCTGGCGAGGAAGAGCGGGGAGAGCGCTGAGGTGGAGCCGACGGCGCTGCCCACACCGGCGGAGCGGGAGGCAGAGGCTCGCTTTGTGAGCACGGCGCCCACGCTCAAGATCCTCAACCACCACCCGCTGCTGGAGGACCTGCTGCACGAAGCCTTCCTCAAGAAGGACTACCTGGCCCAGGCGCCATTCCTGCCTGCTGGCCCCGGCCCCCTTCTCCCTGGTGGTGCCCTCCAGTTGGCCCCTGACCCCCCAGAACCCGAGCCCTCACCCCGTACCCCTGCCCTGCCCCGGCCTGCCTTCCCCACTGACCCGCTGACCACACCAGCGGGGCGCCCTGGGCCATGGGGGGAGGCGTGGGGGGCTGTGCCGGGTGCAGACCCCTCGTGGTCCCCCTCTGGGGTGACAGAGTCAAGCACTGTGTCCCCCAGCCAGGCACCCACCACGGCCAGCACATCCCTGGCACCCCGCACTGGCGCTGCTCTGGTGCCCGGGGATGAGGAAGGGACCACCACCACCTCCACCATCACCACCACCACTGTCACCACACTGCAGGGGCCAGGTGAGTGCCAGGGAGGGGGTCAGGTGGAGCTGGGGTGAAGTGAGGCTGAGTTGGGGTCTCTTCTGTCACCAGCTCCCTGCAACCGGACACTGGCGGGTCCCGAGGGCTGGCTGGTGTCCCCAGAGCCATCCGGTGTCCCCTATGATGGCAGCCTGGACTGTACCTACACCATCTCTGTCTACCCTGGCTATGGCGTGGAGCTCAAGGTGAGCTGACAGCTGAGGGTGGGCCAGGGTGCCAAGTGCCTGCAGACAAGTGTGGCATGTCCCCTACTCTGTGCCACGGCTGTGTGTCTGTGCAGGGTGCAGCAAACACCTGCTCTTGTCCCTGTCCTTGTCCCCATTCCTGTATCCTAAGCCAAGAGAGCTGGCTCAGGGCATTGCCCACCCTCAGGCCCCAGCACAGGGATGCGGGTACATGAGCTGGTGGGATGCACCAGGATGCTCTGTGCCCACCAGCTGCTGTGGCTGGCACCCATCACACAGAAGTGCTGCGAGATTTAATTAACGAAGCCCTGCTGGAGAAGGTGTGAGCAGTGCCAGCAGGTGCCGTGCTGCGCTGCAGGGCCAGGAACACCCAGCGCCCATCTGCCAGGAGCAGAGGCTGACAGCAAATCCTGCTGTGCTGAGGCCATGTGCTGCTCCCGTCAGTGGCCACGTGTCCCCATCTCTGCTGAAGCCACCGCAGGGCAGTGCCGTGGCTTGTGGAAAGCTGACGGTGAGCTGGAGGTAGCATCTCCACCACCAGCCCTGCTCCAGCCCACACCCACCAGTGCTGCTGCTCCTCACCGTGCAGAATGGCTTAATTAACATCATTAATAGCAAAGTGCTCCAGAGGGCGAGGCTGGCTGTCTGTGAGGCTGCCGGCGTGGGCCTGGCTGTGCTGTGGTGCTCCGGCAGAGCCCCTGGCTGGGCCCTGCTGCTCTTGGTGTGGGGGATGATTTATGGCACTGCTAACCATGTTTGAAAGGTGCTGCCCTGCACAGACGAGCTCCAGTGGGCTATCGACCACAGAGAACCACTCAAGGACCAGCTCCAAGCCAGGTGCCGGGCGATGCTGCGGTGGTGACACTTGTGTCCCCTGCAGGTAGAGAACATCAGCCTGGCAGAAGGGGAGACGCTGACGGTGGAGAGCGCGGGAGGCCTGGAGCCCAACCTGCTGGCCAACGAGTCCTTCCTGCTGCGGGGCCAGGTCATCCGCAGCCCAGCCAACCTCCTCACCCTGCGCTTCCAGAGCCCCCGGCCCCCCAGCCCTGGCTCCTACCACTTTCACTACCAAGGTATGGGGCTCAGACTCCTCTGTACTCTCTGGGAGTTTCCCTGTCAGCGCAGTGCTGATTTGGGTCGTGACGATACACCAGGAGTTTATCTGTGTTTTAAGTGGGCACTGATCAGGCGAGGAATGCTCACGGAGAGTTAATTTGTCTTAGAAATTACGGATTCATTTAGTATCATTCTTGGCGGCCATAGATACTGTCACTCAGCCCTGCCACATGCAGACATTTCCAAGGGTCTGGGGAGGCAGTTTCTGGGTTCTGGCGGCGTCCATTGCCCCTCACCCCTGTAACACCACCACCTGCCCCCAGCCTACCTGCTGAGCTGCCCCTTCCCGGCACGGCCGGCTTTTGGGGAGGTCTCAGTCAGCAGCCTACACCCTGGTGGGGACGCCCGTTTCCGCTGCTCCACGGGATACCAACTGCAGGGAGCCCGCCGGCTCCTCTGCCGCAACGCCACCCGCCCCTTCTGGAGCGCCCACGAGCCCGTCTGTCTCGGTGAGCACCGGCACCGCGGGGACACGGGACAGCTGGCATGGCACTGTCACCCACTGACGGTCCCTCTCCCCCAGCGGCATGTGGTGGGGTGGTCCGGAATGCCACAGTCGGACGCATCGTTTCGCCTGGCTTTCCCGGGAACTACAGCAACAACCTGACATGCCACTGGCTGCTGGAGGCGCCGGACGGCCACCGCCTGCACCTCCACTTCGAGAAGGTGTCACTGGCAGAGGACGATGACAGGTTTGGCTCTGCAGCAAACTGAGGGGGGCTGGGGATGTGGGAGCACCCTGGGGCAGCCCCTCATGGGGCTGTGTTCAAGGATGTGTGCTCTTGGCTGTATCCAAGGATGGGGGCCATTGGCCATATCCAAGAATGGGATCTACCATGGAGGGGTGCCATTGGCCATATTTAAGGACGAGTGTTGTTCACCATGGCCAAGTGTGGCTACCTTTGCCCATTGGCCATGGTCAAGGTGCTGTTGGCCATATTCAAGGAAGATAAACTCTGGCCATGCCCAAGGATGGTGCTGTTGGCCATGGCTGGGGTTGGAGGCTACCATCCATGGCCAAGGATCGTAGCTGCCATGACTAGCACTGCCCTTTTCATGCCTTGGCAGGCTCATCATCCGCAATGGCAACAACGTGGAGGCACCGCCGGTGTACGACTCCTACGAGGTGGAGTACCTGCCCATCGAGGGGCTGCTCAGCACCGGGCGCCACTTCTTCGTGGAGCTCACCACTGACAGCAGCGGGGCCGCCGCGGGCATGGCGCTGCGCTATGAGGGTACGGGGCTGGGGCATAGCAGGGAACCCAAACATCCCCGTGCCCACCTGGCCCCTGCAGACCTTGGTCCCTGTGCCCGCAGCCTTCGAGCAGGGGCATTGCTACGAGCCCTACGTCAAGTACGGGAACTTCACGGCCAGTGACCCCCGGTACCCCGTGGGCACCACGGTGGAGTTCAGCTGCGACCCTGGCTACACTCTGGAGCAGGGCTCCACCATCATCGAGTGTGTCGACCCCAGTGACCCACAGTGGAACGAGACAGAACCAGCGTGCCGTGGTGGGTGCTGATGGGTGCTGTGGGTGCTGGGGGTTGCTGTGGATGAGGTATGAGAGATGCTGCAGCCACCGTGCTGTTGTGTGTGCTGGAGCAGAGGGACACGGTGGGTGCTGGATGTGGGATGCTGGAGTGGGTGCTGTGGAGGGTGTCCCGTGGCAGTGCCAAGCCTGGCGTGTGCCCACAGCGGTGTGCAGCGGGGAGCTGACGGACACGGCCGGAGTGGTGCTGTCACCTAACTGGCCAGAGGCCTACGGCAAGGGCCAGGACTGCATCTGGGGGCTGCACGTGGAGGAGGACAAGCGCATCATGTTGGACGTCCGTGTGTGAGTATTGGGATGGCCCGGGATGGGGATGGTGGGATGGGGGAGGTCTGTGCACTCCTTGCCCTCATGGCCCCACTGCCCCAGGCTGCGGCTGGGCTCGGGGGACATGCTGACCTTCTATGATGGGGACGACCTGACGGCGCGGATCCTGGGCCAGTACACGGGCGCCCGCGGCCGCTTCAAGCTCTACGCATCCACTGCCGACGTCACCGTCCAGTTCCAGTCTGACCCCGGTGCCGGTGCCTTTGCCTATCGGCAGGGCTTTGTCATCCACTTCTCCGGTGAGCTCCACGGCAGGACGGTGTCACTGGTGTCCGCAGTGTCCCCACTGCCCTGCTCACCCCTCCATGCCCACAGAGGTCCCCCGTAATGACACCTGCCCCGAGCTGCCGGACATCGCCAATGGCTGGAAGACATCCTCACAGCCGGAGCTTCTCCATGGCACTGTGGTCACCTTCCATTGCTACCCCGGATTCCAGCTGACCGGCACTGACCTCCTGATGTGTCACTGGGACCTGACATGGAGCGGTGACCTGCCCTCCTGTGAGCGGGGTGAGTGGTGCCCACCAGTGACCCCCTGCCCTGCGGTGTGTCCCAGCCACCGTCACCATCGGTCACTCCCGCCTGCAGTGACAACCTGCCGGGACCCTGGGGATGCAGAGCACAGCCGCAGGGTGGTCTCCAACCCTAAATTCCCAGTGGGAGCCACCGTGCAGTACGTCTGCGACAAGGGCTATGTCCTGGCGGGCGCTGGGACCCTCACCTGCCACGACCGCGCCGCAGGGGGACCCAAATGGAGTGACCGTCTCCCCAAGTGCATCTGTGAGTTGGGCACTCCCTCCCCGGGCGTATCCCCCAAGCTGATGGCGAGCGGTGACACCACCGTACCACTGCCCCACAGCGGAGACGTACGAGCCCTGCCACAACCCCGGCGTGCCGGCGGGCGGGCGGCAGAACCCGGAGCGGCGGCTGTACCCGGCGGGATCCACCCTGCACTTCTCCTGCACCGCCGGCCGGGCGCTGCTGGGCGAGGGCAGCCTGCGCTGCCTGCCCGGGCACCCTTCACGCTGGAGCGGCTCCCCTCCCATCTGCAAGGCGGGTGAGAGGAGCATCCCCCACCCCAGCACCCCGCCGGAACCGCTCAGCACCCCACTTCTCACCCCTGGTGTTGGTTTCTTTCTTCCGCCTCCTCCAGCCTCCTACGATGAGTTTTACAGCAACCGCAACCTGGATGGTAAGGGCGGGGGTGTGGTGGGGTGCCAGAGTGTGGAGGGGCACCCCAGGGTGCAGCCGACGTGGAGTGTCCCCTCGGTGAGCCCCCAACTCTCCCGGACAGCTGTGGCCAAGGCCGTGCCCTCGGGGACAACGCTGGAGGGCACCAACGTTGCCATCGCTGTCTTCCTGCCCGTGCTGGTGGTGGCCCTGCTCATCGGGGGCATTTATCTCTACTTCTCCAAGTGAGTGACCCGCTGGCCCCTGTCACCCCAGGGGGTCCCCACGTCTCCCCGGCTGCCCACTGCAGCTGCCCTTTCCCCCGCAGGCTCCAGGGGAAGCCGGCCCTGCAGCTGCCCCTCGCTGGCTCCCACCCCTATGATCATATCACCGTGGAGTCAGCTTTTGACAATCCCACCTACGAAACAGGAGTAAGTACTGGCCCCCACACACCCAATCCAGGGCTGGGCACCCTGGGGACCCTGCATGGCACGGGCCACCTGTGCCAGGGGCTGTGCATGGGCTGGGACAGGTGTGGGATGGAGTCAGGTGTTCCAGGAACCAAGCATTAGATAGGACTTCCACCCAGGAACCACGCAGGGGATGTGACAAGCACCCAGAGACCAGCCATGGGATGATGTATCTATCCAGAGACTATTCACAGGATGGAACATCGATCCAGGAACCACATGTGGGGTGGGATATCCATCTAGGCACCGCTCGTTAGTTCAGAAAACCATCCAGGGACCACACACACTATCTGGGATATTCCATCCAGGGACCATGCACAGGATGGACACTGATCCAGGGCCCATGTATGGGATGGGACGTGCATCCCCAGGGCCGTCTGCAGTCTGGGATGTGCCCCCAGGTCCTTGCGGGATGGGAGATGCCCTATCCCTGTCCCAGATCCCCCGTTGCACTGCCGAGTGTCCAACCCCTTGCAGTCTGTTTTCTTTGCAGGACACGAGGGAATATGAGGTGTCCATCTAGGTGTGGGCAGCGTGGAGCTGGGCGCTGCAGCCACCCCTCCCGGGCCCCCCCGTGCCCACCGGCCCCTGGCACGGGCTGGGAACACCTCTCCCAAGGAGACTCAAGCCGAGAGCTTGGCAGGACCCACCTGGGCACCGGCCACCCCCCTGCCACCCCCAATCCACCCGGANCCAATCCACCCGGACCCCCGTGGGCTCTGCCCGAGCCCCACTGTCACCCAGCCCCTCGCACTGGGCTCATGAGAGGCTGAGCCAGTGGGGGTCCCTGGACCCCATCCTGTCCCCCCGGTCCCTGAGCCAGCGAGGGTCCCTGGACCCCACCCTGCCCTTCGGGCTCCATCCTTTCCCCCAGCCCCCCGCAGGGGGAAAACAGCAGCCCCCACAGTCCCCGCGACGGAGGAGTGACACAGGCGGGGGGAGCAGTGCTGTGGGGACCCCCAGGTAAGGACAGGGCTCCCCGGGGCTGCAGGGAGGAGGGGACAAAGCCCCAGGG
>VZTZ01007401.1:0-30447 GCA_013400955.1 Drymodes brunneopygia | reverse complement strand
GGGAAAGCTCCACTGGATGTGGTGCTCACAGAGAAGCCAGAACTGGTGGAAAATGCAAAGATCAAGGGCTGCAGTGACCACAGGACGATGGAGCTGAAGATCCAGGGAGCGGTGAGCAAAATAAATGGAATTATCCCAAACTTTGGAAGAGCAGAATTGGAGCTGCATTGTTTGGGGAAGATCTCATGGGAAACAGCAAAGAAGCTCAGGGGAATTGTGTGGAGTGGAGGAACACGGAGCTCCTGACTGAGGAAAATAACACAAAAAAAAAGAGAAATATGCTGAAGGTAGAAGCAGGAGAAGAAAATTTGGGAGAAACTTAAAGACATAAAACATTACAAACTCCGTTCCTACATCCACGGGCAATGTTCAGATGGCTTTGGTCTTCAGGAAATGCAAGCAGGAAGATCCAGGGAGCTACGGGCTGGTGAACCTCGCTTTGTTCTTTGGGAAAGCTGCGGAGCAAATCCTTTGAGAAGCTATTTTTAAACACATGGAAGACATGAAGGTCGTGTGGAGAAGTGAACATTGAGTTATCAGGAGCAATCTCTGGCTGATGAACCTCATTAAATTTTATAACGAGTTTGCAGCTGCTGTGGACCAGGGGAGACCAGTGAAGGTTGTGTGCCTGGGCTGCTTTAGGGACACCTCTCATTGTGGTTGTATCCCCAAATTTATGAATTGTGGGCAGTAAAGTGGGTAAAAAAATCAGCATGCTCAAGAGTTGTGGTCAGCAAAGTTTAATTGGCAGCCAGAAATTATTGGTGTCCTTGTAGGAACAACCCTGAGGACAACAGTTATGAGTGTCACCAAATAAAAATCCAGGAAAATCCTGGGGTTTAAATGCTGATTCTTTTAATGTGATCATCAGTGTCTTCCCTCTTGTGGGTAAAATTAGGTAACAATCCTTCATTAATTATTTGGATGATGATTAGTTGGGGAATGTGTGGAGTAAAAATCCAGTCATTATTGCAAAATATGAACAGATATTTAGAATTACCAAATGCCTCCATAAGCACCTGTGAAAGTCCTGTTTTCCAGAAGTGTGTTTTAAAACAGCTTCACAGAAGTGACAGTTTCCTGATCTGGCCTAACAATGATTTTTTTTCCTCTTTTTTTCACAGTACTACATTGAGGAGACAGTTATTGAGGAGGGTGAGCCACATGAGGTAAAGGTCCCTGCCATGCTGCATGTAGTGCATAAATGCATGTAATTAACATGGAACACTTAATTAGTGGCCTTTTGTATTCTGAGGTTTAATTTTTCACATTAAGCACACAAATATCAGTGAACAATTGCTCCTCAGTATTTTACTTTTGCTTCAATCCCTGCTGTGTGATGATCTAAGATCAGTTTACATGTATCAGTTCTGTTCCTCTCACCTTCTGTAGTTTCACTGAAAAGTTACAGTTTTGCAAATTTTTCCTCGTGTCGCTGGTAACAAATATTTGGGTCACCAAGGAGCGATTGCCATAATTTGAATTTCTGTTTCTAAAACAGATATAACCCAACTCTCTGCTGTGTTACCATGAAATATTCTTTATGGCACAGGCTTATGCAGAAACAGAAGTTATTAATTGTTTAATTCTTGGTGCATTTTCAGCTCTGTCTCATTGATGCAATTAACTCTCACAACTCTGACCTTCATGAATTCCTTTTTAAAGGCTAATTTTTTATAAAGCTAATTGATGAGAGATAAAACCTGACACTTATTCGGGTGATTTTGGAGCACATTTTTTAGTTGTGATAATTATTTTTAGATGCTTGTCATTAGAATCTTAGTATTAAAATTATTGCTTGCAGCATGACCATGTTGATAAAGAAGTGTATAAAGCATTTTAATTGATTGGGAATTAATGCATGTGGAGCAGAGGCTGCTGGAGCCCCACTCTCCCAGACCCTCTGGAGAATAATTCCATGAGTTTGATGCAGGAAGCAGCCAGAGAGTTCATTCCTTGTGGGGTTTTTTAGGGTTGGTGATGTACAGGGACCAAAATGGGTAATCCCAGTAGGAAAAGTGTCCCTGATTTTCTGTCTCCATGTGGATCTGGATGAGAGCAGAGCATCCTTTCACCAGCTCAGGGGGTGGAAAACATTTATCCTAACGAACTTTTACAGCTGTAAAACAGGTGATTATTTAATTTCTTTGATCTTCACGTGGTCACTGAAATCACTAAGACCATTAACACAAACTACTCAGGCCCTCAGACCACCAGCACCCCCTACGCAGCTGAGCATACCCCGCTCAGAGCAGTGAAAAATGCTTATGATAATGAACTTTTACAGCTGTAAAACAAGTGATTAGTTAATTTCTTTGATCCCCAGGTGGTCACTGAGATCACTGAGACCATCACAACAACCTACACAGCTGAGCACACCCAGCTCAGAGCAGTGAAAAACGCTTATGATAATGAACTTCTACAGCTGTAAAACAAGTGATTATTTGATTTTTTTTTAATCCCCAGGTGGTCACTGAGATCACTGAGACCATCAGCACAGATTACTCAGGCCCTGAGACCACCACGACCACCACCACCTACACAACTGAGCACACCCAGCCCTCCGGGGAGGATGCAGCCCCTCCCATCAGGAAGAAGACGATCCGGACAAAAGTGGACCCATCCAAGTTTTTGACGCCTTACCTGGAACACAGCAATAAAATGAAGGACCTTTTCAGCGAGGTAGGCAGCCCTATGTCTCTTATTTCTTGAGGAACACCAGCTTTAAAAATGTTTTACAGGGATTGTTCGATAGTTATGTTGCAAATAACTGGATTTATCAATGCTAAGCACATGGGGAGAATATAATAAATTAGAGGTGATCCAAATCAGGCTAAAGCTGGAGATGGATTTTTTCCTGTTGTGTCAGATGGTATACACTCAGTTGGCTGAAATAATCAGAAGTGCAAATCTAATTGAGTGATTCTAGTTGATATTGTTGTATAATCTGCCCCAAATTTCTGTCCTAGCCAGATAAATATGACAGTGATTGCTAATACACTTCTGCCAGAGCTCGGGGATATGTCTTAATTATTTTATCATTATTTTCTTCCAGAACAAGTACAAAGAAAAATTTAGAAAAGAAAGAGGAAAGCCATATGCTTCCACAATTGATACCCCAGAAATCAGGAGGATCAAGAAAGTGCAGGACCAGCTCAGTGAGGTGGGTAACAACTGCATTTCTAGGTTCATCCAAGTTCTGGGTGTTTATATGAAGGGTGACAATGTCAATAATATTTTTATTTTTTTTAATTCATTCAGTTTTACTGTAGAATAAATGAATTTTTGCACTGTTCCAGGTTAAATACCGCATGGCTGGGGGAGTTGCCAGGACCATTTGCCACGTGGATGAAAAGGCCATGGATATAGAACATGCCAAGAAAGTGTCACAGCAAGTGAGCAAGGTGAGTGAGTGGCTTCTGACTTTCCCAGCACTGCTGGGTGCTGAGGTTGCTGATAAAAACAAAGTTTTGAGCTCAGGGTGCTAAAGCAACATTTCTCCAATAGTTTAGAAGCACAGGGAGGGGTAGCAGAGAAGTTGGTAAGGCAAATATAAATATAATCTTAAATATTTCCGGTTTCTCTCTTCAAATGTTACTGCTCTGAGACTTTGATTTTAAAAGAATCTTTAAAGCAGGCAGTTTATTCACAAAAGTAAGTATTTTTTTTAATTATAGAGTGACCAACTTGCTGATCTTTCCTTCCAGGTATTATATAAACAGAATTGGGAGGAGAATAAGGACAAGTACCTGCTTCCCCCTGATGCTCCAGAGCTTGTGAACGCAATAAAAAACACAGCAATGTTCAGCAAGGTAAGGAAAAATAACCACAGCTCCCAGCAGCTGGAGTGAAAGAAGCTTTCAAAGCCAGAAATTAATTCATAGTGAGCATTCTGACATTTTTCTTGTAGAAACTCTATACTGAAGACTGGGATGCAGACAAAACCTTGTTTTATCCTTACAATGACAGCCCAGAGCTCAGAAGGGTGGCACAGGCTCAGAAGACTCTGAGTGATGTGAGTATCAAAGCAGGGATTTGCATGCAGATACCAAAGGCTGCTGGGTTGAGGTGTAACCTGGGAGATGTTGTGGACTTTGATTAGATATAAAAGCTTCACAATGGAACAGAAAATAAAAGTGTGTTAAGTGTGCACTGATAGCTCTGACAGTAATGGTATTTCATAGATAAAGCTGTACTTGATATCAGAGTACAAAGTAGAGAATATCAGAGTATAAATCTGTCGGCAATTTGATTCTGGATTGGGAATGAATGAAATAACTAATTTATTAAATCAACAAAAAGACCTTGAGTATCTCCCCAAATACAGAAACCCTCAGGGTTATCTCCAGGTCTAGTTCACTATTGTGGGTCTGCAAATCTGCCTCTAAAACAGAGATAAGAGAAGTCAGAAATTGGTGGGACTGGGATTTGCTGACATTTAGATACAGAGAACACTTCATTGGAGATTTCAACTCTCACTTGAAGATTCCAGTGAATTCTGCAGATGTTCAGAAGTTGCCTGGTAATGCTCAGATTAAAGAGCTCCTGCTGCAGGGGCTGTTTGTTAAATGTGGTGGGAGCAGTTCAGTTGAGCTGTGATGATGCTCAAATAAATGTTTATTTCTTCCATTCTTCCAGATTGTCTACAAAAAGGGGCACGATGAAAGGAAAGCAAAATTCACCTCTCTGCCAGACCCCCCTGATGTGGAACTGGCCAAGAAGGTGTCACGGCAGCTGAGTGATGTGAGTAGAACCTGCTCTCAAACCCCCAGGTCCAGAGGCAAAAAGGAATGTAAGGAAAAGGAAACCAAAAGGAAAAACACACAGGAAGACCAAGTTTTGCTGGAGAAACTGGGACCAAGTTGCAAAATCTTGTAAAGCAGACGTTGGGTTTGAACTCCATTCAGAATTTAACTATTATTATTTTTTAAAAAAATTTATTTTATTGTGTATTGAAAATTATCTAATCTTTAAGATTAGAATTACTGTATTCACTTATGGTGGGGAAGCCACTAAGGAAATTGCACTGACCCCATTTGGAAGGTAAAATAATTAATTTAGAGAAAATTTCTTTAATCTTATTTTTCCATAGCTTAAAAGCTAAATCGTCATCAAGAAATTTTTTTAACATGAAAAACAAAGAGCAGTATCATAATTCTTTGGAATGAATAAAATAATAAACTTTGTAGGTATCTCCAAAACTATTAAATATAGAAATTTTGAAAGATTATTGCTTGCATATATATTCTTTATGAGTTTTAAAAAGGCAGTGGAAGAGTTTTATTTTTTATGGTAAGTAATGCAGCTGTGACTGAAAATGCAGCTGGAACAGAGTCAAAACTCAGGTGTTTTATTGTTAGACAAACTCTTTAAACATTTGATACTTGATTTCTGTGAGCTTGAATAAATAATAGAAATCAGAATAGAAATATAAATCAGAAATAATAGAAATATATATATGTATAATTAAAAAGTTTCACTTATATCCAGTTCTAGCAGCAATACCAGTAAATTTTGGCTTAATGGGCAGCATCCCAATATTATGTGACCAGTGAGAAAACAGAACTAAAGGAATGTGTTAGAGATGATTTATTTATCCTTTTTAGGTCAGGGAAGGTACTCAGAGAAATGGCTTAACACTGAAATGGTTTAGTCAAATCATATTTAAGGTGTTTTTGACCATATCTGCTAAAATAGTTCTAAGGCAGGTGTAAAATATGAAGCAGCTTTAAAAAGAAAGCTTTGAAAAATGAATCTGTCAAGTGACAATGGAGCTGTGTCTTGAGGATTCAGTTTTATCGCTTTGTTTCCTTATAGATTATTTACCATGAGGACTACAAAAACAAAATCAAAGGCAAGTGGAGTCAGACTCCGTGCTATGACGTGGCAGTTGCAAAAATGAATGCAGAAAATCTGAGTATGGTGAGTGAATCCTGCAGAAAGCCTTCAACAGCTTTATCCTCATTTGTGATCATGTGGGAAATACTGATGCTCCATTCGAGGCATTGCTTATTTCCTAAATAACCCATGTTGTAGATGTCTAATTCACAATTAGATGATGAGTTGTTCCCTGTCTCTGTTCCTAACAGAGGAAATACCAGGAAGACTTTGAAAACATGAAAGACCAAATCTACTTCATGCAGACTGAAACTCCAGAGTATGAAGCCAATAAACGAGCTTCAGACAACGTCAGCAAGGTGAGGGACCCGTGTGCCACCTGCTCAGCTTGGGAACAGTTCTCAACTCACACAGATTTGTGCTGAAATTGTTTTGCCAAGGCCTTCCGTGGTCCTTAGCCACCATAAATTGAATAACAGGGATGTTTTTCCTGAAAAGTTGAAGGATATATCATAGAATAGATTCATATCAAGGAATAGTTTGGGTGGGAGGGGACCTTAAAGACCACCCAGTGCCAGGCCCTGCCATGGTCAGGGACACCTTCCACTGTCCCAGGGTGCTCCAACCTGGCCTTGGACACTTCCAGGGATCCAGGGGCAGCCACAGCTTCTCTGGGCAATCACACCCATTCATGGGCATTTGGCTTTTAACACTGATTTTTAAAACCTCTTCTTTTTTTTTATTCTTATTCTTTCAAGTTCAAATACAGAGCAGACTATGAAAAGAAAAAAGCTGTTGCAGATTATAACGTGCTCCCTGCTACAGAGAACCCATTGCTGAAGCAATTAAAAAATGCAGGAAATATTCTGAGTGATGTGAGTATTATCAAAGTGCTGCTACATCATTTTCTGTCGTGTACTAGAAACCAAACCCATCATTTCTTCACAAGGCTTCTCCTTTGGGTCTTGTAGTATTTTTAGTTTTGTAGACTCGTATTTGTAATGAGATAGCATCAGCCAGAACAATTCAGGTAAAGAATGATTTCTCCACAGCTGAGTGTAGCAACAACAGTGGCATGTGGATGACTAATTAGTGGATAGCTCATTTAGATCCTTGTGGATAATGAATCACAGGAGGACAGTTCTTCCCTTAATGTTTTAAGGAATTTTTATCATGATAATGATAAAATCTGTGGTGCTTTTACATATTTTTATGTTATATTCTGGTTATTCGCTGTAATGGTCTTCTCAATTCCTCTTCTATTTGTATGAAAAGAGATGGATTATTTCTCAGTGTCAGAAGTTCAAAAACCATCATTCAGACCTTTCTGTCTTCCTTTACAAACCTAAAAACAGTAATTTTTAAAACCCATTGGGAAAACAGTGCCATCTGTTTCTCAATCCTGTGGGAAAGCTTTTCTTTGGAACCGTTTCTCAGTTTCACTCTTGTCATTTTTAACATGGTGGGGGTGACTTGCAGTGAAATCTCCCACATGATCTGGCATTATTTGATTTGCAGAAATTATACAAAGAAGCCTATGAACAGTCCAGAGGAAACAGCATGAATTACTGTGAGACACCCAAGTTCCAGACTGATGCTGCTCTGAAGAACTTTTCTGATGTAGGTATTTCATTTGGGCTTTATCCTTCAGTACTGACCCTCTGGATCACTTCTGCTTCTCAAGCCCTGGTTCTTTTGGGCAGGTAAAATACAAAGATGCATATCAGAAGAATATTTTGGGGCACTACTTGGGCAGCTTTGAGGACCCACAACTCACCCACTGCATGAAGGTTGAAGCTATGAAAAGTGATGTGAGTGTGGCAATGGCCCTGTTTTCCCCATCATTCTGGCAGCTCAGACAAAGCTCAGCTGTGGTTCCTTACTGAATGTTCCTTCTGTTCCTAGAAAAATTACAAAGCAGATTATGAGGAGGAAAAGACCAAGTGCTACTTCCCTCAGACCATAACTCAAGAGTATGAAGCAATCAAGAAGTTGGAGCAATGTAAAGATGTGAGTACAGGACAGCAGTGGTTCACCACAGAGGAATTAATGGAGTGATTCCTCAATATCAATGGTTTTGAGTTTGGCCTCATTGCCATATGTGACTTTTAAAAAAAAAAAATCTTCATCTCTATTTCAGGGCCTTTTGTGACATCTAGTGAGCAAAACTGATATAGCACATCCCTTTTTATAACAAGTAAACCCATAAAATTGTGTCAGTAACACCAAAATGAAGAATGAACCTCAAGCATTCACCTATTTAAATCGATATTTTTTAAATTGACACTTTAAAAGTAATGGAGTTAGTTTGTTAATAGTTTTATTTACTCTATCAACACTTGGAAAATACTTCATGTGCATTTTCTATAAATATTTTTGTATCTTCTTTCAGTACACCTACAAAAAGCATCCTGATCAAACTAAATTCACTTCAGTGACCGACTCTCCAGTACAGAAGCAAGCAGAGATCAACAGCAAACAGCTGAGTGATGTAAGTAAACTTTAGAAACACTCTGACATTACCAATTTCTGCCCTGTGCCCACCTCCACTTCATCCTCCAGCTTTAAGAGCACTCCTGAAATAATTGTGTAGGTGACTGTGTGTATTCACAATTTTATTGCAGTAGAAAATCACCTGGAAATCAGATTTTTAAAATAGTTTTTCAATCCTCAGTCTCTAAATTGTGCTGTAAAATTTCTTTCTTTCTTTTTCTTTGCAGATATTGTATAAATCCAAAGGGGAAGAAATTATTCACAAGTACCACCTCCCTCCTGACGTGCCCCAGTTCATCCAGGCTAGAGTTAATGCCTACAACATCAGTGATGTGAGTATATTTTGAATTTCAGCACCGTGAAGCTCTCCACTGATGGTATCAGTTTTATTGCCTTTGTGATGCTAAATTTTTTTGTGGCATTTTCAGCCTTCCAGGAATGAGATAAAAACTGACATCTCCCTTTATAGCCTGGAATTTTAATAGTCTGGCCAGACAGATTAAAAAAAAATCAGCCAGGCTGCTTTCCCCAGTTGCTTTAGAGCACAAAGCCTGAGTTGGAAGATATCTGGAAAAAATGTCTGAAGGTTCAGTAAAATGAAAAAGGGTTTTGCATAAGAAAGGGCAAAAATGCCACTGATAGAGTTGTTCTAAACAAAAATTGGAAAAAATGCTTGTGGAGCTCATGATTATCTTTGTAGGAGATTCATTTGTTATAACAGAATTTTAGTTTATGTGCAGGTTAACATTTTTTCTGTGAAATTATGGGGACTAAACTGGCTATTTTAATTCCTGTAACTACAATAAAAACATGGGCTTAAACTCTTTATCAGAATTGCTATTCCTGACATTGCAAACTCTTCCCTTTTTCCCCTCCAAGGCTAACTACAAAGCAGACTGGAAAAAAGCCATTGCCAAGGGCTATGATCTGAAGCCAGATGCCATTCCAATTATTGCTGCTAAAGCTTCTCGGAATATTGCAAGTGATGTAAGTGGGATTTACATCCAGTGGAACACACACCCCTCCTGCATTTCATTATTTATTATAATTATTCTTCACCTGTGCTTGGAGACCTGTGCTCCTGCTTTAGCAAAAGGGTACAAGTGACTCTTTGTTCCCCTCTTAAACATCCCCAGTTGAATATTGGCATATTGAATTGTTTGGTGAGGCTGTTCAGTAATTTATTATTAGTATTATAGCTTTAATTAAAAGCTGAATATCCCTGGGAGCTGCAAGCCTATATCAGTGACAGTGGTAAGGGAGGGTCTGTAGCTACAGATGTGGGTTGAGATATGGACCAGGTGTCAAAAGAAGCTGAAAAATCCAATAATCCTCTTCTTTTTTTGACCTAAACAATCCTGTGCTGTCGTAAAAACCATTTATGAGGCTATAGAATGAGCTACAGCATTAATACTTTGAAACTCAGTGTTTTAAACCCATCCAGAAGGTGTTTTCTCTTTCCCAAGTGGGTAAGGCTGTTCTCCTTTTGTCTCTAGTACAAGTACAAGGAATCCTACGAGAAAGACAAGGGCAAACAGGTCGGGTACCGGAGCCTGCAGGATGATCCCAAACTTGTTCACTACATGAACGTGGCCAAAATCCAATCGGATCGGGAGTACAAGAAGGATTATGAAGTCACCAAGACCAAATACCACACTCCTCTGGATATGTTCAGTGTCACAGCTGCCAAGAAAGCCCAGGAAGTGGTGACAAACACTGGCTACAAGCAGCTAATTCACAATTACACCCTCCTGCCTGATTCTGTGAACCTGGAGCTGTCCAGAAACGTGATGCAGCTTCAGAGTGATGTATGTCATCAATAATCAGCTCCATTTTTAATTCTCTTTGTGGCTGTGTGACATCATTAACCTTTTAAGGCTAAAACAATTAATTTACATAATCCATTGTATTATACTGAATTAACAGTAGGTTGGGATGTAAATGACTGGTCTGGAACCATTTATTTTCCAAACATTATGAGAATAATGTGTAGCTCTTAAGTTCTAGGAAATTTATCTAGCAAGCAACAACTTTTTTTATATCTCTCCTTATTTGGCTTATTCCCAGCAAACGACTATGTTTTACTAACTGATGTATTTTTGTAATCAGATTTTAATTACTGTGATTTTATTTCTCCTAAATACTGACTCTATCATACTTAAATATTAATTAAATCTGAATTGCCTCTCAAAAATGAACAACCATGAGAAGCTTTAAGGCCTTAGATCTTTTATGTATATAGACACGATTTTTTCTTGCCTCACTGTGTTTTTCTTGCTCATTTTTGAAAAGAATCTGTACAAATCTGACTTCAACAACTGGCTGAGAGGAGTTGGCTGGGTCCCAATCCAGTCACTGGATGTGGAAAAGGCCAAGAAAGCCACGGAGATCCTCAGTGAGAAGAAATACCGGCAGCATCCCGACCAGCTGAAGTTCTCCATCCCCATGGATGCCATGGAACAAGTGCTGGCCAAGCAGAATGCCAAGACCATGAACAAGGTGGGGAGTTGTTGGATTGACCCAAAGTTTGGGTTTTTGTCTTGCAAAGTGGTGGGGCAGGGTGCATTCCCACTGGAATTATTAGTATTTCCAATGGGTGTAGTTGTTCCTTGGTTCAGACTGGACACTGAGAGATCACAGAAGCCTCATAATTAAGGGAGTTTCATTTTCTGTTTCTAAAGATTAAAGATTTCTTCTCTAGATTTATTGTGCTTTGGTAACCTTTTTTTTTTCTGTAGGAAGTATTCACTATAAGTGAACTGCAAAAACCTTGGAATTCTGTCAGTTTTGTACAAGTTTCCTGGAAACTGGAGTTCTTTGCACTTGTCTCCAGTTATCCAGGACAGCACTGATCCTTATTCCATGTTTGCCACAGAAAGAATATCTGTGAAAATAAAAATTTTATTTCACGTTGCAGCAGGGTTTAACACAGGCTAGAAACTTCCAGCCTCAATATTTATTAATTATCAAAACATACTTTGCAAATTTCTCACAATGCTAAAGAAAGGAGGAAGATAATGTTGCTCCTCAGCAGCTCTATGAAGGTTATTTCTGGTGCTGACAATATTTCTATGAAATATTATTTATTGCAGATGAACAAAGTCTCATGAGTTCAATACCTTTCCAATGCTAAAAATTCCCTTTGTAATTGCAGAGGCTGTACACAGATAAGTGGAACAAAGAGAAGACCAGCATCCATGTGATGCCAGACACCCCAGAGATTCTGCAGTGCAAAGTGAACCAGATGACCATGAGTGACGTGAGTCGCTGTGCTCGTGGTGGGCGTTCAGTGCCTCCTGCACAGAGCAAACATCAATGTCCTTTTAGTGTCTGGTTTGAAAATACTGAACTGCTGACTTCTGCCTTCATGACACCTGTTCTCTTTCACATCTGAACTTAGAAACTTTACAAGGCTGGATGGGAGGAGGACAAGAAGAAGGGTTATGACTTGCAGCCAGATGCAATTCCAATAAAAGCGGCCAAAAGCTCCAGAGACATCGCGAGCGACGTGAGTCTCGTTGTGTGACACCATTCCGTGACTTCATTTAAATTAAATGGCTAAACCTGAGATCTTATGATCTATTCTTTCCATTATAACAAAGAGCTTAATATTGCACTTTTTAATTGATTTTTTTGCTGTTATTTCTGTTTCCTGACAGTATAAATACAAACAGGCCTACGAGAAGGCAAAAGGGAAGCACATCGGCTTCCGCAGCCTGGAGGACGACCCCAAGCTGGTGCACTTCATGCAAGTGGCCAAGATGCAATCTGACAGGGAGTACAAAAAGGATTATGAGAAGGCCAAGACTAATTTCCACACTCCAGTTGACATGGTCAGCGTGGTGGCAGCCAAGAAAGCTCAAGAAGTGGCTACAAATGCAAACTACAAGAACTTGATCCACACCTACAACGTCCTGCCCGATGCTATGAGCATTGAGCTGGCCAAAAACATGATGCAGTTACAGAGTGATGTAAGTGAGAGGTTCTTCAGCCTTTGCATTGTGAATACTGAGCTGCTCAGTTTATGAAAAAACACTGTAAGATCAATAATACTATTTTCTTAGTGAAATTAGGTCAGGTGTACACTAAAAATGTCATAAATTAAACAAGTTTTTCAACAATTACAGCCATTTTATTTTTCCTAGACTCTGAAATATTAAATTAATGAATTTGAGCTTACAGATAAATAATTTTATGTATATTTACTTCTTACACGTCCCATCAGGCTCTTCAGGAGCAATAGTTACAAACAGACCAAAACAGGAAAAAGTCACTTTTCCTTAACACGTTTTATCTTGTACTTCCAAATTTATCAACTATTTTATGCTTCTTACTGGTTTTTATCTACTTTCTGCCTGCAGAATCAATACAAAGCAGAGTATGATGAAACTATGAAGGGTGTTGGGTGGCTCCCACTGGGCTCCCTGGAAGCTGAGAAGAACAAAAAGGCCATGGAAATTGTTAGTGAGAAGAAATACCGCCAGCATCCAGACAAGCTGAAGTATTCTGTTCCTATGGATTCCATGAACATGGTCTTGGCTTTAAATAATGCCAGAATCATGGATGAGGTAAGAAAGTGCTCATCTAAATCCATTTAAGCTTGCAGAAGTAGGAAACAGTCTATATCTGATTTAATAGTCAGTCCTGTTGTATGCAGAGCTTTAAAACACAGTTTTATTTTGTAGCTAATGAATGTGCTTTAAGTGCTGAAATAAAAAGATAAAAGTTCCTCCCGTGGTAGTAACACATCATTGTCAAGGCAGTCTGGATTTCAAGTAGGAAATAATCTTTTAAATTGTTTTATTTAATAATAACAGATGTTAAGATCTCTATTTTTTTTTAATCCTTCCAGCACAAGTACAAACAAGCCTGGGAAGAAGACAAAAAGAAAGTTCACATGACCCCAGATATTCCACAGATTGTTTTAGCAAAAGTGAATGCATTCAATTTAAGTGAAGTGAGTATTGTTTGTAAGGCCATGACCTTGCTCTTACTTTTGTTTAGGAATAAGTGAGATGAGAGCATGCAGAAGTTTCACCTTGCTAACCTGTGGTAATTTCACCAAACACATTAATTTTCCCTTTCCCAAAATTAGATACCCAAAATTGCCAAGAAAAAGCCATGTTTGTAGTCAGGTTGTGAACTGTTCATGCAGATTATTAAAATATAACAGTTGCTAACAAAAAATAGTAGACTTTGAGTACTATTTCTTTTTGTTGCTGTATTTATTATTTTATTTGCTGTATTTATTATTTTATTATTCATTATTTTGTTTCCCCATGCACAAGGTTTTGTACAGAAATCAAAATGTTTGTACATAGCACTGTAGATGTTTTTTTGGTAAAAGACAACATAATAGACAGGTTTTGGTAGCCAATTGTTAAATCTGCATATGCTAAATAAAGTATTGCTTGTAATTATGCACATCTGCAATGTGGACAGAAATAGACATTTTTAATCTATTTTTATTTTTTAAGGTGGCATCCTTATGGATGTAACTTTTCACCAATATTTGTGCGTGTGGAAAATACGTAAATTTTTGCTTTTTAAAATGATGTTTCTTCTTGCAGAAAATGTACAGATCTTCATTTGAAGAAACCAGGAAGAAAGGATATGATCTCAGGGCTGATGCTATTCCTGTCAAAGCTGCCAAGGCTTCCAGGGATATTGCCAGTGATGTGAGTTCTTGGGTCAAAAAATGGGCAGGGACACCTTCCACTGTCCCAGGCTGCTCCAACCTGGCCTTGGGCACTGCCAGGGATCCAGAGGCAGCCACAGCAAATCTGGGAATTTGTGTCAGGCCTTACCACCCTCACAGTGAAGAATTTTTTCCTTAATTTCAAATCTACATGAATTGAAGTCTCTGTTTCTGTTCTCTTCCAGTACAAATACAAATTAGGCTACGAAAAGGACAAGGGGAAACTCGTCGGCTTCCGCAGCCTCCAGGATGACCCCAAACTTGTGCATTGCATGCAAGTGGCCAAGATGCAGTCGGACAGGGAGTACAAGAAGGCCTATGAGACCAGCAAGACCCATTACCAGACACCCTCTGATGCCCTCAGCGTGGTGGCAGCCAAGGAGGCCCAGGAGCGTGTCACCAACGCCAACTACAAACGCCTGATCCACCAGTACATGCTCCTGCCAGATGCAATGAGTTTGGAGCTCTACAGAAACATGAATCAGATCCAGAGTGATGTAAGTTTTCTTTTCGTGGCTTTTGTTTTTTTACAAAACTGCAGTTTGGAAAGAACAGGTTTATTTTGTATGAGCTGCCTTCTTTTTGTGGCTTTTGTTTTTACACTACAGCCGCGTTTTGGGAACAACAGATTATTTTGTGTGAGCTGTCTGTACACGGTGAATGTTTCATTTTGTGTCCTGTTTGGCAGAACGAGTACAAGCAGGATTACAAGGAGTGGTTCAGGGGGATTGGTTGGAGTCCCATGGGTTCCCTGGATGTGGAGAAATCCAAGAAAGCCACGGAGATCGCGAGCGATCGGAAGTACCGGCAGCACCCCAGCCTGTTCCCCTTCACCAAACAGAACGATGCCATGGACCTGGTCCTTGCAAAGCAGAATGCAAACATCATGAACAAAGTGAGTATTTAGGGGAAAAGCAGGCAGGCATTCACATGTAATCCATCCCAATAACCAGTCTGTAAAGCTCTGTCACACCTGTATGTGGCAGTGTTCCCCTGGGAATGACAACTGTCACAGGCTCCTCTTTTTTCATTTTTTTTCCTCAATGAAACAGTTACTGATAAACAGCATTGGTTAGAGAAATCATTTCTCATTTTTCTCCAACCTCTGTTCATTCCATTCTTATATAGAACTGACTAGTCCTGAAAATTTTGATAATTGGGTTTCATTAGAAGCAAGACTGGATAATAATTGAGCTGACTCTGGATTAGATCATTACATAGTAAATAAATCTGAGTCACCTTTTTACTTCTCCATGTCTAAATGGAAATGGATCCATAAACCTTCACTTTTTCACTCATCCATATCCAAATGGGAAGGTGAAAACCCCAGAAGAACCATCTGTTGTCATTTATATTAACACATCTGATGTGACTTTCTGTCCATAGCATGCTTATACTCAAGCCTGGGAGAAGGATAAAACTCAGGTCCATGTGATGCCAGACACACCAGATATTCTACAGGCCAAACAGAACAAGACAAATTACAGCCAGGTAGAGTATTTTGATACTTCTTATCAACATTTTAAATTAATATCTACTGGGGATTTAGAACACAGGCAAGAATTTCTTGTGGGTAATATTCTCAGAGTAAAATAAGTACCACCTTCAGGCTAGCAAACTGAAAGACTGAATTGCATTATTATGTATGGAAAATGTAAGTCCTGCTTTTGAAATCTGGAAGTGCATAATCTGTACTCTATGCTTAGCATAGAAATCAGTCCTGTTAAAAATCCCTTACTATAAAATTACAAGTTAATTGTGTGTATTTTTAACTTAGCCTATGGTGAAAAGTAGGTGCAGTGGTTCCAGCTTTTCTCTCAGCTTTCAGATAGGAGAAAGTGACAATTGTGCCAGTAGAAAACTCTGAGGTTTTGCTTTGCATCATTGCTCAGAGGCAAATCTTTGACTTAAGAATGCCTGTACTTAAAATCAACTGTGCACAGACTGACTTGACTGTTAAATGGCTACATGAAAGCCTTATTAATTAAAATTTTGTTAAGCCAATCAAAAAGTGTTGAGTTACATCAAATGTATGTATCTCAAATTCTCAGGTATGTTTCAAATCTAAATAGTGAAGCTGCTAAATAGTGAAAAACTATTTAGTCCCTCTCCTAAGCCTTGGAAGGCCAGCATTCCTCATTTATCAGTTTCCTATTTCTCAGTTTCCATTCTAGCAGCCCTTCTCTCATAACTGAAGCTTGTGAGGTGATTGGAATTTGATGATATGGTATCATTAGTGTACCCAAATAACAGGTGATGTACTTATTACTGCTTTTAAGTAATGTTGTTTTCAATTTTAGAAACTCTACAAGCTGGGCTGGCAGGAAATGATAAAGAAAGGCTATGACCTCACACCTGAAGCCATATCAGTGAAAGCTGCCAAAGCCTCAAGGGACATTGCAAGTGATGTAAGCAGCATTTTAACTCAATGTGACACATTTTGTTCTGGTTGTTATAACTACAGAGTCACACTAAACTGAAATACACCTCTCTGCTAAGGTGTGGCTTGGAGTCCAAACCAACATTGCTGACAAGGCTCCTTCCTGAACTGTTTCTGTCAAATTTAACAAGAGTTTCTGTGGCATCCTAGCAAGTCCAATTTTAGTCCATCCATGACATGGCTGGTCACACAAAGGGAGGAGTTTTCTGCTCTTTTGGCTGCTTCATTTTCAGAGCAGCAGCAAATTTGGTCCAATTAGCTGAGCCCAGTGCCTGTGCAGAGAAATCCTCATTACAGCTCTGAAACAGATGTGGTGACACATGGACTGGTGTTACCATAGCTCGGTACAAACACAACTCCTGCATTCATGGAAGAGATTTCATTAATCATTAGGAAATGTTTCCTGTGCCTAAGTATCTTCGTGTTTCATCATTTTTCATTGTTGATGATGTTATTCATCAAAATATTTCAGTGTATCAGGGAGTTCTGAACAATGTGAGTGTGTGAATCAGATGGCACAGGAGACCATTCCTGTTGCCATGCTCTCTTCCTTTCCAAGGATTCTTTCCTTCCCAGGGATAGCATTCACTGACACCAAGTGGTGCACATCAGTCAAGGGGCTGCTAAAACTTCACATGAGATGCCATAACAAGTTGCTTATTTATAGAATCATAGAATCACAAAATGTTTTGGTTTGGAAGGGACATTAAGGATTATTCAGTTCAGGGCCGCCCTCCACTATCCCAGGTTGCTCCAAGCCCCATCCAACCTTGGACACTTCCAGGGGTGATTTCATGAGGAACATTAAGATGAGAGAATATATTGATATTTTGATTATATATTTTACCTTTACATGTTTGTAACTGTGATTTGAGTGGTGCCACCTCTGCCATTGCAGTTCAAGTACAAGGAAGGATACCGCAAGCAGCAGGGACATCACATCGGGTTCCGCAGCCTGCAGGACGACCCCAAGATGTTGTGGTCCATGCAAGTGGCTAAAATGCAGAGTGAGAGGGAGTACAAGAAAGACTTTGAGAAGTGGAAGACCAAGTTCAATATGCCCGTGGATATGCTGGGCTTCCTCCTGGCTAAGAAGTGTCAGGAGCTGGTCAGTGATGTGGACTACAAACGGATACTGCACCGCTGGACTTGCCTGCCAGACCAGGTCGTGGTCACTGAGGCAAAGAGGGTCAATGAACTGCAGAGTGATGTAAGCTCCCTCTTAATTTTTTCCATGTAAAATAATTACTGCTGATTGGAAAGTATCTTTGATGACTCTCTTTTGATATCAGTGTAGATCAGATTGGAGGTAAACTGCCACTTAAACTTTTCATAGGGTTTAATCCATGAACGGTGAAATAATCTGCTGTGGTTTTGATTTTCATCCTTAACAGAACCTGTATAAGTCAGATCTGCAGTGGCTCAGAGGCATTGGATGGAGTCCTTTGGGATCTCTGGAATCGGAAAAGAACAAGAAAGCTTCTGAAATACTGAGTGAGAAGAAGTACAGGCAGCACCCAGACACCATTAAGTTCACAAGCATCCCAGATGCCATGGATGTTGTTTTGGCAAAATCCAATGCCAAAAATAGGAGTGATGTAAGTTGTCTCTAAAGGCAGAAAGTGGGATTCAATAAGTGATACATTATTATACATTTTTAAAAGCATCTCTGTATCAGAACATGTGCTTAAAATATACAGATAGCAGGTGTTTATAGTCAGGGCCTTGTTCCTTGTGCTGTGTTCAAAAGATGAAGATCTTGAGTGCTGATAATTTACTCAGGATAACTGCAAATAAGACTTTTAGTAGGCAGTATGTAAATATATTGTTTTAATGCTGTTTCCTTGGCATTACATGGATGTAAAGGAGAAAATAGGGTTGTATTTCAGTAATTTCAGTTGTATTTTTTAATTTTATTATCTTGTCTTGTTTACATCCCTAATTCTTGCTTAGTACATCTTTGCTTTGCAATTGCAGAGGAAAGGTGAACTGAAACTACTGCTGTGCAGGTGAATCTTGGATCAGACCAGGTTTTTGTTGGTGTCTCTTTCAGATACTCTACAAGGAAGCTTGGAACAAGGACAAGACTAAGATTCACATCATGCCTGATACTCCTGAAATTTTGCTGGCCAAATCAAACTTGGTTAACACAAGTGATGTAAGTTTCCATCTGAAACTGGGTATAGAGAGTCACGGGGTTGTATTACTCACCTCTGCCGAAAGCTCTGTGAATCATTCAGAGTAATATATTTGCTAAAAGAAAATTTTGGTCTTCAATGAAATAATCAGAACACATTTAATTTGTAATTTTAAAATATTTTGTATCAGAGGTTATCAGTACATGTCATTAATAGCAGGATGTGGAGTTTAACTTGATAAATTAAACTGTGTTTGGAAACCCATTCTTTCTTTTCACCAGTCAGAGGTGGGCAGTTGTAGCATTGAAAAAAACCTCTGGAGAGCTTTATTTTCATTAATTGCTTTGAATCTTTCTCCAACAGAAACGTTACAAGGTGGGGTATGAAGAGCTGAAGAAGAAAGGCTATGACCTCCCTCCAGATGCCATCCCCCTCCAGGCAGCCAAGGCATCCCGAGACATAGCCAGCGAGGTGGGTCTGGCAGAGGGAAAATCAGAGTGGGGCATGTAATCTTGGATAAAAATGGTTTATATTTAGCAGCAGGAGATATGTCAAGTTTTAACGCTGCCATATTGCTGCCCACCTCATAGGTTGAATAATCCTTAATGGTGTAAAGTTAATTAAATTAAATACAATAATTTAAAGATGGTAGTATAGAAGAAATACAGTAATATTTCCCGGATGTTAAATGAAATGCTAAAAATGTTGGGAAAATTAACAAGAAAATTAAAATATATTAGATGCAAGATGATTAACCACTATATATAAGGGAGAAACTGAAATGGCAGCTTGGCAAGAGGTGGTAAATCTTGCTTCTGTGTTCAATCAGTACAAATACAAAACTGCGTACAGAAAACAGCTGGGCCACCACATCGGGGCCAGGAACATCGAGGACGACCCCAAGATGATGTGGTCGATGCACGTGGCCAAGATCCAGAGTGACAGGGAGTACAAGAAGGACTTTGAAAAGTCCAAGACAAGGTTCAGCAGCCCTGTGGATATGCTGGGAGTGGTGTTGGCCAAGAAATGCCAGGAGCTGGTCAGTGATGCCGATTACCGGCACCCTTTGCACCGCTGGACCTGCCTGCCTGACCAGAACGACGTTGTCCATGCCAAGACAGTGTATGACCTGCAGAGTGATGTGAGTTGTTCTTTACGGCCTGTGTGACAATATTGGGTTGTCTGTCCTGTGTTCTGTTCCAGTTTTGAAGAAGGGGTCTGTGTGGCAAGGGGAAGGGCAATGGAGTCAAGTTTTATTTTGCAGCAGTTGGGAAAGACAAACCCTGGGTGCAGTGGAGAATGCTATGAAGAG
The DNA here is from genome assembly GCA_013400955.1 of Drymodes brunneopygia. NCBI lineage: Eukaryota > Metazoa > Chordata > Aves > Passeriformes > Petroicidae > Drymodes > Drymodes brunneopygia. The sequence goes on along the minus strand of VZTZ01007401.1, from coordinate 10,528 downwards.
CCTTAAGAGATGGGGACAAACAATGAGTGGGTGGCTGGTGGGTTGACCCAGTGGAACATGATCCATTCAGGGGAATATCTGTTGGTAAGAGTTGGGATTGTTTGGAATGAGGAGGTTGCTGAGCTGATTGTGTCCTTTCCTGTTGTTGCAGAACGTGTACAAGTCTGACCTGCAGTGGTTGAGGGGCATTGGCTGGTCCCCAATTGGATCATTGGATGTTGAGAAGAACAAGAGGGCGAGTGAGATCCTGAGTGACAAGAAGTATCGGCAGCACCCAGACACCATCAAATTCACGAGCCTTCCTGACTCCATGCCCATGGTGCTGGCAAAGCACAACTCCAAAATCATGGACCAAGTGAGATTTCCTTGTGTTTGCATCCTGAAGGAAACAGATGCCTTCCTTTTTCAAGATGTTGGTCCTTCCATGGCCTGAGTTGTACAAGGAGAATGCTGGTTTCTCTTGTCTCAGGGATTTGTGTTCCTTGTTTGAGATTAAAGTCTGTTTTTTGTGGGTGGAGCAGTATGGGGTGCAATGTGGAAAAGGGTTAAGCATTAGGAAGTTTTGGAGAGAGGGCAGGAGTTCCTGGGTTGGTGCAAGGTACAGACCCCTTGCTTTGATTCATGCAGCTGATCTCGTTGAGTTTGTTCCTGAGCCTGTGTGATCATTTTTCCCTCTGTTGTCCTTGTTTTGCAGCGCTCGTACATCTCAGCCTGGGAGAAGGACAAAACCAGCATTCACATCATGCCAGACACCCCTGGGATCCTGCTGGCCCAGCAGAACAAAGTGAACTTCAGTGAGGTGGGTGTTGTTGAGGGTGCAGTGTCCATCCCTGGGCGCTGCCTTGGCAGGGCAGCAGCAGTGTCTGAGGGCATGGTGGTGTCTGTTTCAGAAACTGTACAAGCAGGCAATGGAGGAGGAGAAGAAGAAGGGCTACGACATGCGGGCAGATGCCATTCCCATCAAATCTGCCAAAGCTTCCCGGGACATCGCCAGTGATGTGAGTGCTCAGCAGCCCTTGTGGCAAACACTGTCACACAGGTGCCACGTGCTGGCAGTTGAACCCTGTGTTTGCAACTGAACCAAATGGAGGCAACAAACCCATTACCTGTCACTGCCATTCAGTCATCCATCAAAGTTTTGGTTCTGCACTGTCCACCTGTAGCTGTCCCTGCAAGTTATGGGTGGGCACTGTTCCAAGGGAAGGCCTAGCTGATGTGGGAGCTGGGTGGTGGCCATAGCCCAATGCAGGGTCCCTCTTGGGCTTGTGACTGCATGTCCTCATGCAGCAGCCTGGAGTTCTGAGGTGTTGGGCTGTCCTGAGCATTGCCAGTCTGCATGGCCCTGACTCTGCAGCCACACAGCTGAGTTGGCCATGAGGAAAGAAAACTGTAACCAAGTTTTCACTTAAAAATTAAAACTGGATAAAAAGGCATAAGTTTTTGTTAGTCTTAGATATTAATATGAAAGTGCATTCCTGTAGGTGTTTGCTGTCTTTATTTAATCTTCCCAGTAAGTCTCTGTGTAGTTACATTTTATTGCTTCAATAGTTTGAGTAAGAGTTGGTTTGGCCATTGTGCTTGAGGATCTGTAAATGAATCTTTATGTAAGGGCTATTATTGAACTTCAGGTCTTTTGTATATCTTCCATGACTTGGAGACTTTCCTTCCTCTCAGGTACTGACCAGTAGCTCATAATATGTAGGCCAGGGAGAGCCTTGGAAAATGTCAGCTTTGTCAGAAGGATAAAACTGTGTGGATTCTTTTGTAGCTGCACACTCCAGGTCATCAGCTGAACACTTTCTCACTGTAAAGTCCCTGTGGTTTCAGGTGGTAATTGCCTGGAGGTGGTGCCACAGGGTTTGCAAGGAATGTAAAAAACCCTAAGATAATACTCAGTGATTACTGTTTTTTCCTACAGTACAAGTACAAGGAAGGGTATCGCAAACAGCTGGGCCACCACATCGGGGCCCGCAACATCGAGGATGACCCCAAGATGATGTGGTCAATGCACGTGGCCAAGATCCAGAGTGACAGGGAGTACAAGAAAGCCTTTGAGAAGACCAAGACCCACTTCAGCAGCCCCGTGGACATGCTGGGAGTGGTGTTGGCCAAGAAATGCCAGGAGCTGGTCAGTGATGCCGATTACCGGCACCCTCTGCACCGCTGGACCTGCCTGCCCGACCAGAACGACGTTGTCCATGCCAGGACAGTGTATGACCTCCAGAGTGATGTGAGTTGTTCTTTGTGTCTGTCCTGTGTTCTGCTCTACTATTGGAGGAGGGGTCTGTGTGGCAGGGGAAGGGCAATGGATTCAAATCCATTTTTCTGCAGAACAAAGAATTGGCAAGTCTTGGGTGCAGAGGGAAATGGTATGAAGAGCCCTAGGAGATAGGGACAAAAACTGAATGGGTGGCTGGTGGGTTGCCCCAGAACAACGTGGTCCATTAGGCCGTGTGTCCCATGGTGGAGGTGAGGTTGTGTGGTGTGAGGAGGTTGCTGAGCTGATTGTGCCCATTCCTGTTGTTCCAGAACGTGTACAAGTCTGACCTGCAGTGGCTGAGAGGCATTGGCTGGTCCCCAATTGGATCACTGGATGTTGAGAAGAACAAGAGGGCGAGTGAGATCCTGAGTGACAAGAAGTATCGGCAGCACCCAGACACCATCAAATTCACGAGCCTTCCTGACTCCATGCCCATGGTGCTGGCAAAGCACAACTCCAAAATCATGGACCAAGTGAGATTTCCTTGTGTTTGCATCCTGAAGGAAACAGATATCTTCCGTTCTCAGGACATTGGTCTATGTCCTTCCATGGCTTGGGTTCTTCAAGGGGAATGTTGGCTCCTCTTGCCTCAGGGATTTATGCTTCTTGCTTGAGGAGAAATTCTGGTTTTTGTGGGTGGAGCAGTAATGGGATGCACTGTTGAAAAGGAAAGGGGGAAGCGTTAGAATGTTTTGGGGCAAGAGCAGGAGTTCCTTAGTCAGTACAAAAGTAGAGACCCCTTGCTTTGGTTCATGGAGCTGATCTCGTTGAGTTTGTTCCTGAGCCTGTGTGATCATTTTTCCCTCTGTTGTCCTTGTTTTGCAGCGCTCGTACATCTCAGCCTGGGAGAAGGACAAAACCAGCATTCACATCATGCCAGACACCCCTGGGATCCTGCTGGCCCAGCAGAACAAAGTGAACTTCAGTGAGGTGGGTGTTGTTGAGGGTGCAGTGTCCATCCCTGGGTGCTGCCTTGCTGGGGCAGCAGCAGTGTCTGAGGGCATGGTGGTGTCTGTTTCAGAAACTGTACAAGCAGGCAATGGAGGAGGAGAAGAAGAAGGGCTACGACATGCGGGCAGATGCCATTCCCATCAAATCTGCCAAAGCTTCCCGGGACATCGCCAGTGATGTGAGTGCTCAGCAGCCCCCATGGTCCAGGCTGGGGCTGAGTCTTTTCTCCCTCCAAAGGCTCTGTGGTTTCAGCTGCTCTGTGTTCTACAGGTGGTGCCACAGAAGCTTTTGGGGTCAGAAAAAAATGCTCAACTGACAGTGAACATTTCTTTGTCTGTAGTACAAGTACAAGGAAGGGTATCGCAAACAGCTGGGCCACCACATCGGGGCCAGGAACATCGAGGATGACCCCAAGATGATGTGGTCCATGCACGTGGCCAAGATCCAGAGTGACAGGGAGTACAAGAAAGCCTTTGAGAAGACCAAGACCCACTTCAGCAGCCCTGTGGACATGCTGGGAGTGGTGTTGGCCAAGAAATGCCAGGAGCTGGTCAGTGATGCCGATTACCGGCACCCTCTGCACCGCTGGACCTGCCTGCCTGACCAGAACGACGTTGTCCATGCCAAGACAGTGTATGACCTGCAGAGTGATGTGAGTTGTTCTTTACTGGCTGTGTTGCAACCCCAAGTCTCTCTCGTGTTCTGTCCCTCTGCTGGAAGAGGTCCAGGTGGGGAGCAAAAGTCTTGGCTGATTGTGAGGGACTGAGGTTGTGTTGTGGCACTTCTTGTCCTGCATGATCAGGTGTGACATTTTGTGGACTCATAGTTCATGGTCACAGAAGGATCTTTTCTTGCTGTGAATGTTTGGGGAGAGTTGCAGCTGGGGTCTCCAGTACAGTAAGGCCGGGGAAGAGCAGCAGAGTCAAATATTTGCCTTTGGATGACCAACAGAGTCAAAGGCAAGCTCTGAGTGCAGTGGTTCTTGGTACAAAGGGTCTTGGGAGGTGTAAGGCACCTTCCATGCCTCTGCCAGCTGCAGAATGCCAAATGGGGCAGGTGTTTGCTGGGGATACTAAGAAGATGGAGTGGGGGGTAGTGGAATCCTTGACAGTTACTTGTGCCATTGAAAGAGTGGGGAGCCAGGTGTGGGGTGCTGATCTCAACAGGAGTCCCATTCCTGGTGTCTGTTGGGTTGACCCAGAAGGACGTGTCCCATTTGGTAGAGCCTCCTATGGTAGGAGATGGGATTGCTTGGTGTGAGGAGGCTGCTAAGCTGTTTGTGTCCTCTCCTGTCCTTGCAGAATGTGTATAAGTCTGACCTGCAGTGGCTGAGGGGCATTGGCTGGTCCCCAATTGGATCATTGGATGCTGAGAAGAACAAAAGGGCGAGTGAGATCCTGAGTGACAAGACGTATCGGCAGCACCCAGACACCATCAAATTCACGAGCCTTCCTGACTCCATGCCCATGGTGCTGGCAAAGCACAACTCCAAAATCATGGACCAAGTGAGATTTCCTTGTGTTTGCATCCTTGAAGGAAACGAAAACCTTCCTTTCTCAGGGCATTGATCCTTGTCCTTCCATGGCCCAGCTTGTGTGAGGGGAGGGAATCCCTCTTGTCTCAGGGATTTGTGTTCCTTGTTTGAGATGAAATTCTGTTTCGTGTGGGCACAGATGTAATGGGGTACAGTGTGAAAAAGAAAAGGGTGAAGCACTGAATACTTTGGGGAAAGGATAATTGTTCCTGGGACAGTGCAGAATTGAGGGCCCTTGCTTTGGTTCATGGGGCTGATTTGCTCTGAGTTTGTTCCTGAGCCTGTGTGAACTTGTTTCCTGTTGTCCTTATTTTGCAGCGCTCGTACATTGCAGATTGGGAGAAGGACAAAACCAGCATTCACATCATGCCAGACACCCCTGGGATCCTGCTGGCCCAGCAGAACAAAGTGAACTTCAGTGAGGTGGGTGTTGTTGAGGGTGCAGTGTCCATCCCTGGGCGCTGCCTTGGCGGGGCAGCAGCAGTGTCTGAGGGCATGGTGGTGTCTGTTTCAGAAACTGTACAAGCAGGCAATGGAGGAGGAGAAGAAGAAGGGCTACGACATGCGGGCAGATGCCATTCCCATCAAATCTGCCAAAGCTTCCCGGGACATCGCCAGTGATGTGAGTGCTCAGCAGCCCCATGGTCCAGGCTGGGGCTGAGTCTTTTCTCCCTCCAAAGGCTCTGTGGCTTAGCTAACGTATTTTCTGGAGGTGGTGCCACATGGGCTGCTCAGGCCTTATAAAAACTCTAACCTAACACCCAGTGAACATTTTTTCGTCCACAGTACAAGTACAAGGAAGGGTATCGCAAACAGCTGGGCCACCACATCGGGGCCAGGAACATCGAGGATGACCCCAAGATGATGTGGTCCATGCATGTGGCCAAGATCCAGAGTGACAGGGAGTACAAGAAAGCCTTTGAGAAGACCAAGACCCACTTCAGCAGCCCCGTGGACATGCTGGGAGTGGTGTTGGCCAAGAAATGCCAGGAGCTGGTCAGTGATGCCGATTACCGGCACCCTCTGCACCGCTGGACCTGCCTGCCAGACCAGAACGACGTTGTCCATGCCAGGACAGTGTATGACCTGCAGAGTGATGTGAGTTGTTCTTTACTGCCTGTGTGACAACATTCTTTTGTCTGTTCTACTGCTGGAGGAGGTCTGTGGGGCTGGGGAAGGTCAAGGGAAATCAAATCCTTTTTTCTGGTGAACCAAGAGTTGGCAAAGGCAAGATATTGTGCAGCTGAGAATGAGATGATGAGCATTAGGAGATTGGATAAAAGGCTTATCCCATGTCTCTGCCAGCTGCAGATTGCCAAATGCAGCAGGTCTTTGCTTGCAATACCAGGAAGACAGAGTGGGAAGCTTGATAACCACTTGTGGAGTTGCAGGATTGGGGAGACAGGTTATTGGGAGCTGAGCTTCTCCGGAGGCTTTTTCACGTCACAGGCTGGAGGGTTGACCCAGTGGAACGTGCTCTATTAAGTGGAGTTTCCTGTGGTAGGAGATGAGGTTGCTTGGTGTGAGGAGGTTGCTGAGCTGATTGTGTCCTTTCCTGTTGTTGCAGAATGTGTACAAGTCTGACCTGCAGTGGTTGAGGGGCATTGGTTGGTCCCCAATTGGATCATTGGATGTTGAGAAGAACAAGAGGGCGAGTGAGATCCTGAGTGACAAGAAGTATCGGCAGCACCCAGACACCATCAAATTCACGAGCCTTCCTGACTCCATGCCCATGGTGCTGGCAAAGCACAACTCTGAAATCATGAACCAGGTGAGATTTCCTTGTGTTTGCATCCTGAAGGAAACAGATATCTTCCATTCCCAGGACATTGGTCTATGTCCTTCCATGGCTTGGGTTCTTCAAGGGGAATGTTGGCTCCTCTTGTCTCAGGGATTTGTTTTCATTGTTTGAGATTAAATTGTTTTGTGTGGTGACAGTAATGGGACGCAGTGTGGAAACAAAAAGGGTGAAGCATTAGAAGGTTTTGGGGCAAGAGCAGGAGTTCCTTAGTGCAAAAGTAGAGACCCCTTGCTTTGGTTCATGGAGGTGATCTCGTTGAGTTTGTTCCTGAGCCTGTGTGAACTTGTTTCCTGTTGTCCTTATTTTGCAGCGCTCGTACATTGCAGATTGGGAGAAGGACAAAACCAGCATTCACATCATGCCAGACACCCCTGGGATCCTGCTGGCCCAGCAGAACAAAGTGAACTTCAGTGAGGTGGGTGTTGTTGAGGGTGCAGTGTCCATCCCTGGGCGCTGCCTTGGCGGGGCAGCAGCAGTGTCTGAGGGCATGGTGGTGTCTGTTTCAGAAACTGTACAAGCAGGCAATGGAGGAGGAGAAGAAGAAGGGCTACGACATGCGGGCAGATGCCATTCCCATCAAATCTGCCAAAGCTTCCCGGGACATCGCCAGTGATGTGAGTGCTCAGCAGCCCTTGTGGCAAACACTGGGGCTGAGTCTTTTCTCCCTCCAAAGTCTCTGTGGCTTCAGCTGCTGTGTTTCCTAGAGGTGGTGCACAGGGGCTGCCCAGGTGTTATAAAAGCTCTAACCTAACACACAGTGAACATTTCTTTGTCTGTAGTACAAGTACAAGGAAGGGTACCGGAAGCAGCTGGGCCACCACATCGGGGCCAGGAACATCGAGGATGACCCCAAGATGATGTGGTCAATGCACGTGGCCAAGATCCAGAGTGACAGGGAGTACAAGAAAGCCTTTGAGAAGACCAAGACCCACTTCAGCAGCCCCGTGGACATGCTGGGAGTGGTGTTGGCCAAGAAATGCCAGGAGCTGGTCAGTGACACTGATTACCGGCACTACCTGCATGAATGGACTTGTCTGCCAGACCAGAATGATGTGATCCATGCTAGGCAAGCTTACGACCTCCAGAGTGATGTGAGTACTTGCTGATAAACCCTGGATTACTGAAATGTTTGTAATTTCCCTGGAATATAAACTAGACAAGTTCCTCTTGTATTTTTTCACATTGTATTTTTCTTCACCTGTTCCAAGCAAGGTCACTAGCTTTTGAGGAGTGAATGAATGTGTGTGTAAGGGCGTTATGAAGGTTTTGTACAGCCAAACAGCAGAATTAGCTCTATTTAATCCTTCATAATAGGCAATTTTAATGTATTTAAACGCTGTTTAACATCTAAAGGGGAAATGTTTACCTGCTGTCTTTATATTTATTGACAGAACTGCTACAAGTCTGACCTGGAATGGCTGCGGGGCATTGGCTGGGTCCCAATTGGTTCCTTGGAAGTTGAGAAGGCCAAGAAGGCAGGGGAGATCCTGAGTGACAAAATTTACCGCCAGCATCCCGATACCATCAAGTTCACCAGCATCCCAGATTCCATCCCCATGGTGCTGGCCAAGCAGAATGCAGACACCATGAACAAGGTGAGTCTGGGTTTGATCAGGTAACAAACACACCAACAGTTTCTGCCTAAACCCCTGAGACAGGATTAGAACTACAGACCTGTGCTTGTGCTGTGAGATTCCAGCCCAGAAAGGCTGTAAAAATGTAAGTTCCATTCTTGGTAATCAGTTGGAAACTTATTTTCATCAAGAACTGGTTTAATAATATCTTCCTAAGAAAATTACTGAGTTAATCTGTCACAATTATAAATTGTGAATGTCTCCAAATACTCTGTGTTTCTCCTACAGCGTTTGTATACTGAGGCCTGGGATAAAGACAAGACACAAATCCACATCATGCCTGACACGCCTGAAATCACCCTGGCCAGAGAGAACAAGAAAAACTACAGTCTGGTGAGTGTGGGAGCTCTCCAAATGTAACTGCTCTGTGTCTTGGATGGATCAGGAATGTTCTGGGAAACCTTCTAGAGATGCCACCATCAGTTTCCTTAAGTAACTCCCATATTTATCTGAAAAGTTGGGACTTTAAGCATTGTTTGCACATTTGTAGTAGTGCATACATAGAGCAGTGAGCACTGGTGAGAAGAAATTCCATAAATTCCACTCAGGTTTTGTGTTTGCACTGAATTTTTGGAGAGTCATTTCTGCCAGTGTGCCTAATATTGGGAAGACAATACTAGAAAGGTAATTACCAGCATAACTCTGAAAAGCTGTGATGCCAGTATTCAATCTTATTTTATGCAAATAAATTCACATCAGTGAAATGTGGCTTTAAAAATTGAATTTTACTCCACTTGTATGAAAGAAAAGTTTAGCTCTAAATTGTGGTCAATGTTCTGTAATTTAAAGCAGTAAAATAAAAATTCATTGACAAATACATTTAGCAAAGGTCTTCCTTTGATGCAAATTTGCATCAGCTACTCATCTGTGGCTTTGAGTTAAAGGCAGATAAAACTGGGTGTAATAAATCTAAACACAATTTTTAGATCTCCTTCCAAGCAATTTGTTTTGCATAGAATATAATAAATGGAACTTACATTAAACTTACACTGTTTAATTCTTCATCTAGAAACAATACAGACAGGCCATGGAAGATGCAAAGAAGAAAGGCTACGATTTGAGAGCTGATGCCATCCCCATCCAACAAGCCAAAGCATCCAGGCAAATTGCCAGTGATGTAAGAATCTACTTTTTTTTTCTTTCTATGTTGACATCTCTCCTCTGCAGCCTGAAAATTATCAGCTGTAAAAGGCACTGCAGTTAAACTTTGACCTTAAGTAATAGATTTTTGCAAGTAAATTATCATATATGTTTAAAAAAATAAGTGTTGATAATTGGAAGAACAATGTAATGCTGCTATCATGATCATTTTCTAGCTCATAACCCTACATATGTAAATAAGTACTTACAGTATATATGTCATAATATGTAATAGGGATTGAATGCATTTAATATGACCAGGATTATTTCTCAATAGTATTAGTGAAGCACATTTCTTCAAAAAGCAAAATGATAAAAAATTTCTGTGAGAAATTTCTAACTCAAATAGCAAAAAACTTTAATCCTAGAATCAATATTAAAAAATTAAATAATCCATATCCATATTATTAGCATGAGAATTGCTTTTACTGTTCGGGGTTTTTTTAATGGCAGGTTATAGGTAAGTTTGGAAAGGTTTTTGTTACAAATATTTAATGTGGGTAACTGATATTTAGAGGTGATACAGAAGTGTAATGTTTTGGTTTGTGTTTCAGTACAAGTACAAGGAAGGATATCGGAAGCAGCTGGGCCACCACATCGGGGCCAGGAACATCGAGGACGACCCCAAGATGATGTGGTCGATGCACGTGGCCAAGATCCAGAGTGACAGGGAGTACAAGAAAGCCTTTGAGAAGACCAAGACCCACTTCAGCAGCCCCGTGGATATGCTGGGAATTGTGTTGGCCAAGAAGTGCCAAGGGCTGGTCAGTGACATCGACTACCGGCACTACCTGCACCAGTGGATCTGCCTGCCCGACCAGAACGACGTCATCCACGCCAAGCAAGCCTACGACCTCCAGAGTGATGTGAGTTCTCTGGAATTTGATTTTCTCTGAGAAATGTATTTGATATTTTACATAATTGGATGAGGCCATCTTGTTCTGATGTGGTAGAACCAACTTCTCGAGATTTATTTTTGTTTTGCGGCTGATTGAAACTCAGCTCTCCAATAGGATGTGTTAACTAACTGATATTTAAATGAAATCCTGTAACTTCAGAATTCCTATCATTTACCATTCTATGAAAGCTGGATAATGGTTTCAGTCTTAATGTAGATGAAATGCAGTTGTTTTTTCTATATTTTCTCTTGTGCTTTGAATTTATTTAAATTAATTGATTGGTTGATAGTGAGGTTACTTATTGGTGAA
>VZTZ01007395.1:0-14782 GCA_013400955.1 Drymodes brunneopygia | reverse complement strand
CTATTGTAACCTAAGACAAAAGTGAAAGCTATATAAGAACTCTACGAAATCATGTGGTCTTGTATTGTAAAAGAGGGACCTGGATAAATCAGATATTACATCATGTCCCTGTAAAAGTGAATCTGCTTGTTCATCTCCCTATGGAAATCCAGATTCAACAGGAACATTGCTGAAATCAGCCTTTTTGGTGCCTTGTTAGTTACATCAGGTTTTGTTTCTAAATAAAGCAGTACATATATGTACTGCCGTCTGAGCTATTAATGATGTGTTGCTAATCATCTTCACAGCAGCTGCTGAGTTGAGCCCCAGGTTTTATCATCTGGTATTCCATAGGGGTTTCACTGTTGTTTTGTTACCTGTGTTCGTATTAGCAGTTCATTAGATTTCCAGTGTGGTCTTGCTTTGACTAGATGTGATAATAGTTATGAGATTTATTGTTGACTTTAGAAAGGTTTAAATACATTGTCACTCTTTTTGGTGAAATTGGTCTACTGTGTTATGCCACATGTTTCACGTGACATGGTGAAGCACTTCCAGATATTTTTATTGTAGCTATTCTTTAAAATATTCAATTTTACTGCAGCTTAAAAAAAAAAGAAAACCCTGAGGACAGTTGGAAATAAGTAATTCTTTTATTTCACCCTAATTTCTAATAAATTATTAATGACAATATAAACATCTTATGTTGCTCCCAATGCTTTTAACTGAGGGCGGAACTTTGGTGTACAGAATTTACAGAAATCTGATAGAATTTAACCACAAAGAGGTGACGCAAAACTGAAAGAGCTCATCATCCACGTCAGCACTTGTGAGGTCTCACTTTAAGTTAGACTGATGCAAAGCAGCCTCCAGTGAAGCTGCCAGATACAAGTAGCCAGGAGGAATTAAGTGTTTGTGAAATGGAATACTAACAGTATTCTGGCGTTTGTTCAGGGGACCTCGGGTTACAGAGCCTGCCCATCAAATTCTAATTTACAAATTATTAAGCGTTTGCCCACAGGCAAGAGAAGGCCTGCATGAGAAATAATGGGAATGGTTGTGAAGTGCATATTGCTGCTGTAGGACCAGATTCCCATCGATTGATGTGTGTGCATTTATTGTGTGCTTAAAACTTGCCTCAAAACAGGGCCTAAAATGCTTTTGATTACATCCGCCTGCACAGAAGGAACTGCAAGATACACAGTGTGAAATGTTGGCAGGGGCGAGGAGGGCTTTTGCTCTCAGGTTGACTGACCTGATAGTGAAGTTCCAGACTGTCGAGGTTTAAATGCTGACTAGTAAGATTTTCAGCTTTTCCTATTCTGTTGCCTTCTGCTAGGAAGACATGGCGACCTGGTCCTCAAGAACACAGCACGGCAGCCCAGCCTCGCCTGGGCCACTCGGTCCACGACACACAGTCACCAGTATGGTGGATGGTCAAATGGCCTTTATTATCTTATCTCATGGGGTTAAATAGTCTAGAGGGTCTCACTACATCAGGAAGAGGGGAACAGTGGGATACTTGAGTTAGTAAGGAGTGGAAAGCTACTGGAGTTAGGAGGGTCTGCATACCTGAGGTGATTGCTATCACAGAGGGGTGAGGGGGAGGAAGGATTCCATACTGCTTCTGCTTTCCGTCACATCGCGAGATCTTCCGTTCGCCTGTCCCTCTCTACCACACTATTCCTGGTCTCTCTTTTGCAAAAGCAGATGAAAATGGGAACCACAATATCACTATAGAAAGGAAAGCAGAAAGTATCTGTTCATTTTTTCTTCCTGTGTGAAGCAACTTTTAATAGAGGAAATCTCTGCATTTTTTCCAGCGAAGGGTTCTGGTTGGGTGTTGTGGCAGCAGTTACAAAATTGGAAGAAAATAATTTTTGCTTTTTTAGGAGTAAAGTGTATGAATCTGTTGAATTGGTTTTGGGAGAGGAGAAGTGTGAGCTGATTGGCTGAGCTTTTTATCTTTTTCTTGGTAGGAGTTGTTGGAACCTGAAGTGAAGCAAACTTCAACATGTTTGTTACCTCCTATTTGCTTTGTCACAACCAGAAATTGAAAGCAGCAGTTGAGAAATTGTGTGTGTATTCTAAGACAGTGTCACTGCTGGGAATGCCGTGGTGAACCTGTAGCAGAAGCTTTGGAAATACCAGTTCAGGATGAACAGCAGAGGCCCCTGGGCAGTGAACACAAATGGCCACTTAAAATGTGGAAAGCTGCCTTCTGAGGAACTGCCATTGAGAGAGGAGAGACACAAACAAGGGTGTATGTGGTGGGTGAATCATTCCTGGTGTTCCCAGAAAGTTATACCCTGAAGAATATTTAGGGGGAAACAGGGACTTCCCTTTGGAGAAGGCTACGTGTCTTGGCAAATGATAAGGAGGAACTGGCAAAGTGTTGTAATGTGCTAGTGAAAAACAAACAAATAAAAGAATACCCAGCCTGTGAGAGCCCCTGCAAGTTGCCTGCAGGGGATAACACAAGTGGAATTGTCTTACCATTGCATGTGCAAGCCCATTGCAATAACTGAGCTGCACTGCTGCTTTACTTGAGAATCAGGTTTGGCAGAATTCATCACCTGCATTGATCTTGCATTGCCACCTGTGTAAATACTGACCATTGTTAAAGGCAATACTACTACTGTTACTTCTGTCTGGCACTGATGTTTGGTCTAGGCCCCTTGGGGCTTCATTTGGGTGCCAGCAAGTTTACAATTACTTTATAAATTTTGTTTTACAGTCCAAGATTTGGTACTTGAATGCTGACATCAAAGTAGCTACAACTCTATCAGGATCATGTGAATTTTGAAGGAAGTTAGTGATTTCAGAGCAAATTGTCACTGTTTACAACTTGAATAGTGCAGTGTTCTGGGAACAGCTTGACCTGCTCTCTCCTAAAGGCTAAACATTTATATTCCTTGTTGATTTAACCAACTTAGCAATAGTCATTAAAAGCCAGAATAGTGCAGCTGCTGTTTGGATGGCATAGTGACATATGCTGGCTTATTTTGTCTAGTTTACCTGCAATCTGATGCATATTCATTTGCACTGTATATAAAACACTTTATTTGTGAAACGTGTATGGTTCAGTGCTTTTAAAAAGGCTACACTTCAGCAGGTTATTTTATGCTGTTACTGAAAGAAGGTGAACAAAACTTGTATCAGCAATAGTCAAGAAATTTATTAATTGTTTTGCTGTGCTTTCAGTTGTTAGTCAATATTAAGAAATGCTACTGATAGGAAGACTTAATTTAAATTTTGCATGACTTGTCATGTTAGCAGCAGTCAGAAAAGAGTTGGTATGCCAAGCTGCTTTACAAACCTGCTCCTGCATAGGGCTGTTGGTCACAGTGCAGCAAAGCAAAGCCTGAAAACTGCTTCCCCATCACTTTAATTCTTTATAATGTTTCCCAGCAGAATAGATCAATCTACGTTTGTTGCTGCTGTTTAGCAGTTTTCAAAGGTGCTCCTTAAGCACAAAATCATTCAGGCTGGAAAAGATGCTTGAGTCCTACACAGTTTTTGAAACAGAGTTTTCAAAACTGAGGATACAGTTGAAATGCAATAATTAAATGAAGCTTTGCCAAATTAGGTTACCAATAGCAAAACATGACGTGTTTAGCTTTGTAAGATAATTTACATAGACATTGTTGTACTAAGATGAGTATACTGCAAAGGACTGCAAATAATTTCAGAGGTACTAATTTGCTTCAACCTGTTTCTGACAGGATTTTGACTGATAATGTGTGGATTGCTTTGCCTCTCTGTCTGTTCTAGTTCAAATGGAGTAAACCAGATTTCTTTGGGACACAGAACTATGGGTCACATTTGAGCAAAAGCTGAGAGGCAAGACTGCACTGCAATTCAGGTTTCCTGAGCAGCCGAGTCCTGGAACACTTTTGGTGCAAACAAGAAAATCGGTTCTCAGGTTGTTGTAAACTTCCTTGCAGAGAGGTGAAGCTCAGTAAATGAGCTTGGCTGTAGTAGGTCGTTAATGTGACAAGGTGACATGGCAGGTTTTAATACGCAATGTATGTGGATGGTGCACCTTTGTAATTCTGCTCTGGTCTTTTCAGAAACTGCTCAAGGAGACTACAAGTGGCTGTTGTCGCTGCCCTTCTTGGAGCCAGTTTTGGATGCAGTTTAGAAATGAGCCTCCAAACCTTGTTTCTTAGTGCATGTATATTCAAGCTAATTTATGGGTTTGCATGTTAGTAATTAAAGTAATCCAAGGATCTATTCATGTGCTGCTGATCAATGAACCAGAAATGAGAGTGAAGGCTTCCATTGTGAGATATTGACATTTATAGGGGGTTATGCTGCCAGTCTGCCTGATTATTGCTTCTAAAACATTTTGGTGTAGGTTTCCTTACNAGAGTTGTAGTCTTTAGAGCTTTTGCAGGATGTCCTGGGAAGTTAATAGTTCTATTTATCATCTCCTCTGCCAAGGAAAAGGATGTTATATGGAAACATGCAGCTTCACTTCAGGATGTAATGAGATACAGAATCATCAAATAGGAACCATTAAAGGTGATGTAGTCCAAATCACCTGCAATGAGCAGGGACATCTTTAAACAGATCAGGTCACCCAGAGCCCTGTCCAACCTGACCTTGAATGTTTCCAGGGATGGGGAGTCTACAGCCTCTCTCGGCAATCTGTGCCAGTGTTTCACCACTCCCATCAAACAACTTCTAGTTTGAGTCTACTCTCCTTTAGTTTAAAACCAATACCCCCAGTCCTATTGCTACTGTCTCTGCTAAAAGTTGTCCCCATCTTTCTTATAAGCTCCCTTTCAGTACTGAAAGGCTGCAACAAGAACTCCCTGAAGCCTTCTCTTCTGGCAAATTACACCCTGTGCAAGTGCTGTAAATACCGGGTGCCAGGTGGGGGCTGTGTATTCTGTCCCAGTTAGTGCTGAGGTCACACTGATCTCAGGTGATAAGTAGAGTGCAGGCCTGCACCATTTCTGGTCAGCTGGTGTGCAGATCACTAACTCCTTGATGTACAACAGTATTGTGTTTAAGGTCACTGCCAGCAGGAACTAAAATCAGTATTGTTGGTTTTACATCAACCCATTCATTATGCTGGTGAAGTCCATTCCAACTTTTGGAGTAATTCAATTTTTTGAGTTGATTTATTTATTTTTCCTGAATTAGATAACCTGAAACTGAAATGAGTATCTACAAGCAAGCTGAAAATGGAGCTGTAAACCTGCAGTCTGGAATTGAATTGACACTGGCAGCTTGAGCTGTAGTTTGCTCTTGGTTCCTCTTGGTCAAAGACTAAGGCTGAAGTGAAAAACTTTTATCCCATTACTAATGCAGCCATTGCACCCGTTTTGTTTCCCACCTGTCTTCCTGTTCATGCCTTCCAAAAGCTGAGTGAGCCCCTGTTGGGGATGAATGGAATGTATCTCTCTCAAAAGTCAGGCAGCAATGTATTTTGAGATAAAATAATGATTTTGCAATTCACTGGAATTTAACATTCAACAGTGGTTTGTCAAGGTTTAATAAGTTTAATGCAAGGTTCATCTAATTAATTAATGGAAGAAACATACAGAAAAGAAGGTTGAGTTCAAATTTATTCATCTATGAGTTCATTTAGAGTGATTCTCAGACACTGGCAATGCAGAGAGCAAGGAGCACAGTCCTGTTGAGTCTCAAGGTTCTGAGTGGACTCCTGTGGCCGTGCGGTGACAGACTCCTTGCTTTCTAAACATGATTTGGAGTCTAGGAGTGGCTGGATCCATTCTTAGGCTTGGTCAATGGTATATGTCTAATGGAATTATCCATAGAGTGTTTGTAATAATATGGGGTGGATGGATTAGTTAATGTTTCATAACACTAATGCAACGTCCTCTATCACCTACTGAGGATCTGTCACAAGTCAGGAATCTTTCCACCTTGGGCAAGGAAGGATCTTTTAGTCGCAGGTAAGGAATTTCTAACCCTGAGAGGCATCCCTGCTCAAGGGGGTCACCGGAGATCCAGTTAAGCTGCAGCTCAGGTGGAGTTCAAATCAGGCCCATCCTGATGACAGTATGTGTAGGGGGAAGCAGTTGGCTGCTGGCCAATGGTATAGACAAGAGAGATGTCCTTATCTTAGTGCTGATATCTTGTTCTGGACTTTGGTTATCTTGCTCTTCTGATGGTTATGTGAAACCACCTTTCAAAATATTTTTCAAGATGCCTCTACTCCCTTGGACCAGGCACTTTCTGGCTTGCAAGATTCTCCCAAGGACTTTTGGGGCTGGTTGTTCCTTAGTCAAGCCTGAAAGTACAACTGTCAGTCAAATGTACCCAGCACAAATCTCAGCATCAGTGGGAATTCATTGTTTACTCTGTACCATCTCTGTGCTTAAGTCAAGTACAGGACTGTTATGCAACTCCTTGGTTTTAAGGACTGATTTTTACATTTCTTAAATCTTCTGACATATT
This sequence comes from Drymodes brunneopygia, assembly GCA_013400955.1. Lineage (NCBI taxonomy): Eukaryota > Metazoa > Chordata > Aves > Passeriformes > Petroicidae > Drymodes > Drymodes brunneopygia. Next base: position 8,368 of record VZTZ01007395.1, on the reverse strand, counting down.
TGTTTGTTCTTTGCAGAAAAGGTACAGTTTGGCCGTTGGTCCTCCCAAAAAAGTTCCCAAAGTCAAGGGTGTAGAGTCTGCAGCAGTGCAAGCATTTCTCAGGCGGCAAGAAGAAGAAAAGAGAAAAAAAGGTAAAAGTACAAAATACCTCCTATGGGAGTCTTTCATTGATTCTTTGGTATTTGTCACCTTATTCAAAGTTCTTGCAAATACAGCTGCACATCTGTTTCTGGAATTTATGCACAGAACTGATGATGAGGGAAAGCCAGAACTGAGTAAGGACTGGGGATGTTTGCTTGTTTTCCTAAGGAGTTAAACATTAATCAGCTACATTAGCATTTATGGTTGGAGACTGAGAAAGCAGTTAAGGTAAAGAGCAAAAAACTATCTCAACTTTTGTTAGCTTGACTTTGAAAAGCTTCATCTGTGTGAAAAATGGAAAGAGTTGCTGTTGTTGTGTCTAAATCTAGTGTATGAATATAGTCTGAATTTTAAAAAGTTTCTGACACAATCCACTTTCATATTTCCTTTAAATAGTCTATGGAATAAACTAGTACAGCATTGCTTCTGATATTAATGTTTTGTTAAAGGTTACCAAATCAGATGGACTGGATAGCCCAGGTTATTCTTCCTCTTCTGGGTCAGTCATGAGTCTATTCCTTATCCCTGCTGCCAGGTCCAGCCAGAAGCAAGACTAAGCATGAATTCCACGTGGGGCATGCTGGCACACTCTGTGCTGTCACAGCCCTTGACGGTAGAAGAACTCGGACAAGGAATGGTACCTTTATAGGCACCCAAAATATGAGTAGCCCATTCTGTTTTCTAGGAATTTTTACTTTTTCTGATTCTTTCTGGTATTTAGCCCACACTGGTCTGTCCAGTATTTGGCATTTAGATGTCTCATTCACCAGCTTGTTCAGCCTGACTCTTGTCAGCAGATCAGAGACACTAGGCAGAGAGCATACTTATGCAGAAAACAGCTAAGCCAGAACAGTAAGGATGTAGGACAGACTGTGGAGATAGAGCCCTGTGCCTTATCAGGCTTGTGTAATGACCAGCTGCTTGCTTATCTGTGTTCATCTGCTTCTGTGTCTCCCCTATATCCCTGTACACACTCACACTTAGGCTATTTTCCAGTGCTTATCCCCCCCAATACTCTTATTCCCTCAACTTCCCTTAAACATTTGATAGTAAGTTCTGTACAGTCTCAAGATCCTCTTGCTCAGTCTCAGAACTCCCTCCACTATGCAGAGATCCAATAACTTCTCTACCTTCTTATACAGTGATTCTCCATATTTTTCAAAACCTCCTGGAAAGCTGCTTCCTTCAAAAAGCCTTAGTGGGTCTTGTTATAGCAGCATTTGACTTAGCTGCTTGCCTTTGTTGGAGCAACTGATACAGGTGGTTTGTTAGTTATGCAAAAGCACTACTTTTTATTTCAGTATTTTCCCAACTTTCTCCTGATTTTCTTGCAGCACTGGAAGAAAGAAGGAAGAAAGAGCGGCTCTTGGCGAGGCGCATTGAACTGAAACATGACAGAAAGGCAAGAGCTATGGCCTCACGAACTAAGGATAATTTTTATGGCTATAATGGCGTTCCTGTTGAAGAGAAGCCTAAAAAGAGGAGGACATGTGAGAATGTTGCTCAGGCCCCAGAGGCTGAGTATGCAACAGAAGATGAAGCTGAGCGACTTGAATATGGTCAGACAGAATCTGAGCATGAGCAAGAAGAGTATGAAGAGAAACCATCCAAAGCTGCAGTGAAACCAAAGGCACCTCCCAAAAGTGCACCAGCACCTCTGAATTTTGCAGAGCTCTTGAGGCTTGCTGAAAAGAAACAACATGAACCGGTGGAAATTAAACCAGTGAAAAAGGTAGAAGAGAGGCCCAGAACAGCAGAAGAATTGAGAGAGAGGGAGTTTTTGGGACGCAAAAAGAAGAAAGTAGAATTGCATAAGAAAAGTGAGAAAGAGATTAAGCCTGCAGGGATATCTAGTTCTTCAAAAAAACTGTCTTCTCAAAAAGCATCTGTAAATGTAAAACTTAATAAAAGCTCAGTAGATAAACATTCCACATCCAAAAGCAGTCTGTCGCTTTCTATGGGTGGTATTGATAAGAAATCCAAAGCACCAGCATTGACTGAAAAACACCCACGGTCATCATCTTCTTCCAGACTTGATCAAGTGGAAAAAAACTCACAAAATGGTTCCTTAAAAAGTTCTACTGGTAGCAGTCATAGTAAATTACCTGTCAATGGTATTAGGAAGTCTGGCTCAAGCTCTCACGTGCCACCCTCAAAACCCATGGCCAATGGGGCTCAGAGGCTGCTATCTGCAAAAGAATCCAGCCTGAAAAAGTCTGTCCATGGAAAGCCAGGCAAACCTGCAGCCCTTCAACATGGAATCAACTCCAATGCAAAACGATCAGGCAGCAGCTTAGGAAAAGGAGGACCCGGACATCCCGGGGGTGGTTCAAGTGCAGGACCAGGACGATCAAGCAGCAATCCTGGCATGGGACCTGGAAGGCCAGGAAGTGGTTTAAGCTCAGGACCTGTGTGGCTGGGCAGCAGCTCAGCCACAGGACCTGGGAGGCCAGGCAGCAGCTCAAGCACAGCGCCTGGGCAGCCGGGAGGTGGCTCAGGTGTGGGACCGGGACAGCCGACGGGCAGCTCAAGCACAGGACCTGGGCGACCGGGCAGCAGCTCAGGCATGGGACTGAAGCGACCGGGCGGCAGCTTGGCCACTGGACCGGGGAGGCCAGGCAGTAGCACAAACATAGGACCAGGGCGACCAGGCAGCAGCCTGGGAACAGGACCAGGAAGGCCAGGAATCAATCCAAGCACAGGAGCCAAGCGACCAGGCAGCAGCCTGGGCACTGGACCAGGGAGGCCAGGTATCGGCACAAGCGCGGGACCTGCGCGGCCAGGCAGTGGCCCAGGCACAGCTGTGAAACCCAAGTGTACTGTCGTGTCAGAAACCATTTCTTCCAAAAATCTTGTCACAAGGCCTAGCAATGGACAGATGAATGGAATGAGACCTTTTCCAGGGCACAGACCTATGCTTCATCCACAAGGTATTCATTTATAGAACAAAGCATTTTCTCACTGCTGTGGTTTAATTCCAACTGGCAACTAAGTCCCATGCAGCTGCTCACTTGCCCTGTTCCTCAGTGGGCTTAGGAATTGGAAAAAATCCAAACTTGATTGAAACTCAGATAAGAACAGTTTAATAATTGGAACAGAATTAAATATAGCAACTTTTAACTTATTTTTACCTATGCTCATAATTTTTGAAATACAGGTGGTCTGAAGCATCATGTGAAAGAAAACTAAGCAGCCTCTGATGGATACTGGTATATGAATGCTGTTAGAAAGCAAAGAATTGAAGGATTTGCTTCCAGCATTGCTTAATAATTGGTCTATAAAACTTTGTAGTGTCTTAAGTAACAGATACTTGAAGGGCTAGATGAAAAATCATTCACAGGTTTTACATTTGAGTGTTTTGGCAAATTAATCTTATCAGTGCAGTTCTAAAAATTTATTTCTGATCAGGAGCAAGCAGTGAGGAGTGTAGTGAAAAAGTGCCTGGAAAGCCCTGAACAAAGAACAGATATCTATCAAGTGGTTTTCCCCAGGATGCCATTGCTGACACTGATAGGTAATCTCCTCTAGCACAACTCAGAGGAAGTATTTCCTCTTGCTGAGTTTCTGAGAAATGCTGATTAACTTGAGGCAGAAGCTTTCCACCTTAAAGCCCAGAAAATGGCTGTGCCCAAGGTATAGCAAGGAGAAGTACTGTTAAATTAATTCATGTTATTAGTTAAATGATTTTATTCTGTCCTGTTATTTAGGTCTTGGAAGACTACCTATTAGTTACAAGAGACAAATAGAAGATGATGATGATGAATATGACTCTGAAATGGATGACTTCATTGAAGATGAAGGGGAACCTCAAGAAGAAATATCAAAACATATTCGGGAAATATTTGGCTATGACCGGAAAAGGTAAGAAAAGCGACAGTTTTAAGATACTGAAGAACAAGCAGTAGAACACCTAATTATTCTTCCTAAGAAGGGACATGAATTCATTAGCTGTTTTTTTAGTGTGCTAAAAATTGATATTTCATTTTCAGGTACAAAGATGAAAGTGATTATGCCTTACGTTATATGGAGAGCAGCTGGAGAGAGCAACAGAAAGAAGAAGCTAGAAGGTATGCATGGATTTGAACTTGGATACAAGTTGGGAAGTTTGTTTGTTGCTGAAGTCATAGAGCTAAGCTAGCAAATATCCACTGTGCTTTTTATAGCAGAGGTAAATAAGCAGTTTTAGCAGAGCTAAACAGAAGTTTTAAATATCTTTTTCCCTTGAAATATTTGATTCTGATCTTATGATTAAAAAATCTTGATTTCTAAAAGCTACATTCATTCTATAATTAAAGAAGATCTGATATGAAATTATTCTTCAAATCAGCTGTAGCACTTCTAGCATTGCTTTTTGGGGGTGTAGGAGTAAAATCTCAAGTGTCCTGAGTAGCAGTGTAAAGGATTTAATCTTGTTTGGCAGCTTGAGACTCGGTGTTCAGGAAGACTTGGAAGAACTGAGACGGGAAGAAGAAGAACTGAAACGCAAGAGACAGTCTAAGAAGCTGAGGACGTGTTAACTGACTTATGGTGTTGACTTTGTTCATGTTTCTGCTCCCTTCTGCCTCCATACATATCTTACTCTACTTCAGTTTCCATTTGCTTGTTAGAGGGCAAAAGAATATTTAAAGGAATTCAAGTACTGAAAAGCAAGGCTTTAGTTTGACCTAAATAAGATATTTATTTTTAATACTTGCCAGGGTTGTTTTTTTATGAAGAAATTAATGCACTAATGCATATTAAATGGAATAAAATTAATAGATGTTTCCATTGATTAAACCAGTTCAAGATGCCAGCAGAAATATTGACTAGCTATGCACTGACTTGGAACTGTGTGGGCCACGTTCCAGTAAACCAATTTTGCATTCACTTGAAAGAAAGGAGTAGCATTCTTGTTCCCTGATATTTCTTGAGACTTGGAGGGATTGCTCTGCATCCTGCCCTGTCTCCCAACATGAGCCTCAAAGTGTTAAAATGTCATCTTCTGTACAGCAGCAGCTTGGGTGTAAATTCAGCCACAGCCCCACAGGTGTTGAAGGCAATAAAGTGCTGCTGATCTTTTGATTTGAGGACCCACAAAAATAATTTGAACCTCTTTATTTCTAAACAGAAAAGTGCATGTCATTTGCAAACTGTGCAGTTATGGATATGGCCAAAAGATTGTTGGCTTTTGCTGTGTCTGGAATTCCAGTGCCAGTCTAATCCAGTATGAGAAACACACACTCTGCAAACAGAAATTTCTATTTGTATGTAACCTGGGCTTTTGGGCTCAAGCATATGCTTGGGAATTCTTCTCCTGCCCTGTAAATCTTCAGATTTGTTTAACAGCTTCGCTGCTTTTACAAATTGTGTTTTTTCTTGCATTAAACATCGATGTGTTAAATTGTTTAAAATGTGAAGCAGTCATTGATATAATTAGTTTTACTGTTCAGAAAGAACATCAGGATTGACTTTTGTTAGAATGCATTTGCAGCTTTTCAGTATTAACATCATGTTAACTAGTTAATACTTGTGATTGATTTCAGCAAGCCAAAAACCTAAAATAATATGTATAACAGGAGAGTTAGTTCATTTACTTACCTTAATGCCCATATTTGCACATTATTTCTAACTATGCACTTAAAGACTGTTTGTTTCAGTAACTGAATTTGTTTACAATCAGCACAGGGTTCATGTAAGTCTACAAGAGTTGCACTGAGACCTGAAGCTCAAATCTGGTGTTGCATCTACTTGGATTCCCCCAAGTTGCCCTTCAAAGCTCACCAGTGTCACTACTCAGCTTTGCCTCAAGCTCCAGGACTCCATTGGTAGATCTGTCTTCAGCTGCTTCAGGCCATTATGTTTTAATGCTAGAAATACTTCAAAAAGTACCAAAAGGGCTTTGGGTGTTGGTTGGGGGGGAAAGAAGGAAAAATTACCTTATAGAAAACAACAAAGGAACTTTTCCTATTAGGGCTATTCTTAATAGCTAGCAACCTGTAAGGAACAGTCTTGGAAGCTGCTCAAGTTTAAATATCTGANATCTGATTCTTAATGTAAGAAAAAACAGAGTTGCCTTTTTAAGATGTTTTCTGTCAATGGTGTAACATTTCACTGCCTCAGCAAAACACTGATGTGAGTTACTGGTATAGATTCTAGAAACTATCTCAGTATCAGCTAACATGGAGCCCAGGTGAAGATACCATTATTGCTCCTCTGTAGTTTTAGCTTTCTCTATTAACTAACAGAAACTATTTCTCAGTGTATGCACTTGAGACCATGCAAGATAGTGTAACCTCACTGTCTAGAAGTGTGTTGTATTCTCTGCTGCATTGGGACCATCTCAGATTTCCATTTGGAGATTTCCTGGTTTCTAGAGTTACCCATTCAGGACAATGAACTTTGGGACCACAACCAAGTTCTGGGTTTGTACTTATTAATTCTTTTTAGCTGGAGAAAGACTCGAGGTCCATCAACCCAGACAGCTGTATTAGCTGTGAGCAACTTCCTGCCTGGTTGGGGAGAAAAAGTCTCTTAGGAAGCAAAGAAATATGTTAATTTGAAATTGGTTCAGTTGGGAAAGCAATCTGCATTTCAGACAAATACAGGTTAAATAAAACCTGATTACTTCATCACTTTCTGATTATTTAACCATGCAAGATCAGTTAAACTTCTTAACCTGTAAAGCACTTTGTCATTTAGATGGTGACTGGAATATACTCTGCTAGCCTCCCTAAGACACTGTATAACTTTCTTCACACAGTGATCATTGCTTAAATTTTGTCTATTTCATATGAAAAGTTATTCAAGGACACTTTGTAATTTTACAGTCAATAACAACTTTCTCACAGATGGCATGGGATGCTAATGGGTTTCCTATTTTGTACAAATGTTTTGCTTTTAATGTGCTTGCATATTTGTTGCATATTTGTATGTCAACTAGGAAGGAACTAAACTCTTTTTAATTCCTGACCTTGTATCCAAAATCCTGTTTACTGTTTGCCAAATTAATAGTATTCATCTAATAACAGTATTTCAGTACTTGTCTAAAGTGCATCTGAATTTGAGGTGAAGAAAACATGGAAGAATGCTTACATTGGTTTATCAGGATTGGATGTTCAGCTAATGATTTAATTGTATTTAAGGAAATTCTGGTTTGGTTTTTAGATTTTTAAATCACTGTTTGACTACGTGCCTTTTTACTAAATTGTGTCAAAAAATAATGAATGTAGGAGGATAAAAAGGTTGGTTTCTGCTATCTCAGATCCTATATCCTTAAACTTGAGAGTGTGAAATGACGTACTTTTCATAAAACCCTTCCAGGTCTGGCTTTGATTGCACAGTTAAGGTAGCTACTTCTTTACTGCTAATGCTAAATCAAATGAAGGGCACTTTCTGTTGATGACTACTTCTTGAAAATGTCTTGTATTTACACTTGAGCTGTTATTTCCCTTTACAGCGATGTCTTTTGGAGGTCAGGGTTTTGCATATCACAGGAAGCCTTAGTGTGCAACTCTGTGCTGTGCTTTAAAATAAAAATCTTTCAAGAAGTATATGAGATCTCTATGGAAATCTGGATTTATTTTTGTGTAAAGCCCAAAATATTGTCCAGGAAAACTAATTTTCTATTTTTTTTGTTTGCATTTTGTAACATAATCTAGTAGCTGATGCATATTTCTAGATATAGCATATTTCTGGAGACCAAAACATGTCACAAAATAAATATATGGAGAGACTGGTGTTTAAATTGTGATGAATGTACTTCTATTTATTTTGGTGAGTGGGTGTGACGCAATATTAAAGTGTTAGTGTGTAAATAAGGGTGCTTCTAGTTTTAGCCAATGATTTTTTTCTTTCTGGATATCATGTGTGCACGGTGTACATGTCACCAATGTGACAAATCGGGTTACAAACTCGTACATAGCTTAACTGCTCTCTGGTGCTGTCAAGGAAGTGTATACTTTAGCACACACCAAATGCATATAAGTTTTGCAGAGTATGTATACAATAAATTACAGCCATTAAACATTTTACTGCTACTTCTCATTGGTTTACTTTTGTGGAAGATTTATCAGAATTACTTTCTGCTCTTTCCTCTGAGCTCTCACAAACAGCAGCATCAATCTGAATGCTTTTCAAGAATGGTTCTCATGCAGCCAGCAAGAAGGTATGAAAAATTTAATGGAGTCACTAAAGCCTTCAGAAAAGATCTGAAAGTTCCTGGTGTCTCCTGCAGTTTAGGCTGTGACAT
>VZTZ01007358.1:7556-27534 GCA_013400955.1 Drymodes brunneopygia | reverse complement strand
AGGAATATTGGAATATTTGACTCCCAGGGACAAAAAGGTGTGAGGGCCCCAGCTCAGAGTGCACCAGCTCGTGGTTAATGTCAGGCCAGCCCTGAAATTCCAGATTTAAGTGCTTCCCTGAATCCCTGCCAGGCCAGAGACAGCCACGGATAAAATCCAGCAGGGAGGAACCTCCTGTCCTGACGTGACACCGTCCACCACAGCACCCCCAGCCCTGAGACTGGGCAGAAAATGAGAGAAAACAGCTAAAAAATCCCTGTTCAACCCCCTCGACCCAGGCTGGGCAGGAATGAAGGGAAAGGACTCGCAAAAAAAAAGGAAATAATGTGAAAATCCAGGGGTTTGGGGCCTGAATTCCCTGTTTTGTCCACGTGCAATAACTCATTTAAGCAAGAAAAGCTGAAGAGAAGAGCAGATCCCAACGCTGAGCCTGTCAGGGGCAGGAGTGAAAGGTGAGGGAGACGTTTCTTGTGCAAGAGTTGGAAGGAGCCCCTGTTTGGCCTGGCCGCCGGCCACGTCTTTGTATTTCAAACACAAAGCAGATAAATGATCCTTAAAAACACCCAACTGTAAAGAGAGATCACCCAGACTCCAAAAAAATACGTGTTTTCGTGGTTCTGGCTCCCAAAACATTAACCCTGAGCATCCTAAAGCTGAGTTTATCCTCTGCTGGAGCAGGAAAAGGCCTCAGCTTTGCTGAAAGCTGGGCTTAGTGTGGACGGGTCTAAATTCAATTCACACCCCGGGACACAAAAAGGGAAATTTCCACGTGGTCCTGGTGTTCTCTGCAGTTCTCTCATTTAAATCCCACCTTCTGTGAGTCCTTTGAGATGAACAATTTCACCTGAGCTTTTTCAGTACCTAAAACCAGCCCCATTTTCTGCCCTGTCCCTTCCGCCCCGTTTTTGTCCCGGTTTCTGGTGGAGCCATCAGAAACCAACACAAATGTTTGAGACATCAGCTTTGCAAGGAGGGAAAAGCAATAAAAATTGTATTTTTATTTAAAAAAAATTGTATTTCTGTATTTCTGCACTTTTAAAACCAGCTCTGGGAGCACAGGGGAGCCCTCACACATCACCCTCGCACATCAGATTTGTTTCAACATTAAATTTCCACGCCCTCTCCTCCACTTCCCTTTATGCTGAGCTCTTTGGAATCTGAATTTTTATTTTTTTTTTGCTGCCGAGGGTTTCCTTTGGTCTGATTGCCAGCACCATCTAGTGACACAACCTGGGATAAAAAACCAGCATTTTATCGTCCTCCCTCTCGATTTCCTTGACCTGGTTTTGCTTTTTACTCGTCACAAATTAAAATTCAGTTTCGTTTTTACGGAACTATTTTACAACACGTCTCAAAAGCCAAACCCAATCATTGCAATTTCCCCCTCTGCTTTCTGCTCCAATCTCCTTCAACCCAAATAACAGCACAGAAATTCCCAAAACACTTCAGGCAGCCTAAAAAAAAATTAATAAATCTGCATTTCAGAAGGAACAGAAAGTGCTGAGCTTGGAAATCCCTTCACCCTGGTGCCCTGGAGCTGCAGTTGATGCTGGCACTCCCCAGCTGAAGGTTATTTATTGAAAAATGAACCATCAGTGCCTTCCAAATGTAATATTAAATTTTATTTCAGAGCTCTTCACACACAAATGGATGTGGCCAATCCCTCTGCACAAATATCTGGTTTTCACCTCAACAGCAAAGCCCCCAGAAGCCCCATGGGTTTAATTCCCATTTTTTTCTGTCTCCATGCAGCAAAATAACCATTGTCCCTCCATCAGCATTCATTTCTGAGCTCAGGAGCTGAATGCACTTTGTTTCTAGAGGCAGCAGGATGGAGGGATGAAAAATAAAGCCAAGAACAACCATCCCTGAGAGCCTGTCCTGGGGAGCTGGAGCTCGGAGCATTCCCATTAAAATTTAACAGGAACGTGGCCCCGGGACTGGGCACAATGAAACATCTGAAACCACTCAGGTTCCCTCCCTGGCTGCTAAAAATAAAGTAATCAGATTTCCAAGAGGTAGAGAGGTAACAGGACACGTGTGGAGAGCCAGGCTCTGCAGCTCCCAGCACTGGAGGAAGGGCAGTTTTATCGTGGAATTTCATCCCTGCCCCTGCAGGAACGAGGAAATCTCCCCACCTGCAGCTTGGGAAGAATGAAGAGCCCAAGAAAAATGAAAGGGGATTCTCTAAATCTCACGAAAACACAGCAAATCCAACCATTCTCTGGTGTGAATCCACCACGCTGCAAATGCAGAGCAGTTTCTGTAGCTCAGCCCCCTCCAACAGCACAAAATGTAAATTATTCCTCTCCAGAGCCACAGAATCGAAATGATTCCTCTCCAGAGCCACAGAATCTAAATGATTCCTCTCTAACACCACAAAATCGAATTTATTCCTCTCCAGAGCCACAAAATCGAAATTATTCCTCTCCAGAGCTACAAAATTGAAATTATTTCTCTCCAAAGGCCTCGCTGCAGCCTCCAGCAGGTTTGACTCCATCAGCTGCATCCAGCAGCAGCCCAGCATGGATTTTGCTCTCCATCCCACATTTTAGGAGCTCTGGGAAAACAATCACACTCCTAAGAACCCACCACTGAGCAGCTGAGGAAGCACTGACAGGCTGCCTTTGAAACCACAGCAGGTGATTCCTAAAGCTTTGCTTTGGCAGAGAAAGCAAGAGGGGAAAAATAAAACCAAACCCCAAAATAAGGGAAACATCTGAATTTTTTTCCTTGTCTGAATAAGAAACTTTCTTAGTGAAAAATTGATTAAAGTGAGGAGCACCCAAAGGAAGGGCCATCAAAATGCTCCAGTAATAATAAGATTTATCTTATTTATTTTTTGTATTTCCATGCCTGTTAATGGCCTCTAAGTTTAAACTTTTATCTGGATATTTGTGCAGGTACAGACTGGTGAAAAGCTATGCAGGAAAAGGGATGAATAAAAAGATTGATCCTGAGTTATTTGGAAAGCTGGGAAGTGCTGCATATCCTTTGGGATGAGATGATGAATTCCATTTGGGATTGGGTGATAATTCCATTTGGGATTGGGTGATAATTCCATTTGGAAATGGGTGATAATTCCATTTGGGATGGGGTGATTAATTCCACTTGGGATTAGGTGATAATTCCATTTAGGATTGGGTGATAATTCCATTTGGAAATGGATGATAATTCCATTTGGGAATAGGTGATCGATTCCATTTGGGATTAGGTGATAATTCCATTTGGAAATAGGTGATTAATTCCACTTGGGATTGGGTGTTAAATCCATTTGGGATTGGGTGATAATTCCATTTGGGATTGGGTGACAATTCCATTTGGGATCTGGAACAGGAGCCCCTAGCTCTGGCAGCTCCTCGTGCCCAGGGGAGGTCACTGTTGCTGCACAGAACGGCTCAGATGGGGCAGTTTTAGGTTTAAAAGCACAGTTTAAAATTGGAAAACCAGCAAATCCCTTCCCACAGCAGCTCAGGGCTCCTTTCCTTCCTCATCTCCCCAGAAATCCACCAAAAATCAAGCCCACAGCCGCAGAATCCTGAGTGGAGACTGATTATTCTCGAGAGCAAACCAAAATCCATCCCCAGACGCCTCCAAATGGGCAGATTAAAATAATTCCTTCACCTTTAATCACCTGCAATTCAGAACCACAGCGCTGAGAAGTCCTCAACGATCAACTGCATCTGATCAGTGCATAAAAACGAGGAAATTACATCCCAGGGGAGAAGAGCTTTGCTCACCCTAAGCTGAAGAGGTGAAAATTCTGGAAAATGTCTGGATTCCCCTCTGAGGGGGACAAAGCCAAACCAGCAGCCCCACACAGGAGGAATTTCCTCACATTTCAGGGAGGTGAAAAGAGTCTGAACATGCCAGTCCTGCCGTGGCCAGGCAGCTCTGGATCCAAGGCAAACATTTGCAGGTAACCATGGAGCACCACGGGGATGAGTCAGGGCCAGGTAATTCCTGGAAAATGAACAATGGAGAGCAGGCAGGAAGGGACAGTGACACTGTCAACGTCACCTGTGGGGTGGAGGGGCTGGAGGAATCCTGAGAGAGTCGGGAAAGGCCTGGAGAAATCCTGAGGGAACTGGGAAAGGATCTGGAGAAATCCTGAGAGAACTGAGAAAGGACCTGGAGAATTCCTGAGAGAGTCGGGAATGGACCTGGAGAAATCACGAGGGAGCTGGGAAAGGATCTGGAGAATTCCTGAGGGAGATGGAGAAGGGACTGGAGAAATCCTGAGGGAGATGGGAAAGGACCTGGAGAATTCCTGAGGGAACTGGGAAAGGCCTGGAGAAATCCTGAGGGAACTGGGGAAGGGCCTGGAGAATTCCTGAGGGAACCAACAAAGGACCAGGAGAATTCCTGACGGCACCGACAAAGGACCACGAGAATTCCTGATGGAACTGGGAATGGGCCTGGAGAAATCCTGAAGGAACTGGGAAAGGACCTGGAGAAATCCTAAAGGAACTGGGAATGGGCCTGGAGAAATCCTGAAGGAACTGGGAAAGGGCCTGGAGAATTCCTGAGGGAGATAGGGAAGGACCTGGAGAAAAGGGGGATCAGGGGGGACATTCTGGCTCTGCACAACTCCCTGACAGGAGGGGGGATTTGGGATTTTATCCCAAGGAACAGGGACAGGAGGAGAGGGCACGGCCCCGGATTACAGCAGGGAAGGCTCAGCTTGGACATCAGCAGGAATTTCTCCATGGAAAGGGCGGCCAGGTCTTGGAACAGCCCAGGGAGGTTTGGGATCCAGGGAAGGCCTGGAGGTGGCACTCAGAGCTCTGGGCTGGTGACAAATTGGGGACGGGTCACAGGCTGGCCTTGGAGAGCTTTTCCAATCTCAAAAATCCTGGGATTCATCCCCGCTGTGCCCCCCTGTGCCCTCCTGCCCTCAGCAGGGATTTTCAGCTCACCCAACGAAGGTTTTTTCTTTGTGAGGCATCGCGGAGCACAGGAGCCATCCGCAGCCACCTCAGGTGACCCCGTGCCGGTGGCGGTGTCGGTAATTAGGGTGTCGGTAATTAATTAGGGGGATGTTTACTCCGAAAGAAAGCGTGTCACAACCCCGTGTCACCGCGATTGTCACATCTCAATTACAGCACTTGCCATGCAAATGTGGAGCCTCCACAGCCCTGCTTTGCTTCCCGGGGGAGCGGCCCGGAGGGGAAAATCCTCCCAAATCTCACTCTGGTTCTTAATTTTAAATAACTTTATTATTTAGCCTTTTAAATACCCCTCATGCACTTAGCTCAGGATGTATTTACACGGGGTTACGTTCACCTTTAGACACGCAGAATTCTGTTTAAAGACGAGCTTTAAAAACCTCCCCTGATATTTTGTTTGTCACCTCAGCTCGAAGCACGAAAGCCTCCTCCTTGCCTTTCCCCATCGGCGCAAATCAAACCCACCTCCTCCCTGTATGCAAAAAAGAGGATTTTAATCAAGGAAAGCTTTTGCAACGAAAGGTTTTGCAGCCGGGTGAGTTCAGAGCTGGCATCCAGAGGGAGAGACAGACAAACAGCTACCCCAGCAAAAGCTGTTAAAGTGGGTGTGGGCAGGGGAACGTGTAGGAACAAGGGAGGAGGGGAGAGAGAGGATTCACCCTCCATCCAGACAGGGAAAAGGAGCTCAACCCATGGGCAGAACAACCTGAACGTTCACCTGGAGAGAGGTTTTGCCATCACAAATCAGTTCATTACAGGGTTTGTGGTTTTTTTTTTCGCTAAGAACTCCAGAGGGTGATGGCTCTTTTGGCTGAAAATGTTACGGCAGGGATCAGAATTCCTACATCAGGATATCAGCAATTAATCAGAATATCTAAGTACCTAAGCAGTGTATCAGTAATTAATCAGGATATCAGTAATTTCATCAGTATATCAGCAATTAATCAGGATATCAGCAATTAATCAGGATATCAGCAATGTACAAAGAAGAAAAAGAAAATCTCCCCTGCACAAAGGCCTGGCGTGTGATTTTTCCTCCAGTGCAAAGCTGTCTTTCCTAAAAGCTCAGCTCTGTTTATGCTCAATCACCCCCTGCCCCAGATTATTGCCACTGGAGACCCTCACCCAATCATATCCTCTTTTCTTACACCTTCGGCACTTGAAATGTTCTCCCTTTCTTAGAATTAACAGCTGACAGTGTGTTTAAAAATGCAGAAATCACTAAAACTGTGGGAGATAATGAAAATATTCCATACTCCAGGGTAGAAAACCCTTCCCTCAGCCTGGGTTTCACCGGGTAATAAACGAAATAATTCTGTCCATAGCTGTGGGAATCAGGAGGCACCGTCTGAAGCAGCATCTACAAATCCTAGAAAGTGATTTTTGGGATCTCCCTCTGCTCTCTGTGCAAGCTGGAACCTGCCCTGCCTCGGTGGATAAAAGAGGACTCAGTGCAGCATTATTAGAGGGTCCAAACTGAAAATTGCTATTGAGCAGGCAGGGATGGAGCTGGAGGTGGACAGCTCATAGCCAGCAGTGCTTGTTTACAGAACAAGACTCATGAGAGCTGCTTGAAATTAGAGCAACAAAGGACTCATTTGAAATGTCAGGTACCTGCTGAGGCTGGAACCACAAAATTCCCAGTTAAACAAACATAAAGCCTTGGAGACCTTGTGGTGTCCACATTCCAAGGGATTTTGTTGCTAGATTTGAGAATCTGCTTCTCTTCTCGTGGCTGAAGGTTGATTTTTGGTCCTTTCTGTACCACAGAAAGGTCAATTCCTTCCCAATATAGGTCAGTTCCTGTACCAAAACCAGGCCAATTCCTGCTTTACCGTGACTGTAATCACAAGTTATAAACAAGAAGATAAAATCGTCCAAGATATGGGCTGGAGTATGAGGAGAACAGAAAGATGAGGAATCTCTGCTGTGATTTACTGCCCAATAAAGGCAGTGAGTCACTGCAGTAATTTCCTGTCTGCAGGAGGCCAAATTCTCCCACCTCTGCGAGCGTGGAGGAGTTCCTGAGCTGGTGCCTCATCCTGGAGATTTGCACGGGATATTTTACAGGATAACACGAGGTTTCATGGCACTGAGGGGCTGGATCTGGCTCCATCCTGAACTCGTGCAATCAGTGAGGTAAAGCAGGTGAAACGGAAGGGAAATAATTTACCCAAGCAGAGCAGAAGGTGTCCCTAGAGGAACCAAACACTCTCTGTGGCTGTGTCAGGCAAAGCAGAGTTCAAAAGGTAAAAGGTTATTTAACAATCCCTTTCCCTTGAACAAACTGAGGGATGAAGTGGGATGTTGGGGCTTTAATCCCTGAGCTGCAGAGCGCTGGGATTCCACAGGGATAGGAGAGGGCTGCCCTTGGAAGGGGAATCCTGGCCCCAGCCGTGCCTCTCCCTGATCCATTCTCGTTCCCAGCTCCATTCATTGGCAGCAATAATCTGCGGGGCAGGGAGCCAGGGAAGAGCCACTGCAATGCAGATCAGCTCCTGATTCCCTGCTTGTTCTACAAGCACCAAATCTCCTTTGATCAATACCTGAATAATCCTTTCAACATCCCTGAGCCTGCAGTTGCAGAGAAAGCAGGAGGATGAAGGATTGTTCAGGCCAGGGAGAGGAGTCACTGCCCGGCTGAAATCATAACACAAATGTGATTTTGCTCTTTTAAATCTGCCCCACGAAGTCTGGCTGCTCTCTGGCTGCTCAGGCTGATGTCAAAGATGATCTCGCTTGGGATTAAATCTGGAATGCTTCCAAGGACACAGCCAGGGAAGGAGATGCAGCTGATAACATCGTAATCCTTTTTCCAATCTAGGTGCTTAAGAGAAATATCTGCTTGTTCAGTTGAAATGGCGCAGCCCACAGGGTGAAATACATTTCCCAGGGACATGGGAATGGAGTCGAGATCTGACACTGAGATCTACGGGAGACAAGGAAATGGATTTCCTATAAGAAGTGGCCCCGTTTGTCACAGTTTAACCCCTGTGGCACCAAATACCCCACAGCCACCAGCTCATCCCTCTACCTGGTGGGATGGGGAGAGAGCTGTGAGAAGGTAAAAAAGTCATGGACAGTTTAATAAATGAAATAACTGAGTGAAAATGAGAGAGAGATTAATAAACCCCAATTAAAACAATAAAAACAAAGAGATCTCCCACCAGCTGCTGCCCTGAAATTGGAGCCTGAATCCCCCAATTTAAATCCTGGGCACGATTCTCTGCACAAGGGACTGCCCCTCTGGCCATGGTCAGCTGTCCTGGCCGTGCTCCCTCACAGCTTCTCCTGCCTGGGAAACTCAAAAATCCTTGATTTGGGGGAAGCACAACTGAGCAAGCACTGCAGAATTGGTTTGGTATCAACAGCATTCTCCTGCTAAATCCAAAACACTGCACCAGCTACTGGGAATAAAGCTCACCCTATCCCAGCTGAAAACCACTTTTGAGAATTCCCAAAACATTTAATTCAGGATCTCCTACTGCTTTACTCACTTGCACAACCTTAAAGCAGAGGTTGTTTTTCCCTTCCCAGTAAACCAGAATTTAATTTTTTCTGCTTCACACAGCAGGAAAAAAATTACATTTTTTTCAACTTGCAGTCAAGCTTTTTCTTGGGAAAAGTCATTTCTTCATCAGCTGCTCAGGGTTGTCAGGAAAGAGGGTGGAGCCTTCGCAGGCTGCCGTCCTCCAAACCATACCTGAGTATAAAGAGCACAGAACTGCAGCCAAGAAACTCTCAAAAGCTGCTTCCTTCCAGTGGCTGCTGGGATTCCAGGGCTGGTTTTATTCTCCCACTGCTGGAACTTGCTGCTCCAAAGAGAAGAGGGAAGCTGGACCCAGTGTTAATTACACTGCAGGATTAATTACAATTGCCATGGTCTCCATGTGAAACTGGATTGATTTTTTAATTTTTTTTTTCAAACACAACTGAACAGGGTTTTTTTCCTGCCCTCTCCTCTTTTATCTTTTTCTGCACACACACACACACGAAGTGGAGATGTTGCAAACAATCTGCATGAGTCCCGAGCTCCTTGTCAACCAAAACATGAGTGAAAGTGAAATCTGTGGCTACAGCCCAGGCCAGGGATCTCCCCTGCCTGGAGAAACTGCCAGTCCCAAGAGCTGCTGCCAGCAGAGCCCTTCGCTGCCAGATTCTGGATTAACTGAGCTCAACGTTGCGAGTCCCAAGATCTACCACCCTCCTCCTCCTCCCTGCAAAGCTCCAGGGATGCCTGCTCCTGCTGGTAAGAGAAAAAAAAAAATCTTTATTCCTATTTTGTGCTTCTTCCACCATCTGATGAATCCCAGTGACCAAACTCAATAATATCAGAGATGTTCAGCACATTCCCCTGCTCAGGCTTGGCTGGGTTTTGTTGTGTTCTGCTGCTGAGGTCAGAAATTGCTCTGGTTTCCACAGGATGCCCAATATTCCATCATTTCTGCCCAATATTCCATCATTTCTGCCCATCTCCAGCGTTTTGCTGCTCGTTTGCATCCTGAATTGCAAGTTTGGTTTTGAGCTAACAGCGAGGTAATAGATGTGACCGTCTGAGTAATTAACATTTCAAAGTGACAGGAGAGTGTGATTGGTGAATTATTGCCTTTGCAGCGTCTTTCAGTTCCTAGGATAGATCTGATCCATCACTGGAAAACCTTCCCAGATAACAACATATTAGCATTGTTGGCTTATAAAAAATACACAGATTTTCAGAGAAACCTTTAAAATATTCTACAAACAGTAAATAATTCATTGTCAGAACACCAATCTATAAAAAAAAAAAAAAAGGAATAATTTCTAGTACAGTCTGAGAAACAAACTCAGCTTTTCGAGGTCCCGGTGTTTTGATTATTCAGCGATAGGTTAAACACTGAGAAGTGCCAGAAATCTCAGCACAAAACAACAGCCCCATCTCCATTCCAAAGGCTCCATTTGCTGCTCGGGACTCGCCTCCCTCCTGCTGGAGGGGTGTCAGCTCTCGTTGCCTGGAGCGGGGAAGGGAAACAAAATCTCGCAACAAGAAACCACATCTTGTGGGGCTGGTTCCCCTGCCAGGATTGCCTCCTCTCCAACACCCCGGGAGCTGCAGCATTCCCATCTCTGAGCTCCCCTGGATCCCCTGCACAGGGCTCAGCCAGATTCCAGCAGAGCAGACACAGGTTTTGGTCAGGAATGTTGGTTCATGTGTTATTTACCAGCACCAGGAGCTGCAGCATTCCCAATTCCGAGCTCCCCTGGATCCCCTGCACAGGGTCCAGCGAGATTCCAGCAGAGCACACACAGGTTCTGCTCAGCAATATTGGTTCATGTGTTATTTACCAGCACCAGGAGCTGCTGGCCCAGTGCACCTTTTTCATTTCAGGCTGCAGTGCTGTTTAATCCTGAATCAAACAACAATTGTGTGTTTGATCCCAAGAGCTGCTTGCATTCCTCCTGCCTCCTGCTGCAGTGGGAAGAGAAAGCTTCTCCCTGCTCTCATTGCTGCTGGATGACTCCTTGCTCTCGGGATCCCACGCTCTGCTTCCCAAAGCTCAGCCTTCCCTTGGAGCTGGGGCTTTCTCCATGGTGTGTTTTACTGGGAAAACCCTGATTTAATGCATTAAATCTGGATTTTTAGTGGTTATATCTGCTTCTGAATGCATTCTGTATAAGATGATTCCAAGTGGGGGACACACGAGGCAGGGAAGTGAATGCCAGGGTTACATAAAAGGTATTTCAAAAGCCAGTGGATTTAAGCTCCTAATCTGGGCAAGTCTTTCAAGTTTGGGGATGCAGGCACCAGATGCAAGGAGACCTAACACAAACAACCCCAGAGCAGCTTGTTTTGACAAAGAGCAAGCCTGTTTGGACAACGAGGTATATTCTCAAATAACTGTTTCATTTCAGCACAGAGAATCACTTTCCCTTTGAATCACAGCACAGCTTCCAAACACACCAAGACCCATGGGGGAAAGGCACTGGCCAGAGCATCCCTATCTTAATTTGGAACAAATTCTGCTCCTCGTTGTTGCACTGATAACAATTTAACAAACCACAGGGCAGGACACTGCAAAGGCAGATTTACCACAACACAAAAATCAGAACGTGAGTAAGAGGGGCAGAGGCCTAAACCCTGCTGACACATCCCCCAAAAGCAAATCCATGCTCTGTGGCACGCAGGAAAAGCGAGGAGGAATTCACTGGAGGAATTATTGAGCAGGGCCAAGGGAACACGCGGGGAGATGTGGAAATTTCCCACCACTGGTGATGAACATCAGAACCAGAGCCCGTTCCCCAGGCTGACCTCCATCCTCCCGCCCTCCTCCAACAGCTCACACAACTGTGTTACTTTCAGCATCGTGTTGTGACTTTTCCAGACTCTGAACTTAGCTCTGATCCCCCTCAGAAGCGCTACATGGGTGTGAGAGTGAAGATGCCGGTGCGGGAACTGCTGAGGAAAATCCGCCTTTCCAAAGGCTTGGAGCAGCCTCACAGCAAGGTGAGAGCTCCCTGAGGATGGGGAGGTTCCTCCCAGGGCTGCACTGAGGCTTCTGGAGAGGTCACACCCACAGCTGTCACCTCTTCCAGCCAGCAAATCAATGCTTTTGGTAAAAGTGGAGAATAAGCCAAATTTTGAACAGAAAATGGGCTAGAATGGTTCTAAGGCAGTGTCAGCAGGAATCCATCCATGCCATGGATGCTGTACATCATTAAATCAAACCAAAGATGGCCCAAAACCCAGTAAAAATATTGCTCCAGAGCCTGCAAAAACAGCCCAAGGAGCTGATAAACTCCCAGGCTGCTGTAAAGGTCTTTATAAAGCTGCCATGAATTACCCACTCATGGAAATCTCTCCTGCTGAGCAAATCCCATAGCACAGGAGGCAATTTCTCTCTGTTCATGTCACAATATTTGCCACTGTTTCATCTCCTCCTGCCTTCTCTAAGCATCTCACATTGAAGCTGGGTTGGTTTTGTCTCCTCAGGAAGCCTCATCAGCGAAGATGGTAACCAAAGGATCCTCAGGAAAAACAGGTTTGGGAACGCCTCACTTGGTAACAGAGCCTCCTTTTCTAGTAGGATCATCACTGTGAGGTACCCCAAGAGCCAGAGCAGCTCTGGCCCATGGTCAGTGAGCCCGGCTGGGTCCCTCCCATCCCAGGAGGCCGGGCCAGCCGTGCACCACCGCCCTGGCTGGGTTATCTCTCTCTTATCTGGGGCAGGACTGATGGGAATCTCTGCTCTCCGCTCAGCTCGAAACATTTCCTTCCCCCTTTTTTTTTTTTTTTTTTGCAGCAGAGAAGAGGAGAGCTCACCCTTATACAGAGAAACAGCTTAGACAGGTATGCAGAACACCTTGAGCCCCGCTGTGCCAGGCTCCCGGGGCAGAATTCCTGTTCTATCACCGCCAACAGAACAGGACACTTCATGCCTGCTTCCCTCCCCTTTTCTTCCGCCCTGCCCGGCTCCTGTTGCCGTTTCAGAGCAAGCAGAGCGCTGGGCAAAGCCCCAAAGGCTTGGAGGACCTCGACATCCTGGTGGAGGTGCTGCAGGAGGATCTGAACAAGAGCCAGCTCGGGGAGGAGCCTCGGCATCCCGTGCCGGGCGGCTTTTGGCCGGGATTCTCCGCGGATCCGCCGAGCTCCCGCTGGGAAAGCGAGGAGGAGGAGGAGGCAGCTGGAGGCCCGGCACGGCTTCACCCCGAGCCCGGCTGGAGGGATTTGCTCCCAATCCTGCGGGGAGAGGCACAGCCTTCCTTCCGTGGGGAGCAGGGAAGCATCCAAAGGTGCGGCTCGCCGGGAATGTTCTGCAGGACGGCCGGGAAAGGGAGCAGCTGGTGGATGCAGGATGCTCTCCCGAGCTCCCAGGGAGCTTTCCCCGGGAATTCTCCATCCCACAACGGTTTCCCGAGGAATTCTCCATCTCAGGAAGGTTTCCCCAGGAATTCTCCATCCCAGGAAGATTTCCCGAAGGATTCTCCACCCGGGCAAGGTTACCCGAGGAGTTCTCCATCCCAGGAAGGTTTCCCGAGGAATTCTCCATCCCGGGAAGTTTTCCCTAGGAATTCTCCATCCCAGGAAGGTTTCCCCACGAATTCTCCACCCCAGGAATGTTTCCCCACGAATTCTCCATCCCGGGAAGGTTTCCCCAGGAATTCTCCATCCCGGGAAGCTTTCCCGAGGAATTCTCCTTCCTTCCCACGCCAGGACCTCTCTGCCCTCTCCTTCTTCCAGTTCCAGCTGCACAGGGAGGAGAATTTGCTGCGGAACATCCCGGCGGAAAAGCTGCTGGCTCCCGATGAAAATGGCAACAGGTCCTCGATTTTTCTGTTGAAATTCATCCATTTCTGTCCCCTGGGGTCATCACTTTGCTCTGACCTCCCCTGTTACTCACAGCAAAAACTTCTCTGCTCAAGGGGAAGCTCAAATTTAAACCAATCCAAAGAATATTAGATATTAAAAATAGAAATATTCTGTAATTGTGGTAATATTCCTAAACTACAGCTGATATCAGGATAAATTCAGAGTGTTAAAATATTTAAGGATGGGTAGGGATTCACAAGAAGATTAAAATCAAGCAAAACAAGTACTGGGAAAACAAAAAAAAGATCTGCAAAAAAGATCTTTTTCCATGCTGCAGACACTCTCAGGGTAATTATTTGTATTATTAGCTGCTAATAAAAATGGATGGCAGGATTAAATAAAAACACAAACTGGAGCACAGAATGCCCAAGAACTGGGAGTGGTTGTTCAGCTGGAAATGAAATTAAAACAAAGGTTTTTCTGATCACAGAAAACCCAAGTATTGCCCTGGAATGCTCATGGAGAAAATAGCTATTTATAAGAAATTAATACAAATAGTTATTTATAAGAAATTAATTTCTATATCTAATTAGGCTCCATGCAGCTCAGGTAGATTGGGATGGCGGGTATCAAATCAGATCGATAGAAATCGTGGCATAATTTATAAATTATCTGAGTTTTGGCCACTCTTTTTGGGGTGTTTCAGGCACTCCCTTTCTCTCCTGATTGTTCCTAACTGAGTTCTCTTCCAGGCTGCTGCACAAAGCTGTTGCCCAGGGAAGGAGGGCTCTGACTTTTGCCCTGGCCCAGAGATTTGCATCCCTCGACAAGATCGACGAGAAGGATGCAGAGGAAAGGGTAAGCTGCTGATTTGCCAAGAAAAAAATGTCATTTTATTTTTTAATCACATGCAGCCCTCTTTCAAAGCCCAGCCAAGCACCAAGCATCCTGGAAAAAAAGAAGGGGAAATGGGAATGGGGAGGGAACGAGCCCCAAAATCCCAACTCCCCACTTCATCCTCTAAAAAACCTTTTTATTTTTTGCCTTTCACTGCAACTCTCTGCCCTTCTTCCCTTCTCAGACTGCTTTGCATCTTGCTGCAGAAAAGAACCAGCACCTGATGGTGAGTGACCTGATCTCCCTGGGAGCCAACATCAACCAGCAGGACAGCTCAGGGAAAACCCCCCTGCACCTGTGTGCTCAGAATGGATACCTGAGAGTTCTGGAGGTAAACTGGGGTTTATTTTGGGGGAAAAGTGGAGTAAAAACAACAAATGCACGTTCTGGTGGTTAAAATAACCTGGGTTGTCCATCTAGCTCTGGTCTGATGGCGTTGCAGAAGGGTTTGGGGGAGGAAAGGGGAGTTTTGGCACTGCCAAAGGTCAGGAATCACCTGGGTGTTCTTCATTCCAGGTGCTGAAAAGCTGCAAGAACAACGGGGTGTGTGTGGAAGTGGATCTGCCTGACCACTGTGGTGAGGGGCAAAGCTGAGCTGCTCAGGGGGCTTGGTTTAGATCCCAAAATCCATAAACACAGATTTATTCCAGGACTTTTCCACGCAGGTTTCACCCCCCTGCACTGTGCTGCTCTTGCCCACACCGTGCTGGTGACAGAATCCCAGAGGGCTGGCGGGGACAGTGACACGGGGAGGTTCCTCAGGCTGAGGAAAAACCAAATCCTGGAGGGAATTCTGTGCCTGCTCCAGATGGGAGCAAAGCCCCAGCTGCAGGTGAGGATCACTGCAGGATCCCTGCCCTGGATTAAGTGTTCCTGCCCTGGTGCAAGCAGAGAATTTGCTGTCACCTGCAGGTGCTGAATTCATGTCAAAGCTCCAGCACCTGCCTGAAACTCGAGGAGAACACAGAGCTCATGAGTTTGCTTCAGGCTCACAAACTCCAGGCACAGGATGTTCTTCAAGAGGTAACTGTGGCTGCTTTACACAGGCAATGTCTAATTCCAGGATTAAGCAAATATTCAGTGCTTAAAAAAAAAAAAAAGTTACAGCTCTTTTATCTTTTCCAGGGTCTTTTTGGACTCCCTCAGATAAGAGTTCCCACCAGAGTACATGTACTAAATGCAGTAATATAATAAGATTTCAATTAGAAACACAGACATAAAGCCCCATTTCAAGTCATGGAGGTTCTCCCAACAGCAGAGAAAACACAGCAGAGAATAAAAATAATTCCAGTCCAGTTCAGCTGGAAATTCACTGTTCTGGTCTCTTCACCTGTACAGAGCTGCAGCCTGCTGGATGCTCCCAGAGGAATCCCCGGGCCCCCAGCAGCAGAAAATTTACCTGAACTTTGCTCCTTGTCACCCTCAGACCTCTTTGATGTCCTTCTCAAAGGTATTTTGGGGTGGGAAGTGGAGTTCAGGCAGTTGGGATGGAGTGACTCAACCCAGTCCCTTCCCTGCTCTGCCATCCCACAGAATCATTTGGGGTGGGAAAAACCCCAAAATCACTGAGCCCAAACCTGATGGAAAAAATGCCCAGCACCCCATCAAAACCTTTGGATTCTCTCCAGAGCCCTGCCCAGAATTTATTTTCCTTGCAAACCTCCTTCCTCCCCCAAAGCCAGGCAGGAAAGGGGGGAATAAATCCGTGGTTTTAGCAGGAGCTCCTGGCCTGGGGATGGAGCTGAGATTTTCTGCTTTGTTGCCTTGCAGGGAAATGCTGAGAGCTCTCATCACCTGCACCTCGTGGGCCACCTGCTGCAAGGGAACAACCAGAGAGAAAAATACAGAATTATTCCAGTTGGAACTGACTGCTGTGCAAAGATCTCATCTGGAGCCAGAATTAAAGAGCAAAGAGAGAAATGGGGGAAATCCTCAGTGCAGCTTTAGCCAGGAATTCAGTGTTAGGTGCTCCAGGGAGAATTAAATCTTCATTTTCTCCCAAATTTCTGCTTTTCTGCTCAGGTCTGAGGTGTAGCTGCCTCACAGTCTGAAGCTCTGATGATTTTTCCTGCAGGTGTTGAGCCCAAGAGAAAGATTTTCACCATTTAAGGCCCAGTCTTGAGGCTTTCAGGCTTAGTCTGGAGGGTTTCAGTCTAAATTTAGTCTTTACACTCCAAATTCAGCACTCAGGCTGAAAATCTGAGTCGTTTTAAACACGAGCTCTGGAAATCCAGAGTTTTATTTAATGTTTTCTGCAGTCTGGCTCTGAGTTTGGCCAAGGCTGGAGTGGTCACACTTTGAGGCAGTTTCGGGGTGAAGTCCTTCCAAAATAAAACATAAACATCGTGCTGAGCATGTTTTTCTCAACAAAAACCAAGCTTTTTGTTTATGCAATCAGAGTTTTGCACCAGTAATGGATTGTAGGTGAAGTCTGGGACAGAGTGTTACAAATCAGCTCCTTTCTAACACGGGATTTTACCTTTAGAAAATTCAAATTATAACACAGCTTTTTAAAGATTACTTTTTACACAAAACTGGGAGGACAACGAGGAGCTGAAATTACCCAGAAAACCGAGTTATTTGGTAGAATTAGTGCAAATGAGATGATTTTTTTTTAATTATTTCTTCCCAGACTTCCTCTGATTTCATGGTGCCTTCTGGTTGCGAGTTCGCTGGTTTCTATGAAACTTCCCTGTTTGCTACATAGGGAGCAATTCTACTTTTACAGAACCTAAACCCAAAAAAAAAAAAAAAAAAAAGACTGATCCTGCTGAGGAAAATGGGAGATTTCCCCCTGCAGGATCCAGTGTGAAGTACTCAGCATCTTTGGGGAATGTTTTTAATGAACCCTTTGCATTTGCTTCTTGTTCAAAAACAAAAAAAAACAAAGAAAAATGTTATTTTTGTGTTATGGGGTTTGCTGAAGTGTTAAGCTCCAAGAGCTACAAGGTTGCACAAGGTGAATGAACTTTGAGAAGTGGAAGGGTTGAAGGTGATTCCAATGGGATTTGGGGCAGATCCTGAGATTCTGATGCCCTGAACAGCTAAATAATTCTCTTTTGTATTTTCTCTAGTCTGAGTGAGACACAAGGATTCCAATTCTCTCAGTTTTTCATTTTAAAATTTATCTATAATTTCTTATTTTCATGGTGAGTTGCATAACTCATCCACCTCCTTCCAGAGCTTTTCCTCATGGTTTAAGCATCTTAAATCTTTTCTTTTTCCCTTTTTTGTCCCAGTTTTTACAGCTATTTTCCCTCTCTGTTTATTTCTCTCTCTGTCCCCCCATCACCTCTCATCCTTCTTTCTGTTTGCATTTTAACTCCCATCTGTTCTCACTCAACTTTTTATTTTAAGGAGGAACTTTGGGTTAACTCAGCTTCCATTTGTGGGATTGAGGGGTCAGATCCAGCTCCTCATTTTCATTATAAACCCACCAAGAAATCATTCCTACACCATGAGGATGAAGCAGTGTTGAACAAAGAGGAGAACATCAATTTTGCAGTGAAAAAAACCTGAACTTTCTCACAGGATTTCTTTAAAAAGCGTAGAAAACTCTCATTTAACAATACAATAATCAAGTTATTTTAGTCATGGGAAGCATTCAGGTGAAAGGACAGGAATATTAAACTGCTCATATTCATATATATCTATCATTTATTCAATATACTCAGAGCTGAACTTGCTTCAGAAGTATATTCTACCACAGTTATCATTCATTGCATTGTTAGTAGGTTGCTTTACATCGTTTCACTGCTCCTTCCTGCCAATAAATACATTTATTTCATGCAGTAAATTGGTTTTTCTGTGCTTTTCTATCCGTACTAAGCTCACAACAGAAGGGACAGCGTAGAAAAAGCAAATTAAGCAGGGTTTAGGAGCTGAGAAGGGTGTGAAGGTTTTGTTGGTTTGGTTTTTGGGATGGCAGAAATGCTCCAGCATCCCCCTCTCCCAGCACAGATCCCAAAGGGAATTACATGAACCAAATTCCTGGCAGGGTTTCCCACCCAGGAGGGATCCAACTGCTTCCTCACCCAACCCTGTTTGGTTTCCAGCCCCCAAAACGTGTCCCTGAAACCCTGATTTGCTGCTCAGTCCCAATAATTGCACCAAAGGCTCCTCCCCAAGGCTGCTGGGTTTTGCTCAAACCAGATTTCCCCTCCCAAAATCCTGAGCTGAGGAGCCCAGGGCCTGCTGCCCACTGGAGCAGATGATGGCAGGCAGAGAACAATGCCATGATTGTCAGCAAACCACGGGCAGGCAAAGAAAATAAATTATATTTAAAAAAAAAGCAAAAAACAATTCCTTCCAGCGGACAAACAAAACAAATCCAATCTTTTAAGGCAAGGAGCCAAGAAAAGAGCCAGAACAGGGGAGGGTTGGACAGTGAAATAAGTAATTTCGAGTGTTTTGAGAGTATGGATCAACAGCTGGGGAGAAAAGTGATTTTCTCTGCATCCCATTTCCCATCCCTGCACTCCCAGCCGAGCTCCCGGGGCAGGGGAGGGGGAGAGGCCGAGCCCTCGGCAGCTTTGGGATCCTTTCAGAGCAGTCTCTCCTGTCGGGTTTGATTTTTGCTGCTCTCTCTGTGGCCGGGGAGAGCTGGGAGGGGAAGGATGCAGCTCCAAGCCAGGGGTGCTCCTGCAGCTGTGGGGAGCAGAGCAGAGGGGATAAATCCTGAGGAGGGAGTCCCACAAAGGGAAAATTGAGTTTTGCAGAGGGATCACAGAGGGGAGAGGCAGGGAAAGGGAAAAGGAGGGCAGGACTGGGTCCCACTGGACATGCAAAAATATAGATATCTATAATTTGTTATTGTCATGATGAGTTGCATAACTCATCCACCTCCTTCCAGAGCTTTTCCTCATGGTTTAAGCATCTTAAATATTTTCTTTTTCCCGTTTTTGTCCCAGGGTTTACAGCTATTTTCCCTCTCTGTTTATTTCTCTCTCTGTCCCCCTATCACCCCTCGTTCTTCCTTTCTGTTTGCATTTTAACTCCCATCTGTTCTCACTCAACTTTTCATTCATTTGAAGACAATTAAGGAGGAACTTCAGGGTTAGCTCAGCTTCCATTTGTGGGATGGAAGGGTCAGATTAACAGAGCTCTCATGTCATTGTGGAGCCTCATCCCACTCATTTCATCCATATTTACCCCAAAATTTCACTTGTCCTGAGCACAAACATTCAATTTAACCTCTGGGAGCTTCAGGATGTGCCCTAAAAAAATTCCTTGGCTTGACAACAGGAATTGTTGTCACTCCAGCCATCCCTACATATTTACACCCACTTTAAATGGCACAATTTTGAGGGTCCCTTGGCTGAGCAGCAGGATTTTGGTGGATAAATGTAATTTCCCACCTCTAAACCCCCAAAAAGGCTCCACAGTTGGCACCAGGAGAGCCCCAGGCTCTGCTCTGCTCCCTGGAAGCTGCTGCACCCAGGAGAATCCTGCCCAGCTCTCAATTATCTCTGTTTGTTTTCTCAATCCAGCAGCAGCCCCGGAAAGTTTAAAGTTTAAAACCCGGAAAGTTTCCAGCAGTTCTTGTTTTTCACGAGTGTTATAAATGTGTATTATAACGCTGGCTTTTCGCAAATAATAAATGCTTTGTGTGTAAAAGTTTTAAATGCTTTAATGCTTTTTGTTTTAGCTTAAATGTAGTGGCAAATGTAGCTGTGTTAAAAGTACCTGGCTTAAGATAATTAAACCTCCCGCTTAATTAAATAAATTATTTAATTTATTTATACATGGGTGTAACAAGCTCCTACCCCAAAACATCTCTATCAAACAATGACCCCTTACTGAACATCCCTATCAACAACAACTGCCTGCTAGACACCAATAAACAAAA
>VZTZ01007350.1:149668-194311 GCA_013400955.1 Drymodes brunneopygia | reverse complement strand
GCTCTCTTAAGCTGCCCATGCTGTGGACTTTCCAGAGTGCCCGCGTGTCCCTGAATTCCCATGGAATTCCTGCTGCACTCCTCCTGCAGGTGGATCCCTCCCCCTGTCCCCTCGGTGTCCCGTCCTTGCTCTGCAGGACAAACCCCTGGTAGCATCAGCCACATGAAAAATTTGGCAGCTTCTCTGCATAGTTTGAATCATTGATGGAAGGGCAAAGATACTCTTTGCTGGATTTTTTTTTTTTTTTTTCCCTGACTTAGGCACTTTCTGGTGAATCTGCTCTCAATTTTGTCCCTTCACGTGTGATTATTCAGCTTTCTTCCCTGATGGGTTTGGGCAGGGAGCTGGACTCGATGATCCTTCTGGATCCCTTCCTGATGCAGATACTCTGTGATTCCTTGTGGGATGCAATCAAAGTGCTGAGGAGACTCAGCGCTGCTCAGCCCTGCTCTGGGGACAGCTGGGGACATTCTACACCTTCTTCTCAGCTGAAGGGACCCACCTGACCTCACCCTGGGCTGGGAAAGGTTCCCTTTTCCTGGAGGATTTGGGTCATGATGGATCTGCCAATCCACTGAGCGATCCTCCCAGGGAGCACAGGCAGGAGTTCCTCCCTGGGTCAGGAGACAGAGAGAGGAAATGATGGGATAATTCCAAGGGGAAGGATGGGATTTTGGAGGAGAGGTCTCCAGGAGGCAGGGGCTCTGAAGACAATGCCAGGCATGTGAGTTGCTGGATGGAAATACCACCGGGAAGAAATGGAATTTTTCATTGGGCAGAGGTTCCTGCACCACATTTCAGTGAGAAATTTTCACAGATTCACAGAAGGGTTTGAGTTGGAAGGGACCTTAAAGTCCATCCCTGCCACTCCCTGCCATGAGCAGGGACACCCTCCACTATCCCAGGCTGCTCCAAGCCCTGTCCAACCTGGCCTTGGACACTTCCAGCAATCCAGGGGCAGCCACAGCTTCTCTGGGCACCCTGTGCCAGGGCCTCCCCACCCTCACAGGGAAGAATTCCTTCCAAATATCAAATTTAAATATTTCCTCTTTTAGTTCAAAACCATTCTCCTTGTCCTATCACTATGTGTGTGTTTAAAAATTGTCTTTTTTCCCATAAGCTCCCTGTAACTACTTTCAGTAACACAGCACCTCCTGGGCCATGGAAGGACAGGTTCTCCTCCCACGGTCAAAAAGAGTGTTTTTCTTTTTTAATTTCACATCCCTTCTGCCAGTGGCTGTCATCTCAATATGCCAGGGGGACACGGGTGGTGGCAGCCCCTCTGGAGCCCCATGCCCGCCTGGTAGAGGCTGTTGGCTTTTGGGAGCCACAAGAGCTGCTGCTCTGACCAAACACAAGTTTTAGATACTTGATCATAGCACTGGCCCTTTCCCAGGCAGTCAAAACCCCTGGTAGCATCAGCCACATGAAAAATTTGGCAGCTTCTCTGCATAGTTTGAATCATTGATGGAAGGGCAAAGATACTCTTTGCTGGATTTTTTTTTTTCCCTGACTTAGGCTCTTTCTGGTGAATCTGCTCTCAATTTTGTCCCTTCACATGTGATTATTCAGCTTTCTTCCCTGATAGGTTTGGGCAGGGAGCTGGACTCGATGATCCTTCTGGATCCCTTCCTGATGCAGATATTCTGTGATTCCTTGTGGGATGCAATCAAAATGTTGAAACCCCTCTCATGTACCTGGCAGGGAACCCGACCCACTGGGGCGTCTCTGGTTTAATCTGGTGGGATTTTGGGATGCCCACATCACATCAGGTCTCCAGCAGGTCCTTCAGTGCTGTGGGACACGAGGTGTCTTCCCAATCCTCTGGCCTCATTCCACCTCAGTGCCAGGTAAGAGCAGAGGTGCTTGTGGATTTCTTGGTGCAAGGAGACCATAAATCATGCAAAGTTTGGTGATTTCCAGGTGGTTAGTGTGGGAGTGGAGGA
Source organism: Drymodes brunneopygia (assembly GCA_013400955.1). NCBI lineage: Eukaryota > Metazoa > Chordata > Aves > Passeriformes > Petroicidae > Drymodes > Drymodes brunneopygia. The sequence goes on along the minus strand of VZTZ01007350.1, from coordinate 192,365 downwards.
GGGATGGTGGTCTGGAGCAGATCTCCTTGCTATGGTGGAGGTGAGAGATCAACTGGATATTGAGAATGGGGTTTGGGAGTGGGGGATTTTCCCAACCCCTGCATGAATGGAGATTATTCTGAGCACCACCAAGGTTTTGAAAAGATGTAGAGGGAGAAGGAAAGGTGCTGATGTGGTTCACGACACTCCTGATTAGAGAGAGATCTGAGCCAGCCACAACTGAGACACACAAAATGTCATCAGAGATCAGGATCAGTGGGCTCTGAGATGGGAATGCTCCCAGCCAGCCCTCCCAGAGATCATAACAAGCTTCAGATTTGTGTTTATCTCCTTTGGAGCTGCTTTTTCCACAGCTGAGCGCTGCATTTTGGGGCTCCATTGAACTGCAACTCTCTCAGATCAGAGCATCAGCCTTCCAGTAATTGGAACCATTTCATTCTTAGCTCAGAGTCATTAAGGAGGAGGATAAAGAGCAGGAGAAGGATACAAAAAATGGAGTTGTGCTCCTCATCAGTGAGAGTCAATTGGTGTCACATCACCAGCCACAGGTGACCAGGGCTATGCAAGTGTGGTCCCTCTGCCTTTACACACCTGGGCAGGTATTGCTGCTTGCTCTGAGTGTAAACCACACTTCCCAAAGAGAAAACAAGGAAGAATTTATGGAAAACAAAAAAAAAAAAAGGAGAAGAAAAATAAGTTTTCTTTCTGGGTAACTGTGTTTGTACATGGAGAATATGGAAGTGCTTTTATCATAAACATCAATTACAATAAATAAGAACATTTTTCGTACCCACTGGGGAGGCGATGAGGATAATTTAGCATAAAAGTGATTCAGCCTCTATGTCTAGATGCTTCTGAGTGCACCACGTTTATTTTCCATTTTCAATGGCAAATTTCACTTCCAGCCATCAGCATTTTTTTCCCTAGCTGATGATATTTACACTTTTATTTTTTGTGAGAGAGTGAGAAAAATCCAGCCGAGGGCAGCATTTTTGGTTGACTTTCTCCATTTCCTGGGTAAATGCTGTTCGTGCCCTCAAATGGCTCCCAGACCCTGCTGAGGCTGGAAATGTGACCTTGATGTCACCCATGTGGGGTGTCCTGGAGAGGAGGGGTCACAACCAGCTCCTGCTGAGCACCACAAACTCCTCTCCTCTCTCCCTGGTGAGACCCAAACATAAATCCTGGGATATCAGGGTGGGAGGGCCTTTCCCTTGGAAAAACATCACTTGACCTTGGTGCCCTGGAGTTGCTGACCCTTCTGATGATGGGGGAGATGGAACAAAAAGCTCTGAGCAGCCAGAGCAAATTTGGGTGATGAAAAGTTAGGTCATCCCTGATTTATGAGCGCGGCCGGGGCGCGGGGTGTGCCGACCTCCAGAGCACGTCTGAAATGAAACAACAGGCACTGCCTGCTCCCCCTGATTGTAAACAAATCAGAACCAGCAGGGGAGAAGAGCAGTTTGACTCCTTCTTTTATTATCTTTTTAATATCCTGGATGGCAGCCAGTGTTTCTCAATGAAGTGTTTAAAATTGTGCCCAGCCAGCTCTGGATGTTTGAGGAGTGTGAGAACAGCTGCTCTGAGGGCTGGTGGGAGCTGCTGCTCTTCAGAGCCTCTAATCTGGTTGTTTCTCTCCAGGAGAAAGTGGAAAGCTCTGTCCTCTGCACATCATGAAAAAAGGGGATGGAATTTCTCACCATAGCCCCAGAGGAATTTCACCCAAGGCAAAGGGTGGCCTACAGAGAAAAACATCTAAAGCTGGAGGCCTCACACAGGTGGGATCTATTTTCCAAAGGATCATAGGCTTGAGGAATTGATGAGCTTGGAGGTCTCTAATTCAGTGCTTTGCTCAACACTGGGCCAATATCCACTTGCTCTGTGTAGTTCCAGGTGTCTCCAAGGTGGAGCTGCACAGCCCTTCTGGATCCCTGCTCCAGGGCTGCACTGGCTCAGAGGAAATAATTTTTATTTGTTTCTAATGGGAATTCCCCTTGTTGGATGTTGATCCCATCTCCTCTGAGGGGAGCCTGGCTCTGTCTTCTCTGCAGCCTGATATCCACCTAAAACCTTCTTTTCTCTGCAGTGGGTGAGCCCAGCTCCCTCAGCACCTCCTTGAGTGCATCCCCCAAACTCCTGAGCGCTGCTGTGGCCTCGGGACTTGTCCAGGAGCCTTGGCGTGGCAGCCTGGCCTTCCTGCAAAGTGACATCCTTATCCAAAGTGTCCTTATCCCAGGGACACCTCCTAGAGATCTGCTGAGGCATCAGGGTGGGTGCCCAGATGTCTCCCCCGGATAGGGAAGCGTAATACTGGCTTAATTTTCCTTTTCATTGATTAATTATTTATGGCCTATGCAAACATTAAGGTCCTTTTTTTTTTTTTTTTTTCCTTTTCACTTTTTTGTCCCCTTTTCTTTTCAACTTGTGCTGGGATTCTGGCTGCTCTGTTTGATCTGAGACTCTCAAAGCCAGAGGTTCACCCAGCTCCTCTCTCAGCCTGCCTCAGAATGAGCTGCAGAGCTGGGAGCCTTTTCCTGCTTTTGTTCTGCACTCGGATGAGAGATGCCAGCTTCATCTGAAGATATTTCAAAATCCTTTTTTGGTTATTTTGGTAGCTTATCCTTCCATTAGAGATTACTTCTTGAAGAAACCTAGGATTTGGAATATTATTAAGCTCTGTTAGATATTTCTAACCTAATGTAANTTTATTATTTTAAAATTCTGTGTTGTGTCTGTTCACTGCCCGTGACTGTTTTTTTTTCCTGTGTTACTAGCAGTATTTTCAGGAATACATTGACACAAACATAATTTTCTTGTTTAAAATAAATAAAGAGATACATAAATAAATAAATTCTTTTACTTTGCACATTGGATTCTGCTATTAAAATGCCCATTGCACCCATGGGAAAAAAATACTGGATTTAGAGGAGTTGGAATGTGAGATATGATGTACCTGGTATCCATATGCTGATGGCCTTTGAAATTCCTCTCCTGGGATATTACTTCCCCTCTATTACCCATTCCTCCTCCACTTTTCTTTCCCTTATGGTCAATATTAAATTATTTTATAAAGGCTTATTTGTGTTTCCAGTCTTGTTTCTACATTCAGCAGTTTATCCTGAAGAAGTTCCTGTCCCTCTAAGCTGTCACAGGATAAGGTAAAAAGTGTTCTGGTTTGATAATAGGTGGAATAAACAGAGAAGAAGCAAAAAAAAAAGCATGATTAAAATAATTTCTTACACTGGACAAAGTTTATTAGGTCCCACAACCGTCACTGTATTCTAAAAAGACATGGGGGAAAAATGTGAATATGTTGGTGCCAGTTTGGTGACAATAATTTATTGTTCAGGGCAGTCAAAACTAATGCTAATTGTGAATATTTGTGTAAGAGATGTCTCAGTATCAGATCAGCAGGTGGTGAATTGGTTGCTGAGGTGTTCGTGCACTCAGGAGAAGGCAGCAGCACCCAGGGAAGGGCTCTGAACCTTTGTGAATGCCTGGGATGGTCAGAAAGGCCAAAAAATTGTAGGGATTTCTAGGAAAGGAACTGAGAAAAAAGAAAAATATCATTATTCCATGTGCAAGATGGTGTTATGGATGGAATAACATCCCTGGAGGAGCTGCTGCTGAAATAATCAGGTTATTCTTTGACCACATGATCCTGAAAAGGATGGGAAAGGACTAGAAAAGGGCAAGGGAAGGAGGGAATTGAGAGGTCTAGAAGGTCCCAGGAGTAACCTGGGATAGTGGGAGGTGTCCCTGCCCATGGCAGGGGATTGGAACTGGATGATTTTTAAGGTCCCTCCCAACACAAACCATTCAGGGATTCTGGGACAGGATTCCCTCATTGGAAAAGGGATGGTGAGGCTGGACACGATGGTTTATAATTTGTAAATTAATCACACACATCCATGGACAGCAGATGGGAAGGAGTTATTGCCACAGGATAGCTTGGAGCCTGGAAGTAGATGTGGGATGAAAAAGGAATTAGAAATTTGGCCCTGAGTGCCAAAATCCAATTCCTTGGTGTACAGAGAGGTTGGAGTGAGAGAGAAACCTGTCAGGCTGTCAGTCAGGTTCTTCCCTCTGCTAATAAATCCCTCCAAAAGAAATACCTAAATGAAAAGGGTCAGAAAAAAACATAACTTATCTGGCCAATACCCAGCAGCAAAAATAAAAATGTAATGCGAAGAGAATGCTAAAAATAAAGTAAAAATTAAATAAATTGCTGGAAAAGAGGGGAGAGGAGAGGTTTGGACAGAAGAGAAAAGAAGAGAGAAGAGAAGAGAAGAGAAGAGAAGAGAAGAGAAGAGAAGAGAAGAGAAGAGAAGAGAAGAGAAGAGAAGAGAAGAGAAGAGAAGAGAAGAGAAGAGAAGAGAAGAGAAGAGGAGTCCTTGCTTTTCTCTTCAGGTCCCTTTGGGTCAGTGGCAGCTGCCTCAGCACAGCATTTTCTCCTTTGCAAAAACAGGTGCAATCTCTGCCCAATACTTTAACCTCAGTAGGACTTGCAAGTCAGGCAGAAAAATGTTTATTTTTAAGAGCAGACAGCATATTTTGATAATTGAGCCCGATCTCCTCTATAAGCAGGGCAGGAGAGCAAATTTTTACATCAAACCCATTACTTTTCCCTCAGCCAGACCCTGCATTGCCAAATAATTCTCTCTTTTCTCCCAAGTTTTGCATTTTGAGCCTCCCACCCTCACATTTTTGAGAAAATTTGCTCTGTTTGTTAATGACTCCCTGAGCTCATTTTGCTTTTAACTTTAATTTCCCTGACCCCATCTCCCTGCCAGTGGATTCTCTAATCCTTTGCCTGCTGAATGACAGAGCCCTGCATCCCAGATCCCAAAAGGCTGGGATCACTTGGAGCCTGTGAGGCTCTCAGGAATAGCACTGTGCCAGAGCAAAGCTGATCTTTCAGAGGCTGACAGGAGAAAAGTGGAGACTGGTAAGGAAAGCTAAATCACCTCTCCTGGTACATTCATCAGCAGGGGTGAGTTTATTCCTTTTCACAGGCACTTTGTTGGCACAATTATTCATCTTTGCTCGGTTTGAAAAGCTGGAGGTGGGATAAATACCTGTTGTGTGACCAGAAATAGTCACAAAAATGGAAAAAAAAACCGGTTTCTAATTCCTTGGGAGAAGAATAAAGCCCTGTCCAACCTGGCCTTGGGCACTTCCAGGGATCCAGGGGCAGCCACAGCTTCTCTGGGCACCCTGTGCCAGGGCCCCCCACCCTCACAGGGAGCAATTTATTCCCAATATTTTTTTCAGCCTTTTTTCNCTTCCCAATATTCAATCTAAACCTGCCTTTTTTAGCTTTTAAAGCCATTCCCCCTTGTCCTGTCACTATCTACTCATCTAAAAAGTTGCTTTTCCTCTTTTTAACAAGCTCCTTAAAAAAAAGTGAGAGCAAATAACATGGAACAGTTGAGAACATGGAATTAAGCAGCTCACAGGAACCCCCAGAAGCCTCAAACTGCAGCAGCATCCATCCTATCTGAAATGCCACCCATGACAAATATTTGTGGTGGGGAATCCACGTTCTCTCTGGACAATGACTTCAGAAATGGAATATTAGAACACCCATTTTATTGATTTCTGCATCCCTCCAGGGGTGATTCAGCTGCTGCACTGACCATATGGGATTTTGGGTGGTCTGAGGAGGACATGGGACACAGTCCCATGAGTGCTTCAGCAAAAAGAGCACAGAAAGTGTTAAAATGATAAATCCTACAGGTATTTATCTGTATTTATGTGCAGATCTGAGGAGAGGTATCTATTAATATAAATATATGAATATGCACCTATATAAAACCACCTTTAGGTGCTGTCAACCACCCTCCCCTGTCCCCTAAAGCTTTAAGAAGCAGCATTTAAGCTTGAAACTCTGAAATGGGCTGAGAAATGAGAGCCCCACAGCAATCAAAGTGGAATTGGATTTGCAGTGTGAATCATCTGCTGAGGACTGGAGTAATAAACACGCATAAAACAATGGCAATTTACTCCCAGATTAACAACTGTGCTGTCAAGGCAGCAAACCTTTGAAAGCCATAAAACCACCTTGCTGGGAGAAAAACAGGGCCACCCAAGAGCATTCCCTTCTCCCAAGGAGGTGGGGAGAAATTCCGACTTCCAGCTTGCAAATGAGGAAGAGCTTTTGGGATAACTCAGCCTCAGTAAAGTTTGGCTTTTTGTTCCTGGTGGGATTTGCTGGGTTTAGGGTTTTGGTGGGGTCTTTTCTTGTGTTCCTGTCAGTTTTGTGAATTTCAAACACCTCCTGCAAACTTTGGGAATTCTCCACCGACAAGGAGAAAGGCCATGGTGTTCCTCTGCTAATGATTCCAGCTGAAGCCTCCAGGCCACGGATGGGGCTAAGATTTGGGATTTTCTCTGTTCAAAACGACTCTCCTGCCACAGCTGAACTCAAATTCCTCCTCCATCAGTTGTTCTGTCAGGATTTAAAACAACCATGGATCTGCCAGGGGAGAGCAGAGGGGTTTGAACAGGCAGGGCTGTGTCTTTCAGCAGTGCTGCTGCTCCTTAATTATGGTCACATGTCACTGAGATTTATGAATCATCTACAGCCCTTAGGGAAATTTTTTTTCTTTTTTTTCTTTTCTCTTTTTTTTCTTTTTTTTTTTTTTCCATCCAGAAAGCAGCAGCTGTGGAGGAAAGAAAAGTAAATTTTCAGCACTGGAGCTGGATCAGGCCTTGATTATTTGTGAAAATCCCAAATACCTTCTTTTAGTGAGATTTTTAGCCATGGTCAGCTGGGCTAAAATGGGCTGAGTCCCTTCTTGCCTCAATCTTTTTGAAGGCAAAGGAGAGAAGTGGAGAAAGTGAAGAAAGTCCAGCAATCTCCAGGCTGTGTGGAATGTCCTGCTCGAGGCTGTATTATAAAAAGTTAAATTGGAGATCTGGGCATAATAAATGCCAGATAATGTTCTCAGAAAATGCATAAAACCTATTTCTGATGCCCACACTCTTCCCTCAAACCCCAAGACATCTGTTACCCACCAGCATTGCACACAGGAAATCTTTAAATTTGGGCAAGTTTTGGTTTATTGAGCTGAACAGAACTGAACATTTTTGCTATAAACCTTTTTTTTCCTAATGTTCTCCTGGGACTTCAGTGTAATTTACACTCTCTGATTTGTCCTTCCCGGCCTCTTGGCAGGACTCAGTGTCCTGGGATGTCACAGGGGCTGGGTGGTGTGGCCCATCCTGACCTGACTTTGGGTGATGAGTTCAACCTCAGTCAATATCCTGTGTCCTCTTTTCCCAAGGGACAAGGAGGGATCAGACTTTCATTTCTCTCTGTTCTTTGCCCAACATTTACTCACCCAGCTCCCAGCCCAGCTCCTCCTTCTGCCATGATCCTGAGCCCGTTTTGCACATCAGGTTTTCTGTCCTTTTTCCTGACCTGTGCAGGTGTCTTTGATCCCCTGGAATGGCTCAAATTCAATGCCCAGATTCAATCCAGAATTAATTATTTTTTCCCTCTAATGGAATTTAAACATGACTCATACACACACACCTCACTGGAGTGGAAATGTTTTAATCCATGAGCTGAATCCCACAGAAGGTACCAAAAAACCCCAAAGCTACTTGTCAGTGACCTTAGTGTCACTCTGTGTGATGTGTGTCTCCAGGGAGGGACCCTTAGAGGTCTGAAAGTGGAAAAAAAAAGAAATGGAAACCTTTTCACAGGATGGCTGAAGTTTCTTGAGAAACCTCCAGGGCAACTCCCAGCCCCAGCTACGATCCCTGTCCTGTGAAAAGATTGTAAAAGCCACTTTATTGAGGGGATGGTTTTCAATTTCTGAGTGGCAAAAGAAATTTCCCAGCAGGAACTGGCACACAGGGATGGCAAAATCCTACGGCCTTGATGACTTCATGTGAATTTGAGACTAAGCTGAGTTTTCCATTCTTTTTTTTCTCATTTTTGCCCGTGAGCTGGGAAATTCAGGATGCTACTGTGGCATGGATGGGCTGCCACAGCAGAGGGAGGGGACACAGAGAAGGCTGGACCTTCCCAGAGCCTGGGACATTTGGGCTGAGTCCCCTCTCTGACCACGGGAAATTCAGAAGGGATAGAGGGAAAGAAAAAACCAACAGTGAAATAAATATCCCTGAAATATCCCTGAAATGTGCTCCCAGCTGACAGCAATTGCTGCCTTGGGGATTTCTCAGCTCAGAGATTACAGAAACGTTTCCAAGAGCCCTTGATGGGTTTATCTGTCACCAAGGCACTGAATTGCTGCTCTAACCCCTTCAGACAGAGGCAATCTCTCGTGGTGATGAGTTCCACTGTTCAAAAATGAGCCATGTGGAGAATTACCCTGCTCATTTTGGTAAATTGGGTTTGATGTCACTTGGTTCTTGTACAATGAGGGGCAGTGAACACTCACTCACTGCTTGTCTTCTCCCTTGGTTTTACAGACCTCAATTCTTCAGGCATCAGAGTGCCCTTTGATTTAAATGTTCTTTGGATGGGAACTCTCCTGTAACTTTGGGCCGTTCTAAGTCCATTCTGTGCTTTTGGAACTGAATAATCACAAAGGCAAACAGCAGTCAAATCACACATATCCAGAGGTGCAAAGGTATTTTCAAGGTCTTTCTCCATCTCTTCAACTCTCCATTTCTTCCCCCAAATTCCCCAAAGTAATTATCACCTCTGACTGCTATCAAATATTGATCCAGTGTTTTCATGTTATATCTCCTGTTGATTTTCCCTTTTGCCCTTCCCTTTCCTATCTCACATATGCATCATATAGATAAGAATCCCAGAATGGTTTGGGTGGGAAGGGACCTTAAAAATCATCTCATTCCACCTCCTTGCCATGTGCAGGGACACCTCCCACTATCCCAGGTTGCTCCAAGCTCCATCCAGCCTGGCCTTGGACACTTCCAGGGATCCAGGGGCAGCCACAGCTTCTCTGGGCACCCTGTGCCAGGGCCTCACCACCCTCACAGGGAGGAATTTTTTCCTAATATCTAATCTAAACCTGCTCTCTAGATGTGGCTGGTGCAATCCCTTCATCCCTGTGTGTTAAGAAAAGGAGAGTGTCCTCTCCTGCCTTGCTTTTATCATAAATTCTTCCAAATGGGAAAGATTATCCTTGTGAAACTGAAAATAAAAAAAATTGAGAAATAAGCAAGAGTGGGTAATTTCCATATTTTTCTTCCTCCCTCCTTCATCTCCTACAACCCTTGTTTCAAAAATCAGACACAGCCACAATTCACAGCAACGTTTTAGACAGGTTTGTGCATGTATTTGGTACAAACAAACAAAAATATGTGCATTCTGTTCCATAGAGCTTACATCAATCTGGCAGGACCCGAAAACACGAAACGGAAAATACTCCGGCTAATAAATACAATCTTGGGGATGAAAAATAAAAATCTATACATAAAAAAATCTCCAATGTTCTGCTAAAGAAAATGTACACTTATATACACACTGTAAACAATAGTGATGCAAACCCAGCTGCAGCCCAGCTCAGGCTGATGGGGGGGACCTTCCTTCCCTCGTGGACTTGGGAGAGTCCAGTGACAGGAAAATCTCATTTTCCACCTTTTAACTCTTGGTTCCTTGAAGCAGCAAGGTCTGACAATGCAATTGTGACAGGAGGTGGGATCTGATGGATAAACCCAGGTGCTTTGGGAAATGGCCTGCCTGGCAAATTTGCAGGAACAGGGCCATTCCCTCAGCTGGTCACACCCTTGTGGATCCAGGGAAATCTGTGGGATCAGACCAAATTTACCTCCTGAGAGCCTGAGCCCGTTTTTCCAAGCTTGGGAGAGCTTGGGAATGAAGGGATTCAAGGAGAAATGCTCAATTTCAGATGCTCAGGTCACATTCCATACAAGATTTTCCTTCCTCCCTGCCAGCAAAGACAGCCCTGTCTCCTCTAAATGAAGCTCTGCATGAGCAGCCTCAGAGTCCAGTCCTGGCACTGCTTCTGATGCAAGATGCCAAATGAAAAGGGGATAAAAACTCAAATATTTTGCCTGAATGCAGCACAGCAGAGCTCAAGGCTTTCCTACAGCACCTTCCAGGGCATCTCTTGGGGGCAGATCAAATACAGTGAGTAACTGAGCCAGAATTTGGGCATTTCTGTGTGTGTGGGTCATGTGTGTGCTTAAACAGACTTTATTTTCTCCCTTGTAAAGACTTGGGGTGGAGAGGCAGCAAACCTCCAGACTAATCCTTTTTTTTTGCCTTCTGGAAAAGCTTTCAAGGGGTTGGAGGCTGTAAATATAAATATTTCAATACTGGAAAAAAAAACAAAAACAAAAACAAACAAACAAACAAACAAAAAAAACCCGAAAAAAAACCCCAAACTCCCAAAAAACCAAAACCACGAAAACCAAACCAAAAAATAACAAAAAAATACCCCAAAAAGATAAAAATATAGTAAAAAGGTCAGGGAGAAGTATAAGCAGTAATACCAGCTCATTTATGGGAATGCACTGCTTGCCAGCATTTGCTAAATCTTCATTTAGAGAGGGATGTCTGCCCATTTGAAGGATGAGAATGCCTGGTATTTTGGGAATGGCACATTTATAGAAGTGTGTCTGTCTGTCTGTCTGTCTGTCTGCTCAGGGATGCACTCATGGACTGTCCCCTCCCTGGTCCCTTCTCTGCCACATCCCCAGTGCCTCCCATCAGGATCCCAAAACCACCCAGGAAACCACGGCAGCTGCAGTCCTTACACTCCCAAAATGATTTTTCATGTCACCCCATCATCACTTTAAGGTCCCACTTCCCTTCAAAGCCAAATAACTGGGAAAAAATTGTATTTCCCCAGAGAAATTCCCATGGGGCGTTGGGAAGGTCCCTGCTTTGGCAGGGCAGAGCTGGCAGCCTCAGGCTGGTTTTGCAGATGCTGGAGAACGTGCAGGTGGTTGTGAGCCTGAGTTCAGTGTAAGTGCTGGGATGAAAATATCTGGACAAAATCTGCTGGTATTTGTGCAATTCATTGGTCCAGTTTGTCCTGCATCAAGTAAAAGGTGTTGAGACAGGGCCAGCTCCAGGTATCTTGTCTCGATACGCACTGCACAAAAGAGTAAAAAAAAAAATAAAAAAAGTCCAACTTCCCTCCTGTTTTGTTTTCCTTTAGAGCAAATCAGAACATCAGCAAAGAAGGTGCCATTCTCCCTGCTGTGCCTGGGAGCCTTTCCTCTTCCTTTGGCAGCCACCCTGAGCGGGATGAGCTGCAGGCACTTTCCTGAAAGACTCCTCATGGGTTTGAGGGGCAGAGCTGATGTGGAGCAGTTTCCACCCAGGACACGTTCAGTGCCAAGTTTCCACCCCTCAGGACTTCACATTCCTGTTCTTTAGTTCCCTGGATTGAGGTGCTTCACCTCAGATCCATCCTCTGCCTCCATCACCTACGTGTCTCCTGCTCATGGTTTAACCTGATAGTCAAGCCATGACTGTCCCTCCTTGGGGCTCATCATCTGAAATTTGATTAAACCACTCGGAATTTTGAAACCAGTGCCTGCCAAGCAGAGTTTGGGGTGACCATTTTCTGAGCTGCCTGGCCAAGGTGGGCTTGTCATGGCTCCAACTCTTTGAGTTTCCCAGAGGGGACCATGGTGCCCTCCTGAGGGACTCTGGGACTGTGAGCAGGGAAAAAAACCACTTTAATTGTCATTACTTCTGACACAACCAAGGCAGTTGTTGGCAGCCACCAAAGGTTTGATGTGTCAGGCATGTGGGGAGTCCCATGGGAGAAGGGACAGGAGTGTGACCCTGACTGGGGAGAAGATCCCTCTGCTTGAGGGAGCTCCAACTGCACCTCAGCTCCACCTTAGCTCGGACTCCATGGACAGTAGAAATGCAAACTTCCAAACTCAGCTATCCCACCTTTCCTGAGCCACAGCACAGGCTGGCTGAGGACCTCATCACAGAGCCTTTAAGGTTGGAAAAGACCTCTTGGATCAGTGAATGCAACCATTAACCCAGCACCACCACATTCACCATTAAACCATGTCCCCAAGTGCCACATCCGCACATCTTCTGAACACTTCCAGGGATGGTGACTCCACCACTGCCCTGGGAAGCCTGGTCCAATGCCTGGCCACCCTTTGAATGAAGAAATTCTTCCTGATATCCAGCCCAAACCTTCCCTGGAACAACGTGAGGCCATTTCCTCTTGTCCTGAGTGAAGGCCCTGGGATGCATTTTTATCCTGCATTTTTGAGAAAAACAACAAGAGCAAAGAAGGGGAAAGACAGGAAAGGTTGGGGATGACTGCCACCAAAAGGAGCTGGTTTCTCTGTGTGTCACAGATGGATGTTCACTAAAGCAAGGTGGGCTGCAAGTGTTTCACTGGAAAGTGAAATGGGAAACGCTTCACAGGATGGAATTAGAGGAGAGAGACCTGCACACCCCTTGGCAACAGTGTACACATCTGGAATACTCCTCTGGCCTAAAACCAGGTGATGTGGAAGGGCCAAAGCTGTGGCCACTGCAGAGATGATGGCTGAGAGCTGGGATCCCTCCACCTTGCTTGGGAATACCCCAGTCTGCTCTCCCTCCAAAGCCAAGGCCTTGTCTGGAGGTCCTGCTCAGGACCTGCAAGCTCCCAACCCACCACAGGAAGGACCAGCTGGGCAGTGCCCTTCCTGGGTGCTGCCTCTGGATGGAAGCATGACCACATGTGCTAAGGCAGGGTTGGCGACTTTTGGGATTCGATCTTTCCGTTAGATTTCAGGGTGGTGTTTTTAAGGCAAAGGAGACATCCTGGCTTCCCTTAATTGCACAGCTTCTTCCAAAGCCACAGACAACCATCCACTGGAGGAGACAGCTCTTGCCCTAAAGGCCATATCCACACCTTCCCCTCCTGCTGTGGCTCTTTAGAATGGGATATGCCATTGGCTCTAATTTGAGGAACCCATAATCCCACAGGAGGGGCTGAGCTCCATGCGGGGGATGCTTGGATAACCTTTGGGCAACTGCATTTAATACCTGATTGCTGCTTCCAGCCTGCCTGACAGACCCCCAGGTGGTATCCCTCCATATTTCTGCTGGATACCTCTAAAGAAACCATTGACAGCTGCCCCAGAGGCTTCAAATATCCGTTTCTCTCAGCCCACAGCAGTCTGTTAAGTCATGGGTTTGGTAGTCGATGGTTTCTGTGAAATCATGAGGGATCCCGATGGAGACAGACTCCACCTCTGTCTTGTAGGTGGCTGTCACCCCCCCTTTGCTGGAGCCACCCCGGATTTTGTTAGAAAGGCTGTTCATCTTCTCCTTCAGCTGCGTGGACGCCGGCTTCTGGAAAGGCGTCAGCATTTTCCAGCCCTTGAAGCTGAGCGTTCGCCTCTTAGTGCCTCTCTCCTGGAAGGAGGAGTTAAATATGAAGGAGCTGTTCAGGGTGTTAATCCTGGGCCTCAGGTCTGTCTCTGAGTCCTGCACGGAGCTGTTGATGGAGGCCCCTCTCCAGTGGTGGTCGTAGACCCTCCAGATGGGCCGGCGGCGCCGCTGGCACTGGCACTTGAGCAGGCGGATGAAGGCGCGCTTGAACTCCTTGCTGGAGCATGGGTAGATGATCGGGTTCACGCAGCTGTTGAAGTAGCCCAGCCAGAAGATGATCTTGAAGACGATTTCTGAGGGCTTCAGGGACGGGAAGAAAGAACCTTGGGAGAGATTGAGAGAAATGTGGTTAGAGGAGGTGGAAGGGTGGGGCGGAGTAATGCGAGGAGGGTGGTGGTCGATCCAGTCTGGAAGAGGTGGGATGTGTAGAAAAGGCTGAGGGTGTGGTGGTGGTGAGACCCTGGCACATGTTTCCCAGAGAAATTGAGTCTCCTCACCCCTGGAGGCCAAGTTGGATGGGGCTTGGAGCAACCTGGCCTGGTGGAATGTGACTTTCAGGTAATTCACTGCCTCCAGACCTACAGACTTCAGCACAAAAGTGTGGCCACAGCCCTGTCACCTGCACTGAGAGAGTAACAACACCCTTTCACCTCCTCCTCTCATGTATTTTGGGTCATCAGTGTCACACACCCTCTGTTCAGATTTTGTGATGATGTTAAAGTGGGCTCAGATAATACCCACTGCCCCAAAGCTTGTCCTTTATACTTCAAAACTCTTTTGTCCACCCTCCTTAGGTTTTTGCAGAGCTTACCATTGGTTTTCTGGGTGAAAAAGCTGGAGGTATATATATTTTTTTTGAGCCAGAAGATGTCAGTGTTGCTCCCACATGGCCTCGACACAGCATTCCCCACTTGGATCTGAAATAACTTTCTGACTCAGCCTTAATTTCTGTTAATTTTAGCTCCGGATGACAAATCGTGCCACCATGTGACTGAGCGCTAATTTGTATTTTAGTAAATAACATTAGCTCCAGATATCATTATTATTTTCCCCTGCGCCTGGTGTCAAAACAGTAAAACAGGTGCCAGGAGCCAGAAATTTCGTGACTGACACCACAAAAAAGCTCCCCAGGCTGTTTGCTGGAGGAAAACCATCCTCCAGGAAACTCAGAGAACTGGTTCCAGCAAATATTTCATACACCCATCCCTAAAAAGTGGAGAAATTTCAGCCAGACTCAACATTAGGTACGTGGGCGCTCCATCACGGGGAAGTGGGAGAAGACAGACAGATCCCAGCATTTTATGTTGGTTGGGCAGAGAAAGCAGCTTAAAAATCTGCTGAAAGCCCACCCAAGGCAGGAGCTGGAAGTGTGTGCTGAAGGGGGGCATGGAATAAGGAGAGTGAGCTGGACTGAAATCCCTGTGCTGGGAAGACCCAGGGCCTCCCTGGAAATGAAGGCATTTGCAGCTCAGTGAGCAGCCCCTGGAGGTGCAACCAGTGACTTTGAATGGAACAAGGACCACGGAATCATGGAATGGTTTGGGGTGGAAGGGATCTTGGAGATCATCTCATCCCAAACCATGGGCAGGGACACCTTCCACTATCCCAGGTTGCTCCAAGCCCTGTCCAGCCTGGCCTGGGACACTTCCAGGGATCCAGGGGCAGCCACAGCTTCTCTGGGCACCCTGTGCCAGGGCCTCCCCACCCTCACAGGGAAGAATTCCTTCCCAGTATCCCATCCATCCCTGTCCTCTGTCAGTCTGAAGCCATTCCCCCTTGTCCTGTCACTCCATGCCCTCATAAATAATCTCTCTCCCTCTTCACTGCCAGCTCCCTTAACACAGGGCTCAGTTTTGCAAAGGGAATGACCCCACTTTGGTTGTTTTAGATTAAAGGAGTTTCTTCTCTTGGGGACGGTGCTGAGATTCACAGGTCGGCTCTGGGCTGCTGGAATCACCAGATTTGATTTTAAGCCCATGAGAAACACCCCCCTGCGTGACAGCCAGGAGCTTTGAACATCCCAGTGATGCTGAACACCCCCTTTGCCTTCCATAAAACACCTCCATCCTTCATCCCACCATGGCTTTGACCATCCCCCTTTTTCACAGTGCCCCCAACCCACCCCCCTGGACCTACAGGAACCATGGGTGTGTCAGGAAATGGGACCCAGGAAGGTGAAGGACTTCACTGAAAATGCAATCCTGCTCATTCCCTTGTCAGGGAGAAGTTTCCTGCCTCAGTTTCCCCCCTGGAGAAAGGGTTAATTACCAAGAACTCTTCCCAGTGCTGCTGTGAACCCTTTTTGCAGCGTGCTCTGGGTTCTCAGAGGAGCTGCAGCACTGTGGAGCATTTTTTTTTAGCTTCAAGAGAGAGGAAAAGAAAACAAAAAGCTATGGTAACAAAGCAAATAAAAGAAGGGTCTCTTTT
Source organism: Drymodes brunneopygia (assembly GCA_013400955.1). NCBI lineage: Eukaryota > Metazoa > Chordata > Aves > Passeriformes > Petroicidae > Drymodes > Drymodes brunneopygia. The sequence continues at coordinate 176,608 of VZTZ01007350.1, read as the reverse complement.
TAAATTCAGCTGGTAATTACAGCTTGAGCCAGGCTACTTAAGAGATTGGTGCTTGCCTAAACAGCCTGGTGGTTGCTAAAATAATAACTTCTGTCGGGTGCTCAGCAGTTCAGGGCACAACGCAGTTTCTGTACGATGTGCTTTTGTCTTTTGCATCCAGATAGAAAACACAAACTGAAAAGAAGCCATGAATTGTTTGAATTTCAACTTTGGCTGGTTTTCACCCGGCGAGAACCTTGTGTACATATGAGGACAAGGGGCCCATTACCACCCTCATTAGCATGCAAATAAGCGTGCCCCTTGGAAGGGACGTGTCCTGAGTGCATCCACAGTTCCCTCATTTCCTCGCCCTGGGATGAACAGAGCTGGGCAGGGAGTCCCCACAGCAGCTCCTCTGCACATGCTGGAGCAGCAGAATCTCCTGATGGGCACTGGGAGGCTGCTCATAAAAAGATTTGAGGGGTCTTTTTTAGGGAATGTGTGAAAAATTGAAGAAATCAGCTTTTGCTTTCACGTACACGAATATGCAACAACACTTTGAGGGTTTTTGGGCTGGGCTCAGTAATAGCTCCTATGTAAGTAAGTGGAAGTCAGTTCTGAGAGATGGACACTTGAAGAGCTCAGGAAAGCTCTTCAGAAGGATGTGTGCAAGGTCCAGAAATAGAGAATGTGAGTAAAAGATCAGGAAGAGCAACACGGAGTGATGCACCAGCACTTCAGTCTGTTACCTCGGTGTAAGAGTAATTTTTGGTGATTTGGCCCCAAAAGCATCAAAGCCAGAACAAGGCAACCTCAAAGAACAGGAAGAACAATTTCTGCAGGATCTGTGTCACAATCCAACAGGGAAACCTGCTCTTGTCTAAAGTGCACTCAAAATCAGCCCCCTGGGCACCTCTCCTGGGCATCCAGCTCAACACCCCGTGGGGTGAGGGAGGAGGAGATGGTGGCACTCCACCCTGGGGACATCCATCAGAATTTATAATAATAATGATAGTGCTGGAGTCTTAACAGTCAGTTTGGGGACTTTATTCCTTCCATCATTTTGTAAAAGATCATCCCACATCTTGCAAAATCTGATTCTGACAGAGCTGGGTCAGGGCAAGGGCTGCACGTCCTGTTGTAATCCTAAATAATTATCTTCAGGACCATCCAGAAGTTAAGAAAGCTGCAGGTGAGCTCAGGAAAATCCTTTTTGCACCTTGCAAAGTGACTGAAGTTGCAGACTAAAGATGAACTGAAGATTAAACTTCATTTTTTTTGGTGATGCAAAAGTCGAGCCAATAAAGTGTGTGTTCATATTTTTTTTTTAATTATTCTCAATTAATGTCCCCCTGCTCATATTTGGAGAAAACCAGGCAGATAAAAATCTCTGGAGCCATGGGGATTCTTCCAAAAACTGTGACACTCTGAGGTGGGTGGCTGTAGGTGCAATCTCCTCTCCACGTATCCAAACTCATATCCCATTTTTTTTAGATTGTTTGAGGTGCAATCTCTTCTCCACGTATCCAAAGTCATATTCCATGTTTTTTTAGGTTGTTTGAGCTAACATAATCTTTCCTTGCCTGCCCTTCTCCACCCTGCCCTCCCCATGACTCACTGGAAGGTGATATCACTTGGATTGTTTGCTGGTCCCAGTGTTCAGCGCTCAAAAAAATACAGCAAAACAAGAAAAAAAAAAAAAAAAGACAAATGCACCAATGCAAATGGAGCGAGTCCAATCTAAATTCTGGCCCTGGCTCCCAGAGTACAGCCAGAATCCATGAGCAGGCTTAGCTGGCAAGGGCATCTTTGTTCTAAAAGGTCCCTGTTTGCAGCATGTCCTGAATAGTCCATGGCACAGGAACGCTGCAGACACGAGAGCAGGTGGGGAAAACAAAGGGACAAAGTCATGTCCCAGTGCTGTCCCGCCACGAAATTTGAAATGCAAGGACTGTTCAGCACTGCTAAAGGTGTTGCTGTTGCTTGGTGTGGGCTTTGTATCAGGAGTGAGCTTGCCAAAAAACAGCTTTTTGGAGAGCTGGATCTTACAGGGGTCATCACAGGAGAGGGAAGGTGAGACCTTGCACAGGAGATGGCAGGTGAACAGCTGAGAAGAGGAGATGGTTCATCTCACAGCAGGTTGCTCAGCTGTGGATGTCCCTGCAAGCAGGAGGTCAAAATTGATTGGCCAAACTCATGGAAAATAAAATAAAAAAAAAAATCTAACAGTGTGCAACCCACTCTGTTCCTGAGTTAGGAAGCTGCAGAAATCCACAGATAGGATTAGGACTGTGGTGGGGACGTCCCATCACCCAAACTTCTCCTGGATGTGGCCTCAAAGGTTCAGGAGGGGATTGAGGACTGCCTTGGGATGGATCAGAGCAGCAAGTCAAGAGATTTGCAGCTGGCAGAGAAAAAGCCCTGGCACAGGAGGTACCACAGCTGCTCACTGTGGGTCCTCCTGGCCACAGGAACTTGGAGAATCATGGAATGGCTTGGGTTGGGAGGGATCATAAAGCCCCTTTCATTCCACATCTTTCACTGTCCCAGGTGGCTCCAAGCCCTATCAAACCTGGCCTTGGACACTCCCAGGGATCCAGGACAGCCACAGCTTCTCTGGGCACCCTGTGCCAGGGCCTCACCATCCTCATATCCAAAAACCTTTTCCTTGTATCCAACCTAAATCAACCTTTGCTCTCTTCCTCCTTTTTTTTTTCTGACTCTCACAAAATAAATGAATTAAATCTGCTCCAAAGTAACCACAAACTGCCCCTTTCTGCTCAATACCCAGCTTCCATCTCTCCTTGCCAGCTCCATCCCAGGCCCCCAGGATGGGAAAGCTCCCTGATGCAGCTGCCAAGAGAACAGGCTGGATTTCAGCAAGGATTTCTCCCAGTGAGTGGGACTCTCAGATTCAGACTGAGAGTTCCCTGACCTCTCCCTCCTCTATTAACCACCTCCACTGGGTATTTGTAGGCAACTCAGGGTCCCGAGAGGGTTAACACCTCCTTGGTGTGCCTTGGAGTGATGAGGGAGTTCACTGCCCTGCCAGGATGGATCCAAGAGCTGCTTGGCCTGGGGGGGAGGACAGCACGTTCACAGCCACTCCAGCGTTTTCCCTGGAGGACGATGGCATTGGGATGTCGGGTGGAATTCCTCAGGCCTGTCAGCCCTCCAGCCAGCCCCATAAACAATGTCACAGATAAGCAGCAGCTTCCCAGTGAAAGCCCCAATGAGCTGCCTGCGTGTCCAAATCCTGCACCCTGGGCTGGCCCAAAGAGAAGCAGGGAGAAGCCACCACTCCCCTGAGCATTGCTGACCTTCTGGGCAGTGCTGTGTCCCTGGCCATGGTTGGAGAGATGCTCCTGGAGAGCCCCTGGCCATGCCCAAGCCCGTGGTGGGGTGTGCAAACCTGGTGTGTGGGGTCCTTGTGCAAAGGGAGTGAAGATTTAGGTGTGATGGAGATCAGGGAAACTTTTGTCTGGCAGTGGTGGGGAGACTGCAAAGGGAGGAGGAACAAGTCAAGAGCTCTGGAAAACACCAACACTCTCAAGCAGGATCTCAAATGTGAGGTTTGAGTGGGGTTTGTGTGTCAGCAGGAGGAGGATAGTGCAGCAGAGCCTTGTTCTGGTCACTCATTGTTAAAATTCATGGCCACCAAACTGTCCCCCAGCATTTAGGAGTATGGTCCTAGTGATGTCCCCAAAACTCTTCTCTAAGGTGCTGCATATCAGTAGGACTTTGACCAAAATTGCCCTTTATTCCCCTCAAATATTGGAGATTTTCTCAGAGTAATTCTGGTAATTTGGACCACTGGTGGGAGTAATTGCTGTGAGGATGTTTCTGAGGCATCAAATTTCCTGAAAAGTGAATCACCTAAATGACTTCAGGCATCTGAGCAGGTCCTGGGGCTTCTCTTACAGTCAGTGGCTCAGAGGGCAGATTTTGTAGTGAGAGTGGAGTGATCCAGCTCATCCTGAGTGCAAGTCACCAGGCAGATGGATCACACCAGGTTTCAGATGACTGGACTCAGACTCCTGGCTCATGGGCAACCACATCACTGGCATCCAAGGTTATACCTGATAGATTTCACCCTGAATGTCACCATCATCTGGTGGTCTGATCCTCTCTGAGAAGCTGCCAGAGCTTCCCATGCACCAATTTCTCCCTTGTGCAGGACAGGGCTTTGATCACTGGAAGAATTTCATCTGTGGAAGCTGAAGTGAAAAGCCACACAGGTTCATCTATGCAGTTCCCTGGCAGAAACCTCACAAGTGATTTCAAGGATTGTGAATTGTGCTGATTTGCTTAGTGTGGTCCAGCCAGATCCCTCCAGATGAGTTTGGTCCAGGGAACAATTTACTCCAGAGCCCATCCTCACAAGAACAGAAAGAATTAACTTTGCAGCCCCCCCAGCAGACTCTGCTCCCTTAACCACCTCCAGATGCCCCCCTGGTGCCACATCACAGGGCATGGAATGCAAAGCTGCTGCTCCACGCTGCAGATCCAGGCTGCTGGGCACCCACACAGCACCCCCTGCTCTGCCAGGCATCCTGAACCTCACAGGACAGGAATTGTGGGGTGGGACCAGGGGAGCACTGCATGGGGCACAAGATGGGCTTTGAGTAAGATCCTATAAAGATCTTGCTCTGCTCTGCTCTACAGCTCTTGCTCTGGGGTTTGAGATCATAAACTGGCTTTTTTTTCCCTCTTGTTTTTTCTTTTTTTTTTTTTTTTTTTTCCTTTTTTTTTTTTTTTCCTGACAGTATAGCTGCTCTTAGGTAATTTGATTCCTGAGCAAGCTGTAGCTAAAGTTGTAATTTGCTGGATATAATTGAGAATGTGCTTTTGTGATACAATTACAGACAGGTGAGGGGGCCCAAAGAAGGTTCAATCATAGCAATCAGGGAATGGTTTGGGCTGGAAGGGACCTTAAAGGTCATTGAAATTCCACTCCCTGTTGTGAGCAGGGACACCTTCCACTAGCCCAGGTTGCTCCAAGCCCTGTCCAGCCTGGCCTTGGACACTTCCAGGGATCCAGGGGCAGCCACAGCTTCTCTGGGCCAGGGCCTCCCCACCCTCAAAGGGAAGAATTTTTTTTATACCTAATATATATATATACCTAATATAAAAATCTAAACCTACTCTCTTGCACTGTGAATCCATCTCCCTTTTCCTGTCACTCCATGATCTTGTAAATAATCTTTCTGTGTCTTTCTCATGTGCTCCCTTCAGGTTCTGGAAGGCCACAATCAGGTCACTCCAAAACCTTCTCTTTTCCAGGCTAAATAATCCAAATTATCTTTTTTATCATCTTTCTTGGGAGGGCACTGACCCTTCATCTGAGGACTCACAGCTGAAATCATCATCAGCAAATCCCCAGAAGATAACTTCATCCATTGCATCCTCCTTCCAAGGGCCTGGATGTCCCATGCCCAAAACTTCCTTGCCCTGCCAGGAATACACCACACTCCACCTTTCATGAGGGATCTCCAAAGAAGAAAGTCAGGCTTTAAACAAAGGAATAACTCAGGAATTGTGGCCTGCTGCTGCAAAGGGGTTGGTACCAAGGTGTGCAAGGAGAAACTGTACCAGCAGCACACAGTGAATACCACCAAAAGAAGCCCTGAGTGGTGCATCTTGTCTGACTGGATTTCTCCAAGGTTTTCCATCTGGTTTCCCACAGTCTCCTGGAGAAACTGATGCACTTTGGTCTGGACAAGTGGGTGGGGAGCTGGCTGAGAGGGCACACTCAAGAGAGAGGTGACAAAAAAACTTCTTGCCAAACAGACAACCTGTCACCAGTGGGATCCATATTGCTCCCAATGCTGTTTAATATCCCCATGAGTGACCTGGATGATGGGATCAAGCCTGTCCTGATGAATTTTCCCAGTGATACCAAACAGAGTGAGGAAATGGACACTTCAGCAGTGAGGCCCACCCTGCAGAAGACCTGCATCAACACAGAGAGGCACAGCAGAGATGAAGAGGGAATTGTGCCACTCTACTCACTGTGTTCAGTTTTGGTCCCCACCAGGCAAAGGAGATGTGGGCAGGCTCGAGAGGGTCCAGAGAGAGGCCAGGACAATGATCCAAGCACTGGGAGGCTGCCAGGGAAGGCTGAGAGAACTGAGCTTGCTAAATTCTTGATAAAAGAAGGCTGAGGGGGAGGTTTTATCACTGTGTAGCTACAAAGAAATTGTGACTCCCTTTTTACAAGGAGTCACCTGGAAAAGATGAGGGGCCATGGGTACAAGTCACTCCTGGACTGGGGATATTCCCATGGCACACAATTTTTCACCATGACATCAATCAGCCATTGGAATAATCTCCCCAGGGAAGTGGTGGATTCCACTTTTAAGGACATGGTGCTGCACCATCTTGTCCAGACTGTGTTTTTGCCAAGAAAAGTTGGACCAGATGGTTCCTTCAGGTCCCTTCTAACCTGGTCTTCTGTGATTCCATGGGTTTTTCCTGCTTCTTGATTTTTAACAGGAACTCTGTGGACTCTACTCAGGCAGGACTGGGTGGAGAAAAGGGAGAAAGAATTTGAAACCAGACCTAGGCTTGGATTCTGCAATCCAAACTCTGCAATAAATCTTTTCAATGGTTAAGGCAATGCTACTTGTGAGAGAATCACAGAATGGTTTGGGTTGGAAGGGACCTTGAAGACCCTCTAATTCCAAGCCATGGCCTCAAACCAAGCTGCCCATTAACTCACTTCAACTCTGCCCTGCCCTGGAATAGCCTTTTTAGCTGCTTGGTTCATCCTCCAAGAAGACGAGACAGATTCAGGACACAGATAGTGCTGAATAAAGCATGGTCAACAGGAAGATGGACTTCAAACTTAATCACAAAATTAAAAGGAAGACAAAGATGTAGGCGTTTGACATCTGACTTTTAGCACAGGCTCCCTTAAAGGTAATATTTTTGCAATGTTCCTTATGCTTGGGAAAGATGTATGTGTGTCCAACTGCCTGTTCCTTGATTCACAAATAATAGCCTGACTCCAGCCCCAGAGGGGACTTTAAAACAAATCTTAGAATCATGAGACTCAGCAAAAGCACATAAATAAAATTAGGAAAAAAAAAAAAAAGCCCAAGATTGACCAGTCTGGCAAATCCAAAGGGAGATATCAGGAAGGTTCTTATTTACCAGATGCAAATGAAGAAAAAAAAAAAGTCTCCTGAGAGAAAGAAGAAGTCAGGGCAACTGAGCAGCATGTCAAGAGCTCTTGTCCTGCTGTCTGAGCAGGAAGGAGACTGGGATCCATGTGCTGATGTTGGAGTGAGCATTGCTGGGATGGTTCACCAGAGGAAACACGCTCGGGGCAGCCTTTGAAAAGAGAATTTCCATCTGGCTGGGGATCTGAAGGAGCACAATGGCCTTGTGGGGTTGCTAAGCTCCCTCCAGGGCAGTGCAGAGCTCGCTCACAGAGGAGCATTCCCGGGGCTCTCCGTTCTCCAAACTGCAGCACCCTGAGCTTGTGCTGTGCCCAAGCCTGGGAATCTCTTCCCTGAGCACACCTTGGGAAGCACAGCCAGGATGACCAGACCTTGGGGAAGGGAAACATTTCCAGCCAAGCTGACTTGCTGCCATCTCAGCAGGAATAAACCACAGACAGAATGTCTCATGGGCAAAAATCCAGCCACGGGCATTGATTTCACACGGGCAGTGATAAGATGAGGGGAAATGTTCTTGAACTCAAAGAGGAGGGATTTAGATGAGTTACCAGGAAGAAATTCATTGCTCAGAAGGTGGGAAGGCTTTGGAACCACTTGCTCAGAGAAGCTGTGGCTGCCCCATCCCTGGCAGTATCCAAGGCCAGGTTGGACAGGGCTTGGAGCAACCTGGGACAGTGGAAGGTGTCCCTGCCCATGGTCAGGACTAGAACGAGATCTTTAAGGTCCCTTCCAACCAAACCCATTCCATGATTCTATGACAAACTGTTAATCCTCAAATTTTTTGCTGGCTAGTTCCCTTACCCTCTGGTTTTCCACGAACCGTTTACCAAGGCTTCATGGACTGTCAAGATCTGGAGATCAGGGTTTGGGAATTACTGTTCCAGGCTACTCTTTGCATTTATTGACAGTGGTACTTTGTGGAGAGCCCTCCAGCTGCCTTCTGCTGTTAACCTCCTTTTAACACCTTCCTTAAACTCTCCTTTGCAATGAACTGTTGTTCTTCAGTGGTTTCTGCAAACACAAGTCTGGCTTCCACTCATCTCCAAGATAAAATGTCCCTTTTCTATCAAGCTGACTCTTCCACTCTCCTCAGAAACACTGGGAATGTGCATTTTTCCCCAAATGAAAAGGTAAGCTTGGGAAATCCTGTAGAAAAGGAATGGAAGGGAATGATTCTCAAGCAAGCCATCCAAGCCTTGGAAAAACCACTGTGTTTGCTGGGTCGGGCCCAAGACTACTCTTTGTTTTTCCAACTCAGAAGTTCTTTTCTCTGCACTTGGTTTTCTAAGAATGTGAACTCACCCGCCCCGTCCTGTTTACAAGCTCGTAAATATGTAGATCAGATTTGGCTGCAGGGTAGGCCTTGGAAGGGCTGAATCCTGCTGGGAACACATGGCATTTCATGTACAGCGAGGCCAGATCTGCGCTGCACAGAGGAAAAAGGCAATTTTTCATTGGGACCAACCCAACTCAGGGAAAAAAAATTGCACCCAGAGCAAAAAGCACAAGCTCAGTTTGAAGCTCAGGATGAGCAGAACTCACCTGGGGTGGGTGAGCGTTGCCAGGACCCCACCACAGGTGACACCACTGGTCTGGAAGGATCCCACAGTGGTCACTGATGGCTGGGAAGGCTGGGGAGAACTGGCCAGCTTTGGGATGTCAGCATTGGGAAAACTCAGTACGGAGGGGAAGTGTGGGAGCTTCCTCGGCGCGTTTCCACCGTGCCAGCCCCGAGGGCCTTTCTGTTTGTACCAGAGCTGGGCAGACAGGACGTCAGTGGCCGTGGAGCCTGGCACTGCAGCCCGTGTCCCCTCCCAGCACTGCCAGCCCTGATGGATGCTGGACAGCATCCTCCAGAGAGCCGCACCGCCGGGGCCGTGGCGTCACGGAGGAAAGGGTGGGGGGAAGAAAAAAAGGATGGGGGAGGTGGATATTTTCAGCTCTGATGAAAAATTGTGACTGGTTTCGCAGGCTCAGGAGGGGTTATTCAAGACCAGCCAGCTTCTTATTTCTTTCAAGGCTCGGAGGGGAAAATCCTCCAACGCCTGCCCTGTTTCCGCACTCGGCTCCAAGGCATGGCCCTTTTGGCTTTGGCTTGCATGGAAAAATCCACGGTTTCTCATCGCTCACTTTCTCTGTCTTTATGTTTTTTTCCTGTGATAAGAAGGGAAACTTAAAACCCCAAACCATATTTCCGTCTTTCCCCCCAACCTGGAAACATTCAGGGGAGATAGCGAAGAGTTGCTCTGTCTCTCCCCAGCCCTGAAAGCCATTTTTCAGCTGATATGAAGTACTTCAAAAAGAGACATTTTCCCCTCTCTCTCAGAAAACAATGGGTCAGTGGAACTGAGCTCCAAAAATACATCAGGAGTGGTGAGATAACAACATCCTCATCACTCCCGACAGTTCCTGAAGCCCTTTAACTTGAAGGGATAAATTCTCCTGTTAAATGCTGCAGTGATTGCCTGTGAAGGACCCCTCTTACTCTGTCCTTTCCCTCATCCCCACAGGGAAGGTCACGTCTGGCTGATGGGACCACTGGGTCGTGGAATGGTTTGGGTTGGAAGGGACCTTAAGAATCATCTCATTCCAACCCCCTGCCATGGAGACCACTACAGCAGGTTGCTCTTCTCTGTTTTTTTAGCAGTGATGCACTTAAGCCATGTATTTTGACACAAGAGGCAAAAATTGGCTGCCTGGTTGTCTTTTATCCATAGAGCTGAGCCTGGGACAAGCACTGAGACCATGCTGGGAAGGACCAAGAAATGTGGGAGCAGACCAACCATCACATCATGGTGGTTTTATTTCAGCTTTACAGCCACAGGGAGTTTTAAGGGGGTATTTCAGGAGAGGGAATGCAAAAAATGTGCTGCATTTGCCTGATTTAAACGCCTGCACAGGGCAATGGGATCTCTGGTGAGGAGAGATGAGTGCCTCAAAGTGTCTCATTATGGTAATGAAGCTCCCTCTCCACTGGCATGCTTCCTGCTCCATCTCAGCCCTATCCCTATTTATTTTTTAATTCCTGAACCTGAAGGGAAAGGATGAAGATTTGCATTCCATTTTCGTGGCACTTTGAGTACCTCCCATGAGATTCTGCCTGCCTCTCTTCCACCTTTTAAGCCATGTAACAGGTCTCTGCATCCTGTGCTCTTCACTCACTGCTCAGAAACATCAGACGTGGCACATGGGGTCCTCTCCCTGCCTTGATATGGCCTCGATTCCTAATTAGCTCTTGGATATGCTAATTTGGCATGTTTACTTCTCATTCCAGGGAAGTGACTCCAGGTAGGCTTTCAAACCCTCCTTGAGAAAGTGCTGCTTTTGTAGGCAGCCCTTATCAAGAAAGGAATCATCCCAGTGAATTATTATCCCTTCTTTTTCCATCATCACCAGCTAGTTCCTGACTTGGCACCTCCCTCTTAAAAGACTTTGATGGGTTTTTATTTAAAGGAAAAAAAATAACTTCACACATAACTGGCTCTGCTTGTGCACTTCCACCAGCAGTGCTGTCTAAAATTTGGAAAGTCTGGGGGAGTCTGGGAGGCTGTGGGGGTCCCAGTGGGTCCCCAGGGTGTCTTGGTCAGAAGATTTTTGACCAGAATTGTTCAGTCCTGTGTCTGTGTGATGAATTTAAGGCTGGGTAAGGAGATTCTGCTCTTGCTGTGAGGCAGGACTGAGTGTGCCTTCAGTGCAGATCCCCTACAAATTGCCTCCAGATATCCAAAGTGCTGAGAAGAGCAAAATTCCCTGGCAACTGAAGCCATCTGTCTCAAACAACACCAGTGACCTGCTTCTTCAATATCATCAACCTGTTTGTAATTAAATATCCTGTACTACTGTGTGAAGCTGACCCCTCACTTAAACCTTGTGGCACAGATTTTAAAGGTAGCTGCACACTGAACTCTCATTAAACCTATGGGCATTAAGCATGAAAATATCTTGTGAACCTGAGAGCTGCCAGCATCAACCCCAGTGCTGCATATATCAGCAATAATGTCAGTTCTGGATCAGTATTTGTGCTCACCCTGAACAGTGGCAGGTGGGAATATTTTGGTTTAGATGATTCATTGGAGGAATGTTTTTCCTTCCAGGAACAGGCTGGTGACTTGCTCTCACAGTCACCTCCCTCACAGAATGGCTGTCAGGGCTGCTGGCAAAAAGACAGGTGTGATTCACCTAGGAGCAACATGTCACAGAGAATTTATATATAATAATAAATCACGCTCACATCATAAAAAAAGCCAAGAGCAGGAGCAGGTGAAGCAGGCCAAGAAAGACTGAAAAGTGGAGGTTACTCCTATGGAAAATCACATCCCTTTTCTGTGCCCACAGAGCAGAAAAGAAGCCAGGGAGACAGAAAATGCTCTGAGGAGCTCTACAAGACAACACAAAGGTCTGGAAAACTCGACTTAGACCATGAGATTTAAGGGTCTTGATGTATTTGCATTATCCAGGAGAAACTGAAGTGATTTGCTCACACTTTGTGGTGAAATACAGGAGAAGCTGTTTCTGACAGCAAGCATGTCTTTAATCTTGGCCAAGAATGGTAGAAAAATTTAATGGCCTGAAGTTCTAGCTAGATAAATTTACTCTGGGAAGAAAGCAGCCATTTATAATAGCAAGGATATAAAACAATTGGGAAAAGCATAACTGGAGGCAGAGATTCTCCATTATTTGCAGTCCTGAGTAAATTCTGAGTGTTTCTTCAGGGAGAAAACTTTTCTTTGAGTTATGGGGGAGTTGATGAAATTATTGAATGAGATGCTTTTAGGGCTGCAGGTGTCAGTGAATCACTGCAGAGTCAGAGCAGCCCCTTCAAACCTTGCAACTCCATCCCAAAACGTGGTGGGTCTTGAATATAAAAGAGTTGTAAAAATTATCCTGACATAGAGAGAACCTCAGACATGATAAGGGCAAGAACTATTTGAAAAACTGCTTGTCTGCTCCAGAAACAGCTTTAATTAGGAATAGCAGTGACCTTTATTCCCTGCTGGAATGTCTCTCCCTGTGTTCCACACGTGTGCTGTGACATCTGCACTCCTGTGCATTTCCTTGGAGGTGCTGACAGTGAGTCAAGCACCCGTGTCAGGGGGTTTAATTTGAGCATAATGAAGGTTTTGCTTGTTGGGGATCATGTCAGCATTTAATGAATTACAATGAACTACACTGTTGATATTTGAGAGCAGTTTGCCTCTCCGCGCTCTCGCATCCAGCGCTAATTTCCTTTGGTGCGCCAATAATTACCCAGAGCAAACAAAGCTGGGGAGAAACGAGCACTGCAGAGGCCTTTCTGAGCCCTTCCTCTCCAAGAAAGCTGCTGCCACTTGCTGACACAGATGTCAGGGGCTGCAAGGACCTTGTGAATGCCATGAGCAGAGCACTGAGCCACTGGGAGCAGTCATTCAGGTCCCAGCAACATTAAAGCTCAATTTTTTTTTGTGCTGCTGAGGAAATCAATGTGTGACATTCAGGGTTGATTGGATATATGGAAGAAATTCTTCCCTGTGAGTGTGAGGAGGCCCTGGCACAGGGTGCCCAGAGAAGCTGTGGCTGCCCCTGGATCCCTGGAAGTGCCCAAGGCCAGGGTGGAGCAATCTGGGATAGTGGAAAGTGTCCCTGCCAATGGCTGGGGGGGGAATTGGGTGATGTTTGAGGTCCTTTCCAACCCAAACCATTCTGTGGTGGTTCTGTGAGATGCTAAAACTGCCCTGCAGCTCTGGAACAGCTGTGGGGAGCAGCCTGGGCTGTCCTTGTGCTGTTGGGTATCTGACTGCTGATACTGCCTTGTGTTTGTGGGGCACACAGCCCTCCTGGGAGTGGTTCTGAGGACCCTCCCCAGGAGCTGGAAAAGCAGAAGTATTAATGGAAAATGTAATGAAAAAGAGCTTTTCGAATAACATGCCTTTCTCCTGATCTGTGGGCTTTCCCCTCTCAGTCCAGCAGAATATGGACAACCAAGATAAAGAGAAGTAAAATTCTTCAAATAACTAAAAGGTTATTATAAATAAACATCTCCCTTCTCCTTCTCACACCTAATGCTTTCTCTGGGGACACTGTTTGAAGATCCCCAGGAAAACAATACCTGTTTCCCGTCAGGACAAGCAAACAGCACCTGCCAGTGACTCTCTCCTGTTCTTTCCTCCCTGTGCTGATATCTCACTCTTGCTGCAGGTGTTGAGGGAAATCCTTGAGGGATGGTTCCTGCAAAACCTGGCTGCTCTCCTTGGTCAGACTGGAGAGCTGGAGGTGCTCCACTTTCCAAAACAAAATTAATATTCAGAAAATAATAAAATACAAATATATCTCTGATGAATTGGCCAGGGTGGCAATTATGGGATATAGAAGAGATGGGCTGAAAGCCTGAATGTGAAGGTGGAAAAGCAGTCCCACAGAGGGAAGCAAGTCAGCACAAGGCTGGGACAGAAAGAGCTGACTCTTTTTCAGGAAATATCTTCACAAGCACTGCAGGCCAACAAACACACCCATTCCTCAGTGCCAGCTGCCCAGCTGGAGCTGCAGTGCCAGACTCATCCTGGATGGCTGCAGAGGGGATCCACGAGGCTGTGAGGAGCCACACACAGACTGTAGAGCTGGGGAGCTGCAGAGCTGCAGCTCTGAGGGGCTTTGTAAAGCCTGGCCTGGCCATGTGTCCACCACAGCTGGGGAATACCTTGATAAATGCAGTTTATTCCCAGTGTGCCTGGATGTTGGGTTAAGCTTGATGACAAACAGAGTCACCTTCTCCCATCTGTCTCTAGAGGAGGGCACACAAGCCCCCTGATCCCAGCTCTTCTTGCACACGCCAATGGATGCTATTCCCAATTATTTATCAGGCCACAGATCATCAGTGGGATGTTGTGGTCTGATTTTCCTGGCCCAAGTTAGCCAGGAGCAGGGCAGTAATTACTGCTTGCAGCCACACAACTCTTCTGCTGTTTTAAAGAAACCATTTATTTTCCAACTGAACCAAGCTCTTAAAACCTGGGTGTGCCTCTGTGTGTGTTGGGGTGAAGGAAAAGGTGTCAGGGCTCCTGTTGCTGTGTATGGGCCCCAAATCAGAGAGTATTCCAGGCTTGGCACCTCTGCCTTTTACCTTGGCTCTCTGGAGGTGATGCTTTCCCTTGCACCCGAGTGTTTTTGGATCCCCCTGTTACACTTGGAAGGCCCAAATCTCTCCATCCACAGACGAATTTTCCATGAACATGGGCCTTATTTAGTTCCAAACTGCACACAGCCATGGGGCTGCCCAATGACCAATTTCTAGGTGGAATTTTTTTTTTTCTACCATCCTCCCATCTTGAAGGCTCAGATTAGCTGAGCTGTGCTTGCACATGTCTGATAACATCTTTAAGACCTCTTAAAAGCAGCTAAAAATATCAATACCCTGCCTAATACCATTAAGTCCATGTCAGAGCAGAAAAGGAGCAGTTGGAAGGGTGAGGATGGGTGTTGTGTATGTGTGGGAGCCTGGGATAAAGAAAGTTGCTTACAGAACTGGGGCAATGGGGCTGTTGGAAAAGAGGAGGCAGCAAAGGCTGAAGTATTAATCAGGAATTGGATTTTGGGTGAATTTATGTCACACAGTCCATACTTGCACTGCTGGTGGGTGGAAGAGCTTTTCCCTCAGTGGTAACCTGTACAGAACTGGCCTGTAGTGGTGCAGGTTCTGCCTGGATTACACAAAGCAGCAAAAGCAGATTTGCACACTGGAATCAGTTTCATAACACCAGGATGAACGGAAATTCCCATGAAATGGAAATACTCCACCACATGCTCATTTTATAGATCTATTTCCTCTGACCTGAGGTCAAGGGAGGGACAAGATCATCTTTTAAGACAATTCCCATCCCCAGCCATCTACAATTCCAAAAAGCCAGTGGCCCAAATCCCCCTGATTTTAATGTGGCAAGAAGGAATTGTTAAGACTTGGTTCTTATGCAGAATGTGCCAATCCATGCTCAGGAATAGAGCTACCTGGAAATCCAAATGTGTGGTTTGGGGGGAATTTCACTGTTTGATATTTCTTCCCTTTCAAAGAAAAGGTCCAACAACAATAAGAAAATTCATAAAAATTTCTGAGGAACTATGAATTTTTAAAAAGTTAATTCGTAGAACCTCCAGTGCACACTGTTGCCTAAAAGGGATTCTTGGGAATCTGACAGCTACCAGTGGACATGGAAACACTTATTAATCCATGAAGACAACACCATGGCAACAGTCAACCACCACTGGATGGATCTGCACTGTGGGACAGCCTCCTCTCTCCCCTTTCCCAAACTTCCACAGCCACGGGGTGGAGAAAATGCAAAGCCCTTGGCTGACTACATTCCCTGGGCTTTCCCTGGGCTGAGCTACACAGGAGTTCAGTCAATGGAAAACCCTGCAATCCTTGGAATTCATGAATCTGGCTCTCTGGAGCGTCCTAAAGTCCTCCAAATGAACAGACTTGCAGCAGGAAAGCCTCGAAGCACAAGAAAATCCCTTCTGGAGCCAGGATGCTCAGGGCTTCCAGGTTACTGGCATTGCATCCAGGAGTCAATCCTGGGTTAGCCTGGAGCTGCCAAGGTTTCACTCTGATGGCTGCATGGTAAGAAATCCATGGAAACTTGGCATGGGAGGGCTGCCCTGGAGCTACGAGGAGTGATTGAAGTGGAGGCTGCTAAACCTGGGATGTTTCCGCTCGGTTTTCCAAACCAGCGTTTCCCAACAGGATCCTCCTTCCCTGGCTGATGCCCCGACCAGCTGCTTGGGAACCTCGTAAATCCTGCACAAAGGTTTCACTCACTTTGGGCCACTGCACCCAGAGGAGAGTGGCAAGTGCTCTGCAGATGTGCAGGAGGCTGAGTCCAGGCCCCAAATGTCGCAAGAAGATCAAACGTGACCGGTTTGCATTTATTGCTGACTCTGGATTGACACTGGGGAGCACTGGACCTTCTGGAATAACTTCATCAATGAAGGAGAAAGGGAGAGGTTGCACAGATGGATCTGTTCCCCATTCCCACTTTAACCTCTGCTTAATGGTCTTTGCTTTTTCGTAGCTCCTTCCTCACACATATAACGCATCATTTCCCAGCAATTTAATGCAAGAGATGCAATCAATCACCTGCAGGCAGCCAAACTGCCAAGTTTGGATCTGGAACAGCCATTTGCAGGGTTTGAAAATGCATATAGAGGCAGTTTTGAGCTTTGCAGCAGTGTGGATGCCACCAGACATTTCAGCCCTGCAATCCTGGCTGCTGGAAAAGCCAACACTTCCCTCTCCAGCCGTGCTGGACGGGGCACCAAGTTGGCTGCTGATCTGGAAGAACAGAAATGCTGCAAGCAATGGAACACTGAGTGTCTAATTCTTCTGGTCTCTGATGGGAACAGAGGACAAAATGCTTCTGCTTGGACAATTTCACCCTCTGTTGGAAGAAAGTTCTTCCAGTTACTGGAGAAGGTCAAATCATGCTCAAATGGACACTTCCAGGGATCCAGGGGCAGCCACAGCTTCTCTGGGCACCCCGTGCCAGGGCCTCACCACCCTCACTGTAAAAAAAACTGCCCTTAAATCCAATCTCAGCCTACTTTCTTTTAGTTTAAAACTGTTGCCCCTTGTCCTGTCATTACAGGCCTTGGTAAAAAGCCTCTCTCCATGTTTCTTAAAAGCCTCCTTTAGGCACTGGAAGGGGCTCTGAGCTCTCCCTGGAGCCTTCCCTTCTCCAGGTGAGCACCCCCAGCTTTCCCAGCCTGGCTCCAGAGCAGAGGGGCTCCTGCCCTGGGAGCATCTCTGTGGCCTCCTCTGGACTTTCTCCAGCAGCTCCACGTCCTTCTCATGTTGGACCCAACTCTGCAGGTGGGGTCTCACCTGAGCAGGGCAGAGGGGCAGAATCCCCCCTTTCCTGCTGCCCAAACTGTGGGGTCAGCCCAGGATGCCACTGGATTTCCCAGCTGTGGACACACAGTGCTGGGTCATGTCCAGCTGTCCATCCACCAGCACCCCAAGGGCTGCTCTCCCTTCATCCCCCAGCCTGCACTGACATCCTGCCCTCCCCTTGCACTGGGTTATGTAAACAAGATGAAGAAGTTGGGTGACAAAAAATATTCCCCTGAGTGACAAATCAACCCAGAGTCCACTGATGGACTCTGCCCTCAGGGAAGGAAGAGGGGTTGGACCAGCTGGGAGATTGCTCCCTGGAGGAGACCCTGGGGTGAAGGTGATCTCTGCCCTCCTCACACCCTGCAACATCCACCATCCTTTGTTCATCCCTTTCGACCTCCCTTGGCTCCCTCAAAGCCCTCCTTGTGGAATAAAGAGGCCTGCTATCCATTAGGCCTGTGAGACAGCTGGTTGTAATCTCCTCTTTGATGTCCTGGCACTGAGAAATCCCTGGATGCTCCCACTGAGAGAGAGAGAGAAAGAGAGGAAACAGCCCAAATTTTGGGCTGGCCCTGCAGACTGTCAGGGCTGACTTGGTCCTCAGCCTGGGAATCTCCCAGGTCATGAACCTGCCCTTGTTCCTGCTCTCCTGGGGCACAGTTCTGGCCAGCTCAAGGATGTTTGGGTGACACCATCCATGCCCAGAGCACCAGAAAGGGATTTGGAGCTACCACCAGGAGGGATTTGTCCCTGTGCCCGATCCTGACCTGGCGCCATGAATTTTTTGGTTGCCTCTCTCATTCAAAGACTGGAGGAGACAAAAACAAATTTTCATGTGGAGAAAACACATCAAATTATTTTTGCCAAAGCAGATGAGAGAGAAAGAAAGAATTTGGAAAACAAAGGCGAAGTTTCAATATTGAAACTTTTCTAAGCAAAGCTTTTCTTTTGGGGTCGGGAGGAACGCACATGTTGAAGTACTTTATATTAAAATTTGTTTACATTTAAGTTTACAAACCAAACCAAACCTAATCAAAACTCAAGAGGAAATAGGACATTATGGGCCATTTTGAAATAGAGAGTTCAATTTTCTTTTGGTCCAAGTCTTCCCTCACTAAATCTGTTGATAAAGGACCATTATCAGCCTTCTGGATCTCCCCTGGGTGATTCCACAACCTCATTATCCAGCTTTCCACTGAAAACATACACATTGTAATGCTTGATATTCTTCTGTGAATCTGCTGTGGTAGCCCCACAACCTAATGGTGCCCAGAGGTCAATGATTTGCACAGTTAAACTCACAAAAACAAGGCAGTGAAGCCTTTGGAGTGAGGAATCACCATTTTACAATAATTCCAGCTCCTACACACATGTTCCTGGATGCAACTGCAGCCCAAACAGATTTTATTAGTAGGAATAACAAATAACGAATTGTTCCCAAATGATCACATTCTTGCATTCTCTGTTGTTTTGCTGTTTGTTTGGGTTGGGGTTTGTTGGTTGTTTTTTTTTTTCCTGTTTGTTAATGGCAATAAACAGCTCAATTTGCTTTTCATTTGTGGGCCTTTTCTGAGTGGTTTTGCAGACATTCCCAAATTTAATGGAAACATCTGTCTGGTGGGATGGGTTTTACTCCGTGCCAGTATTTGGAGGAATGGATGGCTTAGCACTGATGTCAGACTTGGTGGTTTCTGCTGAATTTTCAGGGCCCAAGCTCCAGTCTACCTGTCAAAACCTGCCACAGTGTTTCTGTTTCCTGCAGGGAATGGATTGGGGCAATCAGGATAACCAAGGAGAGGATGAAAACAAGGGAAAACTTGGTAGTGCTGAAAATTCTCAGACTAGAACAAGCAGAATTGAGAGAAAAAGACATTCAGAGTGGGGTGGAGACCAACAGCCACTCAAGGAGGAAGGATTTAACCTTGAGAAGGAAGAAAACAATCTCTGGGTACAAAGATCTCTACAGGGACCAGGCTGACAACAGTGGTGACCCCAATGCAGACACCTAAATTCAGTGTCTTGCTTTGCAGAGCCCTTAAAAGTGCCATTGTCTGGGTGCCTTCTAGACCCTGAAGAGGGTTTCCTCAGCCCCTCTGTCACTTCACAAGCAAAGGGATTTCTCATGGACTCTGACACCTTTTTCAAACGTGTGTGGTAGAGCTGCCTCCTTGATGATGCAGTTTGGAATAAAATAAAAGTTCCTTGGTCCTCTATGAACCTGAAATGCAGTCACTCCTGGGCTGGAGAAGGTGAAGGGTGAGAGGAAGTGTCAAGAAATAAACAGGGAGATAAAAAAAATGGATTTTCCCAGCCCCTTTTCCTGAGGTGGCTGACCCTGTCCCCATGGTGACCATCAGGCAGTGCTGGAGAGGGAGGATGAATCACATCTGGCATTTCTTCATCCACATTTCAGCACTGCCAGATGGTGACCCCAGGGCTTTGAGGTGTGACCCCCCACCCCCCCANCCCCCCCCCCCCCCCCCCAGTGACCTGGGGAGATGTTTCCAGCTGAGTTTGGAAGGAGGGTCCTTTGGAAAGTCCCTCGTGGAACAGAACAGCAGTGAGAAAGGCTGGCTTATGAAACGAGCCCTGTGGTACAACCCCGAGCACGAGCTTGGGCAGGGAGCAACCATTTCTTGTTTGGACACTTTTCCTTGGAGATCTCTGTGGCATGACCCAGAACTGTCCAAACCCAGTGCCAGCTTCACAGGCAGAACACCAAACTGCACAGCTTGCACCAAGTCAACCACAGGTGACATCCACCAACACAGTCCAGGTGGTTCTCCTCTCCATCTCTTCTCCAGGTGGGAAGTGTGATCTGTCAGGACCATTCCTAACAGGAACATCAGGGTTGTTACCACACAGAACTGCTCGCCCAGACACCCATTTTTCTGGAGTATCTTCAAGAGTTTGAGTGTAAAGCACAAGGCTGGTCTCCCAAAGCACCCAAACCATCAGTGACCTAAAGGGGAGTAAATCCAGTGGGGGAAAATATGGATGGTAAAGGCAGGAGCAATTCATCAGGTGGGATGGATTCAACAAAAAGAGGCTACAGGGGGAGAAGACCTCTAAGAAGTTGTTTGCCAGAAAGGTGAAATCCAAGGGAAGAATCTAATTACTTAAGGAAGATGACACGGACACAAAATGAATGGATTTGCAAGGAGACACGGATATGTTCCCACTGCAAACAATAAAATGTCCAAGAACTGGATGCAGTAAGATCCAGAATGGCCTCTCTCAAGGCACAGCAGCAGAGGTTCAGGGAGTGGGACACACATGAAGCCCAAGTGATTTGGAATGAGATCACCAATCCATGAATGATCCAAGTGATTCTGATTGGCATCACGGCTGATGCAAGGGAATCTGCAGTGGCACTCAATCCTTTCCCCAAATGTGACAGCTGCCAGTGGTATTTGCTGCCAGAGCGACAGAGGGGCACGGACAGGAGGAGAACCAGGAAAAGGGAGAAGATGAAGAGCTACAAAGGAAGAAGGCACCTGAGGGATTGTCAGTGCACTTGGTGGGGTGGCAGACGTGATCACATTTCTGCAGTGTTGCTCTCCACTGGCTGATCTGAATTCTGCTGTGACTCACCCAGCTCTGCTCTGAGCAGTAAATGCTTGGTGTTTTGGAGCAAATTATTTTTGTTCCATACATCAGGCTGTTAATTTAATCACCTGTGGTTTCTTTGAGTGCATGCTGAGGGGTGTGCAGTGAGAGAACACAGGCAAGGAACAGACCTTTTCCAGCTGAACGTGTGGAATTCATCCTGACAGGCTGATGGCCCCATTTAATGTAAACACTCTCCACTCAGCCCCCTTCCCTCCCTGCCTCTGACTCGAGCAGACACTGGGAAAGTTCTGTTTTGAATGTAAATACTTTCCCTCGCCCTGTCCTTGCAGCAGGAAAACGAAACCGCCCACGTCCTCATTCCCCTGACCTTTGGGGGAAGCTCATGGATCCTTCCTGCAGGAGAGCAGCAGCCATGCTCTGCCCACTGGGGTCCTTAAGGGATGCTAATGAATCCCAGGAAGAGCCTGAGCATCACATGTGTTATAAAACCATGGAATTGCAGAGTGGTTTGGGTTGGAGGGACCTGAAGATCATCCAGGTCCAACCCCCTGCCATGGACAGGGTCACCTCCCAGGTTTCTCTGAGCCCCATCCAGCCTGGCCTTGAGTGTTTCTGGTTCTCACCTCTCAGCATTAGCAGGTGGGCAAAGACCTAAAGCTGTGCTGGGAGAAGCTTTGTGTGCACCACCACCCTGCCCAACACCTTACTGTCACTGCCTGTCCTAAATGGAGAGGCCAAATTGGCAGACAAATCCATGTTTTCCATCTATTGAGAAAGTCAGTGGGGTCCTGCTTGCCTGGAGCACAGGCCAAGTGATGGAGACTACAGAAGAAACAGTCAGGTCAGACCAGTGAAACCACACAAACGACTTTTCTTCTCTATCTCTGCCCATCAGCAAAAATCAAGCCCTTCCTTCAGAGACTTTTGTACATTTTCCCTACTATTCCTGCACTGAAGCAAAGGTGTGCCCTTCAATGCTTGGCAGTGATGTGAAGGAAGCCAGGCTGGCTCCTCTCAGGCCATCTGGGCAGGCAGCAGTGACCCCTTTATTTCAAATTTCAGGACACAGCTTCAGAACCCGCCTGCAGAACAGTGCATCTGAGGGAAAGGTGCTGGCATGCCAAGGTGCCAAGCTTCAGGGAACATCCTGAACTCCAGTTCAAGGGATGGAGAATGAAATGTCAGTGTGGGGAGGTGACTGGATGTATTTCCCACGAGGCTGTCTGGTTTTCTTTTTGATTTCTTGGGAGAGCAATCCAGGTTGCAATCTGACACTGAGGCTGCCTGCGTGTCTTGCACCACTGGAGATAAATGCCCTGGGATGTTCCTCCTGAAGTCCTTCCAGAAGGGCATGGAGCTTCTCTAGGTCCTGTTTTGCAACCCAAACCTCACTTGGTTTCCTCATCCACCTTAAGGATGGCACTGGGACATATTTTAGGGAAGCAAATTGCAACCCAAGCCTGGTGAGCAATCAAGGCTCTGCAGGCATGGACAATAATGGGAGGTGAGACATCCACCTGCTCATGGATGACTCTCCAACAGAAATCCTCACCTGGGAGTCTGATCCCAATTTCTTTCTGTACCTGCACACCAGAAATGATTACAATCCTTGTCTATCAGAGCCATGTTGAGAAGGGAAGTGTCGCCCTGCTTTTTGCAGTGTTCCATATTTTCACTTCTGTAGTAGAAGTTCTCACACATTTTCTATAAACAGAGTCCTTGTTTTCCTAACTGGCCAAGATTGTTTTGAACTTTTAAATTGTTTTTCATTCCTTTCCCCTGGGGCGGAGAAAGATGATTGACCATGTCTTTAACCTGTGAGATTGTGGAAGTAGTAACCTCATTGACCAATCCACGATTGTCTTAAGAAAAATATATAAATAAGAGAATAAAGAAGGGCAGGCCCTTTTGGTGGTCCTGCCTGGTGGTTCAAATTGCTGCTCTGAAGTCTGCATGTTTCTTTTGTGTCCAG
This sequence comes from Drymodes brunneopygia, assembly GCA_013400955.1. Lineage (NCBI taxonomy): Eukaryota > Metazoa > Chordata > Aves > Passeriformes > Petroicidae > Drymodes > Drymodes brunneopygia. Next base: position 154,038 of record VZTZ01007350.1, on the reverse strand, counting down.
CAGTGCAACAGGGAAGCACTGATGAAGGAGGTGTTCAGGGAAGGGAGGGTGGTAGCAAGGGAGGTGATGAGATGCAATGGGAATTGTTCCCTTCCCCTGTTTGGCTTTCCCAGCAGAGTAGAAGCTCTCTGCCAGTGTCTGCACCACTGCTCCTCTGCCTAAATGCTGGCAAAACTGCACTCTGTGCCTGCCTGCAGATACTACGGGGTGCTCTCCTGCCTCCCACATCCATCTGGATCCACCAGTTTGAGCTGCTCCTGTCTAGAAATAACACCACTGCTTGTACAGCCCCTGACACAGAAGAAGCTGAAGCAGGTGACTAAAGGGCTTGTGCACCATGAAGGATCTTGGACAGATCACTCTGCAAAGAGCCCAGGAGGGCTGCAACTGTGTGGTGTCACTGGAAGGGAAGCACAGCATGATTTAATCCCAAATTATCCAGATTTTGCAAGGCAGAAGAAAGGGAGAGATGCAATATTTGAAAAATCCTGCATTTTGCTCATTGTTTCTCTTACTCATTACTGAGAAGGTGCTGAGGCCGTGGCACAGGGTGCCCAGAGAAGCTGTGGCTGCCCCTGGATCCCTGGGAGTGTCCAAGGCCAGGTTGGATGAGGCTTGGAGCCACCTGGGAGAGTGGGAGGGGTCCCTGCCCATGTCAGGGGTTGGAATTGGATGATATTTGGGATCCAATCCAAACCATTCTGTGATTCTTCTATGGTAATCTCTGAGTGAGGAACACACAGAAAACAAACTCTGTGAAGTAAAGTCACTCTGCTTTGTTTCCCCAAATCCCCACAAACCCATGGCTGGCTGCCAGATGGACTTCACACCACATCCTCACAGCCTTCCAGAGAATTCCTATGGGAAGGAACCCTGGGAACAGAGAGGGCCCATGGCTGAAAAACCTTTCTGGTGCAGTTTGGCAAGTGTCTCCCAGAGACCTTGGCTTCCAAAGGGCTGAGGTTCAAGAGCTGCTCTGAACCCAAGTCCTCTGCTCTCTGTGCCCAAACCAGGACAGCTGATGGTGCCACCACTGCTGAGTTCTGTGTGTGCCCCAAGCCCTTCCAAATTGCATTTCTGAGAACACAAACAGGAGGCAATACAGGTGCCAGGTCCCCTGGCTGGCACTCAGGTGAGAGGGCAAGAAATAACACCTCTGCCAGCTTCATCTGGTGACCCAGGGGCTCAAAGCTGAGCCCTGGATTTTGGGGCAGTGCCCTCCATGACCCCTGTCATTACCCATGAGCTGCTTCTCAGTGATTTGTGGAGCTGCTCTGAGGAAACTTGAGCTGGAGAGCAGCCAGGGATGAGATGTGACACAAGACCACTGTGCTGGTGACATCCTCCCCTCAGCAATGCCTGGCTCCACACCCTCCTCCTGCTGCAGGGGAGATTCCTGTCCCTTTCCTGGTCCTGCTGCCCTAAACCCCTTTTTGCCTCACTGCCACAAAGATACCCCCACTCCCCACTGTCTTTATGTTACAAACCATCAGTTTCAGGCTTGGGATATGATTTTCCCTAATTCCAAATGAGTTTCTTTTTTATCTTTATTCCCCACTAAGTGCTTTCACCAAGGTCTTGTCCCTGTCTCCTGGACTGAGCTCTGGCACAGCCCTTCCAGCAAAGTCTGGGGCAGGAATCTTGTGCAGAGGGGGCTGTTCCCTGCTCAGTGTTTGCAAAATTGATCCTTTAATTGGAGATCTCTTGCAGGGCTGCCTTATGGCTAATTTTTTTTCTCACCATGGACATTTTTGGAACGTTTGCAGCTTTGTTCTTGCATTGCAACAGCCTTGCAGGGGAATCCAGCCAGGAGTTCTGTGATTCAGGAGATCAGGCAGGGAAACTCCTGTGATTTGCTCCAGCCTCTGACTCACTGGGGGAAATACAGATCCCATTAACCATGGCAAATAAACAAACTCCTGGACACAAGAGGAGCAGGTTTGATTCCAGGTCCTGAAACCAAGTGGCACCAATAATCCCGTATTCCTACAGCTCCAGGCAGGCATTTTGGGCAGATTTGTGTTGGAAAGAGCTGTTTGGGGCCAGTCCTGAATTCCCTATCTCCTGCTGATCTTTCTTAACTGAATGCCATCAATATACTCACTGTGAACAACAGGAAAGGCAGCTTGGGCTTGTTTGGTGCAGGGATTTCCCCCAGCAGGAATCCCTTGTAAATGTTTCTTTCCAAATTTTTTTTCTCCCAGCTACTGGGGAGGGGGGGTTAAAATAAAAGTTGCATTTCAGGGGCCTTAATGACTGAGCTGTGAATTGCCTCAGGTTGGAAACTGCCCAGGAGGAGGAAATGCCCTCTCTTGATGGAGCTGGCTGTTGGTTTTCTGCCACCAGATCTGGTGGTTCTTGGGCTTGGCTCCAAAGGCATCAGCCACGAGCCCTCTTGGAGAAAGCCTATTCATTAGGAGCAGCTAAAATCCATCTCCTGTTCCAGCCACTCCAGTTAATCCATCCCTGGGCTGATCTCACCCATAAATTACGGTGCAGGGAGCAGTGCAGTCTCTTGTTTCCATGTGACAGTTTCGTGGAGCACCAAATCAGAGAAGGCAGGGCGGGCAGAAGTGGAATCACAGAGCCATTAAGGGTGGAAAAGCCCTCTGAGATCACAAAGTCCAACCATTCCAAGTGCCACATCCACGTGGCTTTTAAATCCCTCCAGGGGTGGGGACTCCAGTACTTTGACAGTGTCTCACAAGTCTTTTCATGAGGGAATTCTCCCTAAAAAAAATCATCTTAATCAGTGAACAAAGCTGATTCACTAGAATCATAGAACCAATAGAGCAAGGGTCAAGTTACCCTGGAAGGAATGATGGAAATAAATCTCCTGCCTTGTACCTGCAAGGACAGAGACCCCAGGAACCAAATTCTGTGTTTCGCCTGTCATCTTTCACAGGTTTGTCCATCTCATGTTGTCTAATATTTGGCAGAACAAAATCAGCTTGTTACAGGGACCCAGAATGGAAAATTTCACCTGACAGACAAAGTTTGACACCAGAAACTGGGACTTTATTCCAGAAGTGTCCCATAATGTTCAAAGGTGCTATCAGCCCTACCTAGAATACAGCACAGTAATCACAGCAGGTAAATCTCCTCTTGATCCACCAGAAGATAATTCAGGTTGCTTTCCCAAGGAAATAAACTTGTTTTGTCAAATATAATAAAACCATCAGACCCAGCTTAATATAGATGAATTTAATGTTATGTGGGGTATTCTGGTATTGGTTCCAAAACTCCTGCTGAGAGATTTTGTAACGTTTTGCTCACTGAATCCCAGTAGTTTTGAGTTTTTCCAGGTCTATTTTTTCCCTGTTTGTGGTACATCCCTCACAGCAACTGCCTTGAGATGCGTCAGGACTCTCCCATATAAAAATGGACATTTGGCTTTAAATAGTTTTATTTGGGGGTGTAGAGGGTGGACTGGAAGCAGAAAAATCCCATACACAAGTCATGGAATATCTGTGTCCTATTCCCAATCATTGCATTGCTTTGGCCAGGCAGGAGCAGAGCAGATGCTCAAATTTGGGTGTCCAAATCATTAAGTGAGGTCCAGAATGAGACAGCAAAAACTGCCCTGAGCCCCTCTGTCCACCTCTGGTTCCCCACACAGGTAATGGGCAAGAAATACTTAATCTGGGCTCCAAAAAATTGGTTTTGGCTGATTATTTCCAAACTAACAGAGTGTTTCCCTGTTTTTCTGCACCCTGGTGTCTTCTGCACATTGAGGGAATCAACACTGCCTGATGTTTGGGCTGCATTATTTACTCACAGGTTTTAAATCTGTTTTGTACTTGTAATTCTCTCCTGTGCTCTCCTGCAGGATGGGAACATGTTTTCCCTGGAGGGAAACCCAGCTCCCAGGTTGTTTTAGCACAGAGTTTCTCCAGACAGACACAATCACTGCAGGTGAATCCTCAGTTCCTCCAGTGCCACCCCAGTGGCCTGCACACCCCCACGTGTCCCCGTGCCCTTCCCACTGCACACTTCCCTGCTGCCCTGCCCAAGGAGTGACACCCTGGCAGGCTGCAAAACAGCCCTGATGCTACTGCAGACACTCTGAGTGGGAAAAAGAGAAGCAGAGATCACATCTGAGGGCTTCCAGAGCAAAATCAAAATTTGTCAGGGAAAGCAATGGATTTCCCCTTACTTTAAGGCTTTAAGAATAGTTTTGAAATGGTTCAGGAAAAGTTTGGGGCCAAGTGTTCTCTAATTGAGAAAGGGAGATGGGCTGGAAGACCCATCCATCCATCCCTCAATACATCCATCCATCCCTCCCTCCATCCATCCATCCCTCCATCCCTCCATCCATCCATCCCTCCATCCATCCCTCCATCCATCCATCCCTCCATCCATCCGTCCCT
>VZTZ01007350.1:111326-125412 GCA_013400955.1 Drymodes brunneopygia | reverse complement strand
ATTTAATAATAAAACAATAAAAATTAATAATTAAATAAATAATTAAAGAAAATAATTTTAAAAAATGATGGGAAGGAAGAGGGAAAGAGTTAATTCCCCTTCTGTACGGGCTGCAATATGTACAGACAAAGAGATAACAGGGTGCTAATGTCCCAAATCCTGGAGTGTTTTGATTGGCACGAGCAGCAGGACTAAGCCAGCTATAGTTAGATTTTGTTCCTCCATGTCCAGACAGGAATTTAAGGAGGGGTGAATCCTGCCAGCTCTTACCCAGACATGTCAAACTGCTGAGCCCAGCACCGCTACCTCGCTGAGGAAAAGTCTTCAAGACACAGTGCCAGGCTTGTCCCTTCAACAGATCTGTCTGTGATCCTTGCTCAGAAACCTTCCCAAAGCATTTCCAATTCCCAGGCCCTTTGGAAACCTCACCTGGCATCGATTCTGTTTGTATTTACAAGTGCTGTGAGTTATAGGCGTCACGTGGGCTGAGAGCTGCAAAAAAGGGCTGTTATTTTTCATCCTCCGTGGTCAGGAATAACGAGGCTGCTCACGGGCCAGAAAGCATGATTTTCCCATTTGGAAGAATTTGAAGAATTAATTGTTTGGCAGAACAAATGTACTTGTAAAATGAAGCGTCAGAACACATTTTGCCCTTTGATTCCCTCTGAAATTCTCAGATAAACCAACTTAACCCAGATCCACAAATCACACACATCAGCTGTCTAGCAGGGAAAAAGGAATGCTGTGCCTAAAGGAACAAATACTCTGGATTTTAAAGGAGATGAAGCAACCTGAGTAGTCTGAAATATTTTTTGATCCACAGACAATTTAAAAATATTTTACTCTATTTTTTTTCTTTTTTTTTTTTACAGGTTTCTCCATGACTCCATGATTATTGAAAATTTTTTGCTTGGGATTTGGGGGAGTTGGTAAAGAACAACGTATATACATCAACTTCTGATTCAGGAATCCAGAAAAAATCACAAAAACTTGGCAGAACCTGAATTCAATAAGAATCATTCCTGCTCTCCACCACTGTGCTGAAAATCCCAGCAAAGCATATAAGGAGGATTTATGGACATACCTATATGTATTTATGTATACATTGAAAAGAAAAAAATAATGATTTAGGTTGATTGATTTACAATAGACTGCTTGAAGCAAAGTATTTTTTTTGAAAAACTGAACCAAAACGGCAGAAGATGAACTGGAATTCACTGAGATCAGGAACTCTGGCAGCCACATCACGTTTTGGGAACACTGAATATTCCCAAGACAAAGAGCAGTTCATTTCTGGGATGTGACACCCAGTTTACAGTTGCAGCACTTATCTCTGTACATCTGTGGAGAGGGACTTTTTACAAGAGCATGGAGTGACAGGACAAGGGGGAATGAGTTCAAACTGGAAGAGAGCAGGTTTAGATGGGATATTGGGAAGGAATTATTCCCTGGTGGGACTTCTGTGTGTCTTCCCAGCTGGAAGCCCAGCAAAACCCTTGACTCCCCCTTCCACTCCACAAGGGGTAGGAGAATTCTCACTTTTAAATTGTCTGGATTTACTAAGAGAGCTCATGAGAGGTTCTGCAACTCCAACCTGTGTTTTAAATGACTTCACACTGAAAAAGAGTGGGTTTAGATTAGATAACAGGAAGAAATTCCTCCCTGTGAGGGTGAGGAGACCCTGGCACAGGGTGCCCAGAGAAGCTGTGGCTGCCCCTGGATCCCTGGCAGTGCCCAAGGCCAGGTTGGACAGGGCTTGGAGCAACCTGGGATAGTGGGAGGTGTCCCTGCCCATGGCAGGGGTTGGCTCTGGATGAGCTTTAAGTTCCTTTCCAACCCAAACCATTCCATAATTTGATTCTATGATATCTAAGGGCAAAGAAAACTTCCAAACATGGCAGTGATAATAAAAGCTCTCCCTGTCAGGCTGTTTATTTGCTGCTGTATCTCTAACATGGCTGATGCTGCAGGAGGTGACACAGGTGCTGCCTTTTGCTTTCACTCATGAAATAATTACTTGATCCGTGTGGCTCCAATATGGAACCACCAAAATTGGCTGCATTTTAGACACAGATCAGAGTTTTTTTTTCTCAGAGCTCACACTAATCAGAGCAGTTAATAAGGTAGTGATGGATGAATCAGGTGCTAACAGCACTTGCACCGTGATTGCAATTTGGTAATTCAGGATTTTATTTGCATAATCACCCAGTGCTGCACTGACGCTGACAGAGCTCCCAGCAGCACCAGGAGAAAGCTGATGGAAGTTACTGCAGGAAAACACTTGTGTTGGGTAAAACTCCTTCCAGACGTGGAAAACTTCACAGCCCTGAGTCAGAACACATAAAAAAAAGTGAAGCACATCCCTTTGAGGGCTTTCTGCTTTAGCCCAGAGTTGGTCATGGGGGGCATTTTTAGTGCTGATGGAGATGTTGAGTTTGTAGCCTGCTGACAGCACAGTGGGGGCAGTGGAGAAAGTGAAGTAAAGGAAAAATAAAAGGTGATGGTCTGGGTTTCTGAGGGTTATAAGAACTTGGGGAGTTAAAAAACCACTGACAAAGCATCCAGAAATCTCAGCAGCTCTCAGCTCCTAGAGCTGGGTAGAGACAGGGAGAGGCAGAGGGTATGGAAAACAAACACAAAACACAATTCTGTGCTTGCACTGGTGTAGCTGAAGATGTGGGAGGTGGGAGAAGATGAGACAAATTTCGTGTTTGGCTGGTGAAGAACAAGGTGAGAACAGTCGGAGTGTCTCACTTGACCCCCTATTTTTGCACAATTTAGGATGTTTTCTGTGAGGGGAAGGAAAAAAAGGCTCTGTACATGTAAGAGGAGTTATAGTGGAGTTTTTTACAGAGAAATTACAAGGCTCACGAAGAAAATACAATTGTGGGCCGTTAACAGTCTGGAAAATTCAAAAGAGCTGCAAAAACACGTTTGATTGTGCAGCAAACAAAAGGATGAAGAATAAAAAGTGAGAACAAGCTGCTTCTTTTAGTGCAGTTTGCCTGGCATTGTTGGGTCCCTCACAAGCTATAAATAAACTGCACATCTTTGTGGGGATCATTACGTGTAACTGAAAACCAAGAGAGAGGGTAAAAATACTCATAATTGGAATTACAGCAGCAGGGATGGGACCTGTGGGGGTCTGGAGCACTGGGGCTGTGATTTCTGACCGTGGGCAGCAGAAACTCCAAGGCTGTGGCAGAAGTGCCTGTGAAGTGCCAGCACACTGGATTATTCACAAATTCCTCTCAATTCCTCAGCTGGGGTCCATCAGAGGGGAAACTGAGGCACGGGTTGCTTTTTCTCAGACTCAAATCACAGAATCACAGGCTCATTAAATCTTGAGGGCTGTGAAAACCTGAAGATCATCAAGGCCAGCTTTCAACCCACTCCTAGAGCTGGGTTCACCCCTAAGCCATGTCCTCAGGTGGCATATCCACACTTTTTTCAACAATTCCATCCAAATCTGTGACCATTTCTTATATTGCCACTACACTTTGCTGCCAATTCCTCTGGCAAATAGAACAGAATGGGAATATTGTTTATAAAAATTAAATGCTGAAAATGAAATATTAAATTTATTTAGCTTGGGGTATTTTTCACATTTGCAATCCATGCAGAAGGACAAGACTGAAATCTGAAGTTGTCTGGATTGGGAAAAACTTCTGAAATCCAAAGTTGTCTGGATTGGGAAAAATATTTCCTATATTGTCTGGATTGGGAAAAACATTTCTGATATTGCCACTACACTTTGCTGCCAATTCCTCTGGCAAATAGAACAAAATGGGAATATTATTACTTGAAATCCAAAGCTGAAAATGAAATATTAAATTTATTTAGCTTGGATTTTTTTTTTGTTTTTTGGTGGGGTTTTTTGTTTTTTTTTTTGTTTGTTTGTTTGTTTTTTGGGTTTTTTTTTGTGGTTTTTTTTTTTTTTTTCAGGAGAATGACACTGCAGAGGACATCTGCATCTACCAGAGCTGGTGAAGTTTCACCCAACATCTGACACCCTGAGAGCATTCCTGGCATCCTGCAGCTTCCACAGAGAGACATTAATTCCTCTGCTGATTGGTGGCTTTGGCAGGAACCAACAGGAGGGATGTCAACACCACTCACCTGTCAAACCTCACCAAAATGTCATGATCTGGAGGCAACCAGGCTGCAGCAGGTAGAAGGAAGTCACCAAGATTTCTCACGTCTCTCCTGCTTGCAAAAGAACTTCTGTGGATCTGTTTTTACTCCACGGGCACATCATTTAATCTGGCAAACTGTAATTACACCAATATTAATTACACACAAGGATTCAGTCAGGCAAAGTAAAACCTGGCCACTGGGGAGGTATTAGAGGTGATGTACTTATTTTTGATGTGCATATTAATCTGCTGACTTTAAATCTAAGGAACATTGTTTGACTGGAAAAAAGCTCATTACTAAAATTAGGCTGAAAGTTCCAAGGCAGGAGAGATGCTGAATGATCTCATGTGGCAGCAGTGATTTACAAACATTCATTATTAAAAACAGAGAGAGGTTGTGTTTCAGGACTTTAATTATTCTGCAGGCATTATCTGATTCACGTTGTATTCATCTTCTGTTTGCTTGTTTTCTTGACCCGTGTGAATGGCACAGGAATTTATTAGCATTTGTCATTTATATCCATTTATCAAGGATGTCAAGGTGACAGAGCAACTGAGGTAACAGTGCTGGGAGGGGAAGAGAGAATAATCAGTGTCTACTTGAGCAGGGTGTGCTTAAGCAAGTGACAAAACCAAAGCACTCCAAAGTTTTTCAGTTGTGTTGAACTTGTCCAAATTTGCAGCATTTCTCAGGCTTCAGTGTGACATCAAGCCAGTGACTCTCCCAGTCCTGAAAACAGGTTTATGTTAATGAGAAATTAAGCAAAATAAACCATTCATTTGCTGACTTCAAGTTATGCAAAGTTCCCCCAAAGACAAATGAGATCAGGGTGTAATCCTGAGTATTTTAGGAATTGTGCTTGGCTTAGTCCGAAGGGATGAAACCATGCTCCTTATCTGAGCATCCTTTCCTGGGCAGATCTGAGATAACCCTGGTGCCTCTGCTCTCCAAGGAGAGAGCTGTGCCTAAGGCACTGCAAAATCTGTGCCTTTTGCTGATAATCTAATGGGCTGAGCCAGCCCTGAAACTTGGAGTGCCATTAATATTCAACCATGGCTATTAACAGAAGATGAAAAAGTGCCATGTCACAGAGGCCACGGGCTGGGAGGGTGGAGAGTGTCACAGTCCAGCAGAGAACAACTGAGGTCTTGCCTGAGCACTTCAGTGTCACCCAATCGCTTTTAAATGGCCAAATCCATGGCAGCAATTTGCAGGAAAAACCCTGCATTTCATATAATGATACCCTCAACATGAGGCTGGAGATGCAGAAGGTGTTGGGTCACAGATCATTTAGAGAGTGGCAACACTGAGATGCCTTCAGAAAAGCATCATTTATTAATCAGATTGACAGAGAAAAACTGTGAGAAAAAGGGCACGTGGGCAATGCAGAGCACACAACAGGATGCCAGCCAGCATAATAGTTATAGCATTTTAATAAGATTTTTGCTCCAAAAGTTGAAAGACTGTGAAAGTTAAAAAGATCTAAAGGGCCTCTGGCAAAAGCCACATGCCTGGGAGGTGGGTGCCTGGCTTTTAACTCCCTCTGTGGCAGCCAATTCTTCAAGCAGCTCTTGAAAGGGCACAGCAGGAGGGATTCAGTGGAGTGTGCAGTGACCTGTTTATAGAATCACAGAATTACAGAATGGTTTGGGTTGGATGGGAACCTAAATATCATCTCATTCCACCCCCCTGCCATGGGCAGGGACACCTTTTGCTATCCCAGGTTGTTCCAAGCCCTGTCCAAGCTGGCTTTGGACACTGCCAGGGATCCAGGGGCAGCCACAGCTTCTCTGGGCACCCTGTGCCAGGGCCTCCCCACCCTCACAGGGAGGAATTTCTTCCTATTATCTAATCTAAACCCACCTTTTTTCAGTGTGAAGTCATTTAAAACACAGGTTGGAGTTGCAGAACCTCTCATGAACTCTCTTAGTAAATCCAGACAATTTAAAAGTGAGAATTCTCCTACCCTTTGTGGAGTGGAAGGGGGAGTCAAGGATTTTGCTGGGCTTCCAGCTGGGAAGACACACAGAAGTCTCATATTCCCCATAAAGTGGGACTCGTGGAAGAAATCCCATCTCAGGCTTGCTGTGCTCTGTTTTCAAGTCATCCTCTTGATGCTGATGAGCCTGGCAACAATTTTCATTAGCGGCCGTGCAGATGAGCTTTGAATAAATCAGGTTCACTTCCCTGAGGAGCTCCAGAGTAAATATTGGAACCAATATCACGGAGCAGCTGAGCACCAGGACATGTTTTTCACACTGGAATCTGTTTTGGAGAAGTTTGCCCATGTAGCACTTCCAGAAGAGTCCAAAGCAGTGAGATTTGATCGAACTTAAGCAGCTCTTTTCCTCTGCAAAATGAAGCTGATTGTTCAGATACACTGATAATCGATACTCTTGGATTCCCCTAAACAGTTTCAACCAACCAGTCCTGTGAAAGCCTTGACACGGATCCAAACTTTTAATCCCCTCCATCAGCCATCCCAGTTCATCACAACAGTCTCTCCAGGAGTTTTAAGTTCCACAACAAAATGGGGAAATGGCCAGGCAACAAAAATGCCCCACAAAACAGAGCTACGTGTGAACTTGGAAAGTTGTCACGTTAAATTTCATTTAAGCAAAATTATAACAGTCTTCTGGTCTGCATTTGGGTAAATCCAGGAAGGGGTAAATAAAGGGTAAAAGCTGCAGGAAAATAATTTGAAATTCATCATGGCAGAGGAAGCAGGGAATGGGTTAATGCAAGTCCCTGCTGGGATTCTTACATCGACACTTCCAGGGGGCAGTGCTTGCGCCCCAGCTCAGTTTCAGCCTTTCCTGCTGGACAAGAGCCTCCTCACTCCTACAGGAGGAAAATAAGGAGGAAAAAAACCTCAGACAGATCAAGGAGCTTCATTGCTTCAGGTCTTTGATATCCCCTGTTTTGCAGGAGGGTGGCACTTGGAGATGGGCATTATCCCACCTGGGCTAAAGGGAGCTGAGCTGCCTTGACAGGGTCTGGAGGATGTGGTGGCATTTCAGACTCCAAGACCCCAGAGGTCCCTTCCTTGCTGGAGTTCCTAAGACACCATCCTGACCTCCTTCTCCCTCTTCTCCACCTCCATCACAGGCAGAATTGCCCAAAATTCAGCCCATTCCAGGTCTGCTGTTACCTGAACATGCAGAAAAGGGATCCACCAAGGTCCTTGGGAGGCTGTGCTTCACCTTCTGCCTCCAGCACCTCTCTCCTTCAGTTCAAAAGTGAAGAGAGATCATTTGTCACTTGTTTTTTTTTGTTTGATTCTCTGCAAAAGTCTTGTGTTTGCTGTTCCAAAAGTCAGAATCATTCCCAACCCTGGGATTTCGAATAAATAGGTCTGATTGTGGGCGAAGTCACACCTTGGGAGTTTTCTCTGGGAAAAGCAGAAATTTAGGGAAGGACTGAGCAGGAAAAGCAGGACAAAAGCTAGAAATGGCATTTATGTGTTTTTAAAAGTCATCACTGACTCTTTTGCTCTTTCTTCCTGCCTCTGAGTAACAATTATCTGCAAAATGCTTTAAAGCAGCTTGCTTTAGTAATGCTGGGTTTTATTTTTTTTTTATGCTGATCTGTTATGGGTTTTTTTTAAATCAGTGGATCTCAAAACATCTTTTTAGGTAAATAAGGCAAGATTCATTACCTCATTTAACAGTAGGTGAAGTGAATTGCCCCATTCATATATTTTATGCCATTGTGAGAGCAGGAAATAGAACTGAGTCTCTTGTGCACCGCTCAAGAAAAAAGGAAAAAAATATACTTTAATCCCCCAGAAAGCTTTATAAATAAATTCTCCATAATGCATTGGCATAAAAATTATTATTTTCCATGCTGGAAAAGCCCTTCTGGCACTTGGTGATTAACAATGCCACAGTCCCACGTGGAAAAACCTTTGTGATCTCCACGTCCTGCCGTGGCAGGAACTCATCCAGCAGAGCTGCAGCCCTGCAAGTGGCAGCAGAAATTTGGGCAGGGCAGCTTGAAAATGAGCTTATTTTTGTCCATCTGCACTGAGCCCGTGGGAGATGGCCACGGGGAATATTTCATGGCCCATAAAGATTGTGAGGGATCATTGCACATCTCCCCCACGAGCTCCTCTGCAGCTCGGGCTGAGCAGCTGCTCTTGGCTCCGGGATTTTCACTGCTCTTTGGCTGTGTGGCACAGCATTCCAGTGGCCCAGTTCATTGTATTTTTAGCCTGCTGCTGACAGATATCTGAGGGGGGCTTTGCTGCTGATTTCACACTCGATAATGCTTGACCAGCTCAACCGGCCACGCAGGAAGCAGCGAAGAAAATCAGCCTGAAATTTGGCGTAAAACGTGGCTTTGCTTCACTCCAGAGAACAACTCAGGGGCAGTTAAAGCAGAGCAAGGGGCACAGCCCATTCCTCATCCTGAACACACTTGGGTTTGCTTTAAAACTCCACTTGCCTCCCATTTCATCTGCCTCCAACTCCAGCACTGGCAATGGTTATGAATAGCTCGAACAAAACGACGCTTTCAACGCTTCCAGTTTTCTGTCAACAGCCCCTTCCAAACTCAACAGGATTTTCTCCCAGCAGAGCCATTGGGTTTATTGGTGTTTGCATTGTTCCTCCTCTCTTGGACACGACCAGAAAATAAAGACAATATGTGGTTTTGCTTCGCTTTTTTTGCCTCTCTTGCCTCAGTGGAAATGAGATGTGTGAAATCCCCAGGACAAGTTCTGCTCTCTGCCAGCACCTCATCAATCCTAAATGGCAAAATCCTGCCTTTGTGATTTGGGGCTGGCCGTGGTTTTACAACGGAGGTTTTGGGGACAAAGCTGGAGTTAATTGATAAAAAACTCCTCTCTGAAGGGTCCAGCACAGGCTGCAGAGAGCCAGGGCTTGTTCCAGCCCCCAGGACATGGCTAATCCTTGTCTGTGCATCCCTGAAGTGGTTCAGGAGTGCCATCCTGCAGAATGATTCCTGTCTGATATCCCCAAACAGGCCCAGAAAGAGCCCCCAGCCCTGCTTCACCATCCTGTACACCCTGGGTGTGATTTCACCCCGTGCTGGGGCTTTCCCAGACAGAACAGTTTCAGGGGATGCCCATCTGCCAAAGATCATCCCCAAAAGGCAGGACAAGACAAAAGGAAATCCTGTTTGAGGACAAAAATAAAGGTGTGAACACAATGTGTGCCTTGCAGCTGGAAAACAGGCTCTGAGTCTTTGTATTCTTCACTGCGTATGTCAAAAAATAGAGAATTAATGTGTTAAAAATTTAATGTGTTTTAAAACTAGAGAATTAATCTGGATTTGTTCCTTGTTTGCTACTGAGGCAGCAATTGGCACCTGTGGGCAAGTGGGTGCTCAGCACTGGCTGGTCACATTTTGGCTGGAAATTTATTGGACTTCATGGCTCTCAGCTCATCCCATGGGATCTCCAAGCACGCCAGAGCACAGAAAAGGTAAAAAACCTCACAGCTCATTTCTGGAGAAGGGCAGCCCCTCCACTGGGGCAGTTACTATTTTAAGAATATTGGCTTATTCTGCAATAAATTCAAAGGCTGCTTCTGCACCTCGGTTCTCCCAGGAGCAAAACAGAGCTGATCCCAGGGTGCAAGGACTGTGCATGTTGACCAGAATTGTTCTGCTTTGGGAGCTCTCCAAAATGGTGTTATTGATTTTCTGCATCGTGTGGCAAATGTTTAGCACAGCTCTGGAGTGTTTGAAGTCCTTTCATGCTTGGAGGAAAGTGTGACCACAGGAGTCCCATCCACAGCAGAACAGAAAGGGCTTGAAAACCATTCACAGTTTTAAAAAAAAGCACCAGTTTTGGAAATGAAGCCTTTTATTTTGTCTCCTTGTGTTTTTAATTTGCCAGACAAGTGGGAGAGAAGTGCTGAGAGAGACAGCAGCATGAATAACAAGGCCAAGATAAAAGCCACGCTCTTTGCCCACTTGTGCTTTAATTTTTCTTAGCCTTTAGCTCACATTACAGTGTCTGCAGCATTCTGCCATTCTGGGCTGAAAAGGATCAGCACAAAATAAAAGCTTTTTTTTTTTTTTTTTCCTTTAGGAGCCACACTGGTGATGGGATTGGAGAGCACCTTGCTCAGAGGGATGAGGGACACAAAGAGGGTGCCCAGGTATTGTCCATGTCTGCAGAGTGGAGAATATCTGAAGTGAAACAAGCTGCAGACTCCCCCATTCTCATCACAGAGGCCCTGGAGATCGTTCCCAACCAGTATTTTAATGCAAATTTTATCTTTAATGGGCCATAATATCTTTCAGGCTTTACCCTGCTTGTCAAATTGGCTTAATGCTCTGCAAAGGGCTAAAATTTCTTTAGGGCTGACACAGGAAGGCAGATCACACACACAGCATGACTGTACAGCCTGATTTTCTGAGGAAAAGTGATTTAAAAGGAGCAGACCTGCTCAGAGTGCTTCATTCCTCAGTTTCCCTGCTCCACAGGGCTGCTGGAAGTTTTCTATTTTCCAGAGCAGTGAACAGAAACTCCCTGGCCACTGCAAAGCAGTGCCATTAAAATGGACTGGATTTTATTTGTTCATTTGGCAGATGAGTGCTATCCTCACTGGAGCTCTTCTGCCTCATATGTCTGTGAGATGTTTTTATAATTGCTGAACATCTGGCCTGCCACAGGTCTGGGGACTTCACAGAGCCCTGGAAAAGTTTTGCCACAGTGTCTGAGGCTCCAAAAAAAACCACTTCAAACGTGCCATTCTTCCAACTTCCAGTGCTGTTTGCCAGAATTTGTTTTAAGGCTCTGGTCTTTATGATTTCTGGAGTCATCACAGCAAAGTGGATGGATCTCTGGTGTGATGAACTGAGTTTTAGCTGAGATCTGCTCATGTCCCTCTTTCCCTTTCCTCTGCAGAAAGTCCTTTACTCCTTGCATGCTGTCAGCTTCAATTCCCTCCAAATATGAACAATTCATCACTATTGGTGGTGCTCTGCAAGTGGTGAGGAACAGGTGCAAAACAAAAGGGGAATGGCTCCACACTGACACACATTTTGGAACAGATTTTGAAAAGAAATTCTTCCCTGTGAGGGCAGTGAGACCCTGGCACAGGTTGCCCAGACAAGCTGTGGCTGCTGATGCTCTGAAAGCAAATCAAAATTTGTGTTTCCGCGCAGTTCAATGCAATGAGGTGAAATTCCTCGTGCCCTCAAAGCAGTTTCCAAAACTGGAGCCTCATGCTAGGATGAGTTACAGTCCTGCTGGAGGTAACCTGGAAAGCAGAACTCTTAGAAAAGCAAATTGTGCTGCTGAAATTCTTCTTACCTGGATGGGGAGAGAAATCCTCTCATCGTTTTCAGAGCTGGGTGAGGAGCAGAAAGCAGGAATGGGGAGAGGGAAGAACCTGGACTTTGTAAAAAAGAGAGAAATTGAAGATGGTGTTTATTCCAAAGCATTTTGGGGAAGATTGATAGGAAAGCTGAGGTGTCACTGTCAGATATTTGTGATTCTCTGAATGCAGCTGGGAGGGCAGCAATGGTGGGGACAGGCAGGCTGGGAAGTGAAAATAGACAGAAAATCTGTCCATCTGTCCAGGTGGGGTGACTGACCCAGTCCTGAGGATCCCACACTCCCCAGCCCATTTCTTGGAAGCTTTGCAGTTAGAAAGACTGGCTTCATTTCTAACCAAAATCTCCTTTTCTGCAAAGGAAATTAATTAATTTCTGTCCTGCCCCACAAGGTATTTCCTAGACACAAAGAAACTGTTGCTTTATATCCAGTTTTGTTTTGGGTTTGGTTTTTCTTTTCAGCTGGGAAGACCATTATATCATCCCTTCAGTCTTCTTATTTTTAGACTAAAAAAAGCTTTCTTTTTTTGCTCAGCAATTCATTAAAGTCACTTTTTAACACACCTGCCACTCTTGCTGAACCCTGGTGTTTCTCCAATCCATTTCTGACTTGAAGGGAAGTCTCCTGGCTGGATGTGAGATTTCAGACAAAACTTCACCCATTTCTAAGAAATGAGAATTAATTTCTTTTCGTATCTAACTCAAAGAAATTTTAAAAGCCCAAGAAGGGTTTTTTCCCCCATTTTTTTGGCAACAGTGTGTAAAGAAATGGAAGGGAGACAGAGAAAAGCAGAATTTTTTTCATAAGCCATGCTATCACCTGTGGCACCTCTTACTGTGAGGTGCTGTGGATGCTCAACATTTACAGTTTCAGAAATAAAGGGAATGGAAATGTGGAAGAAAAAAATTCCCTGGAGAAAGAATCACTCAGGGTTATTCAGGTATGACACTTGTCCTGCCTGAGGAAGGTGTATCCTCATGTGCTTCTCAGTCATTCCCCTTCCTCCACTGATTGAGAAATTGTGATTCCATGTTTTGGAGGTAAATTTAATGGTCCATCAGGGATGGTTCCCTTTTTTGAGGGATGTTATCTGGATGCAGAAGAGCTCCAGGTGTTCCTGTAGTTTATTTGGACTATTTTCAGGGTGATGAAGCTGAGCTGGGGAGAGGGGCAGAATGAAAAGCAGGGTGTTTGTCCTGTACCCCTGAGTGTCTGCTGCCCTCTGCCCTGTGCCTGCAGCCCAGCTTCTGGTTAATTTAGGAATTCTCTTACACAGGGGTGAGCAGGGACTATTAGCCCTCAAAAATCCACCCACCATAGGAATTCAGGTGGTGATGAATGGTTATCCATTCCATTTTGGATATTATTATTGTTCCAGCTTATTGCAGAGGATCATCCATTGCTTGCCAGAAAGGCTCAGCTGCTTGGATTTGCCAGTCCAGCATGGGCAGTGTTGCTCATCTCACAAGTTTCTCATTTTAATGTCCTCAGGTACCTAAAGGGACTCAAAGTTTGCAAAACACATGGAGTGATGGGACAAAGGGGGAATGGCTTCAAGCTGGGAGAGAGAAGATTTAGATTAAAGAAAGAAATTGTTCCCTGTGAGGGTGGTGAGGCCTTGGCACAGGGTGCCCAGAGAAGCTGTGGCTGCCCCTGGATCCCTGGAAGGGTCCAGGACCAGGTTGGACAGGGCTTGGAGCCACCTGGGACAGTGGGAGGTGTCCCTGCCCATGGCTGGAGGCTGGAACTGGATAATCTTTAGGATCCCTTCTTGTTGTGGACAGGGTTGGAAGGAAACCTAAATATCTGAGCAAGAAAAGCACTTCTTTGTGAAAGGAGATGACATTTTGGTTACAAGGTAAAGATGAAATAGTAATGGGGAGAGCAAGAAGCAAACACATCTGTGATAGCAGGCAGCCCATGAAAATCAGCACAGGTGTTGGTTAGTTAGCAACAGAAGAAACACGCGGGTCACAGAGCAGCAGTGGTTTCACCAGGCAGGACCGACCAAAAGCCCTGCCCTTCTTTATTTACCTATTTTTATAGGGTTCTAAGGACAGTCAAAGATTGGTGAAAGGGGTCAACACCCCTGAAGGTTTACAGGACAAAGACATGGTCAATCATCTCTCTCCACCCCAGGGAAAGGAATGAAAAACAATTCCACAAGTGCAAAACAATCCTGGTTGGTTAAGGAAAACAAGGACTATGTTTACAGAACAAGCATGGGAAACTACAGCTACAGTGTCACAACTTATGGGGCCCTGTAAAACCAGGGCGACACACAGGTTGTAAATCACTCGACAGAAATTGGCATCTGAGTCCCAGACCTGTCATTTCTGCTGGGGATTGTTCACACCAGCAAGGGAAAAGTGAAGTGCTTGGTGTTTCTCACTAAAGGTCACAGTGGGTAAAAGCCAGAGCTTGTCCATGGATGGTGAGGGATGCAGGAGTGCTGCTGCTCTACGGGGGCTGTGGTGCTGTAGGAAGAGCAAATGCATCATCCCCTGCAATATTCTGGTTAAGTGAAGGTGTCAGAATTTACAGTTCAGCCTGGGGCTCTGCTGATTTAGGTAATTCTCTTCTGTAAGTTCTAATTTTTGTAAGTTCCACTTTCTGTAAGTTCTTTCTCAACCTTTT
>VZTZ01007350.1:62699-111305 GCA_013400955.1 Drymodes brunneopygia | reverse complement strand
TTTTTTTTTTTTTTGGTTTGCAGGCACCTCTGAGCTTTCTGCTGAGCAGCAGATCCCCAAATAGCAAACTCCAGCTCGCTGACAATAGTTCTGATTTCTTAATTACTTTTCACGGGCTGTGAGGCAGTCCAAGGACCACGTTTCCCTCTGGGATTTGGAGACAACAGCCTGAAGGCAGCTGATAAGTTTATTAAAGATTCTGCTGTTACTTTGAAACCCTGGAGCTGCTATTAATATCCCAACCACACCGTGTGTGTGCTCAGGGGGAGGAAATTATCCCCACCATCATCTGCTCCTGAATAAAACCAGTGGGACTCTGGTGCTGCTGGTGTCCCATCCTGTGGAGGATGGGGAATTGGAGTAGATTTTGGGAACTGGAGTAGATTTTGGGCACTGGAGTAGATTTTGGGGATTGCAGCAGGAGCATCAGTCCATCTGGTGCAGTTTTGGGCTGACACAACTCCTCAGCCTCGTCAGCCTGGCTGGTGGCAGAGGAAGAGTGTGATTGTTTACCCCAAACAAACAGCAAAGTTTTGCAGTGTTTAATCCCAACAGGCAACACCACATCTACCTTAGCCTCCAGCTAACAGCATGGAAAGGGCTTCCTCTGCTGATTCTTGAACCAAATCCAGTCATTTGTTTTTTTTAACCAGTATTTTCAGCCATGTCACTCCAGCAGGATCACAAGACTTCGGGGATGAAGAGGGATATTTGCCTCAAAACTCACCTTTAACTCTGTAAAAAAAGAAACCAAACCTTAGCTCTCACTCAAAAACTCTCATTCTAACTCCAAACCCTAATTATGCACCTTCAGAGAGTTAATGGGCAGGGCTGGTGTCTTCTCTCTGCTAATGCAAGAGCACATTCAGGGCTCTGGTTTTGATCTCCATGTAGATTAACGAGCTCTTTCAGATCCAGGGCTTGAATTGTTCACTCCCTGCAATGAAGGGAATAATTTGCTCTCTTGCAAGGGAACTCTCCTCTCTCAGGAGCACCTGATCCTGGCTTTTTATCCTCAACATTTCGTGGCTTCTGGCATGAACCAGCACAGGCTGTGGAGGGTCAAAGTTACCAGGAGCACACGTGGAGCAAGAAAGGGAATGGACATCTCTGCTCTCAGTGTCACATTATCCAGAGATTTGCACCTGGAGCAAATCCAATCCTATCTGCACCACTTCACAGTTCCATTTGTGGGGCTGATGTTACTCTGCCCTTTTAGGATGGAGAAGCTGGTCCAGCAATGGGTGCAGCAGCATCCCTGCCCCTCTGGCACAAGCATAACCAGGAGGGAGATAAAAACCCAAGCATGGAGAGCCTGGCTGTGCAGGATTTCAGGGCAAATACCTCTCTGGGGAAGATCTTCAGCCTAACCTAGTAATGGCAAAAAAAAAAAATAAATATGTGTACTTGTGGATTTGTGCCCCAATAAGTTTGATAACAGAATTTAATAAGTGAAGGGAACAGGGGCTGTGGTTGGAAGGAGGTCAGATTAGCAAGCCCCAAACAAAGAATCTTATTTCCGTGGGCTGCGCCTCGTGTGAGAGATAACATCTTTCCTCAGCCTCAGCCAGTACTGCATGCTTTAATGAGAAAGAAGCTTTCAGGACCTGGAAAAAGGACTATTGGCCATAAACATGGGGGGTTTGTGTGTTTCTTTTTTAGCTGACCTAAAAAAACAAGCACAAACCTGATCTTTTCCATGCCCCATGGCCGTTACCTGCAATTCTACCATCCCTTTGCCAAATCTCCCATCCCTTTGATCCTCTGGTGGACCCCCAAGCAGTGCCCAGCAGGGTGAATCTCCCAGTCTGGACTTTGTGAGCAGCTGGGAGAAGGAAAACAGCTTCCCATCCTCGTGCTAGTTCAGCCTGTGCTCATTAAGAAGCCTTTTGCCCAAGAAGCAGGATGCTGCCTCTCCTCTCATCCATTCCCCCCTGTGCAGGTTGAAAGCAGAAGCCTTTGTCTAACATGGAAATGGATTCAGGGAAATGTGTGGCTGAGAGCAATTTTGCAGTGCTTTGGGGTGGGGGGGGAATGTCAGTGAGAGATCAGCTCTTTTCTGTCTATAAATTCTATTATTCAGCATCACAGGCTTGATTTTTCTAAAGCTCTCAGCCAAACACTCACCTGCTCGTCACCGACCATCAAAGCAAGGTTTTCAGAGGAGTTCAGCTGCTATTTAGAGTCTGAAACAAATTTCAGAAAAAAAAACCAAAAAACCTCTTTGCCTCCTCCCTACTTCTAAGCCAAATCCTTTGCAAGCCAGTGTTAGTTCTGACTGGGAGGCAAAGTGAGCTGGAGAGGTTTTTTTGGAAGCCAAGGTGGGCATAGTTTTGGTTGAATACCAGGAAATGTGCAGGGATGGTTTTTCACAAGGTGAAACCTCAGCCATGCCCTTGCAGGTGGAGTTGCAGCATTTTTATTCCATCACTCCTCTTTTTATTCCTTCAGGAATCAGCACATCCCTGCACATTTTGGGGGGGACAGCTGTGGGGAGAGGTGAATTTCACTCAGGGTGAGCAAATCTCAGGTAGTGTAGGAGTTCTGAGGACTCCATGACCCAAACCAGCCCTCTGCCACCTCAGAATAAATTCCCACTCAGAAGTTTTCCAACTGAAAAGGAAAACCAGTCTCTTATTATTCGTGAAGCAGGAGCACAAGTGCTTGCTTTTTCAAGGGAGTTGAAACAGTAGAAAGCACTGCTGGGGCACTGATAAGTCCAGGTTTATTTACACTTAACAGGTCCCAGAAGGTACAACAGCATCATTAATGGGTAAAAAATAAAAGCCAAAACCCCACCAAGCCCCAAACCTTCCTGCAATTACAGGCAGAGCAGTGAAACCACTGCAAAACTGCTCTGTCCACACAGTGTCCTCCCGTGGGCTGGGGGGAAAATGCACAATTTCTTGTGTGTTTTCCAAGAAATCTGTAGCAATTCCCAGAATCAGGACAGGGTTATGTTTTCAGGGGTCATTTTTATTTTATTTTTTTTTTGCTGTACCTGAGATGAAATATCACCACAGGTAACCTTCCCCCTTACATCTGCTGGTCTTTAATAAACACAAGAATGACAACAAGATTGGTGTTTCCAGTTTTCAGAGAAATCTTTAATCGTGCTTGGTGATCTGAATTTGGCCTGAAACCTTTGAACTCCGAGCATCAAACTCCAAGGCAGTTTTATTATTCAAGGGGAAGTTCTTGTGTATGAAATTGTTGTGGTTTTCCTTGCTCACTGTGTTTTCTCTCATGCAAAATAAAAATGAGGAGCTGAGCATCACCCTGAGGTTGTTTTGGGGGTGATACAGACCTTGAATTATTCTGTATCAGATCACTTTGATTTGCACAATAGTGAATAATTTTTTTTGTGGTGGCTTCAATACCTTTCTGTGTCCACAGAAAGTGTTCCAGGTGTTCCCAGGAGCCTTTCTTCAGGTTCATCTCGTTGCAATTCCTGTGGTTTTTCTGGCCTCACAATCAAACTGCATCTCCTGTGGTACCCTTTGAACTCACAGGGCAAAAATTGTTTTTGGAAGAGAATTCTTTGGAATTCTTTTGGGCAGAGGAACAAAGGGAAAAGTTTTTGTTTTGGAAAGCAAAGGGCCACCAGAGATCATTGGCTATGGACAAAAATATTCATAAGAGGTGCTCAAACGCAAGACTTGGGTGCATTTGCCACAGGTTCAAAAATAAAATAAAAAGTTGTTTCCTCTTAAAACTTGTCAGGCTTTTCTACATGGCATATTCTGGGGGGGATTATTAGGAGTTGGTTCAACCTGGAGCTGAAATCAAGCTGGCTTTTGCCTAACACTGCATCAAATCACAAACCCATGTCCCTTCTGGCTGCTGAAAGGCATTTTCCATTTGTTCCTTCCCTTTCCCTGAGCCAGAGAGGTTTTCCTGTTGCAATCCTTTCCTAAAATGGGGGCTGCAGTGATCCCTGCTCATCTGATATTTTTTGTGAAAGAAAAAAACAACCGTTTTGTCAGCCCTTGATTTGGTTTTCACTTGAAGTGTTTTCCTGGTCACCTCTTCCATTTGTGCTGCTGGTTATGCCCCAGAACTCCATAAATTAAATGTTTTATGTATTCCTCCTAAGATCAGGGCAGGTTTGGTTTTCAACAAAGAAAAGAAAAAAAAAGCACAAACAACTCACTAATTAAATCCTGAAGCCATCTGGATTTAAAGGCAAGGGCCAGGCTAACTTCAATACCTGCAGTGCTGTCCCCAGATAGCTCTGATTTCCCCTCCACCCTTCCGAGGCCAGGCTGAAAACTCCCCCCGAGTCCTGGGGATGTGGAAAATGAGGGAGGATGTGAAGAACACCCTTCCCACAAAGCCACTCCTCTGCCCAGTCACGCTCACTCTCCCATCCAGCCCCATCCTGCAAGATGTGATCCACTACGGGGTGGGAGGTAATTAGCAGAGCTAATTAGCAGAAATAATCCTCTGGCCAGGCTGCACAAACTGTGATACCCAACAAAGGAGTGGGGGGGAGGGGTCCAAAGCCTCATCAATCATTGCAAATCCCCAGAGAGAACATGCATGATGTGAAGTTTTCATCTGTGCTGTAGAAGCTGGTTGGGTTTTGGGGTTTTTTTTTTGGTTGTTTCATGGAGAGAAATGGGGATTATCCCACCCAAACCATTCTGTGATGAACTATCCACTGTCACTCTGATTTTTCTAGAGTGCTGTGTTTATAGTTGGTAGCAAAGGCTCTCCCAGATTTTGTGTAAACAATCCACGTTTCTATAACCGGCCAAGGATTGTTTTGTACTTTGGGTGTTGTTTTTCATTCTCCTTTCTGGGCTGGAGAATGTGATGGGCTGTGTTTCTCACCTATGGAATTGGAGAGGTGGCAACCTCCTTGTCCAATCCATAACTGTCTGTAAAAAGGTATAAATATAAGAATAAAGAGAGGCTGGGGCTCTTTTTGCTCTCTGCCCAGCCTTGGTGGCTGAGCTCCTGAGCTGCCTGAGTGTTTCGTGTCTGACAGAGCAACAGTCCACCACATCCTTTGCTTCTGGCAAAAATGACTGCAAAACACAACCCAAAAAAGCAGGATTTTTCTGCCTCGGTTTATGATTTACCTGCAGTGGCCTTAAAAATACTTTTCCCTTTGATTTTAGATATCAATTTATTTTCACTACCATTTTGTATCCATGCCAGCATGGTGTTTATATTCTCTCCAGAACAGTTTTATTGCATTGTTATTTTATTTCCTTCCTGCTTTTTGAGGTGTGTTGATAGGTAAACCTCTTAGTGCAAAAGCCCAATCTCTTTGATGGATATTTCTTGAACTCTTTTTGTTTGCAAGCAGTGCCTGGGATTCAAAAAAAATATGATCAATCAAGCCAAAGAAACTGCAAAGATCCTCACACCGTCATCAGTCCCACATCCCATACAGGGAATTGTCATTAGTTTGTTTTCAGTTGGGTTTTTTTTTGTTTTTTTGGTTCTTTGTTTGTTTGTTTGTTTTTTGTTTTGGTTTTTTTTTGTAAGCTCAGTTTTTCAGGACCTGCAGGTTGAAAAGATGTCATTGTGCATTGTGGAGATAAACAAGTGGTAACAACATGAAAATGCTGCCACTTGAGAATGAATGTGGATACATTTGGAAATAATCAGGAATTTTAATCACACAATACTTCATTTTGTGCTAATTCTCAAATTTACACAAGGCATCAGTTACTGGGGAACCAGGTGGATCTTGTCTGTGTTGGTTTCCTGTTCCTCTCTTTGATCTGTGCTAAACCTTCTCTGTGTGGTCTGTGATAAATTCTCATGATGAGCATTTTATTGAAATTTTGCTGCTTCTTTTGTTTTCATGTCAGCAGTGAATTCCAGAGTGCTTGATCCTCACCAGAAAATAAAAATCATTGAAAGGCAGGGCTGAAAACCCGCTGGTGTTTGGGGTGGTGCTTGGTGAGGAAGCACCCCAGATCCTGGGGGTGGGATTACTGGCTCTCTAATTACTGTAATTACTGGTTTAGTAATCCCTAATTACTGGTTCAGCCCTGGACTGGGCTCTGGGTTGGAGAGCCACTGTTTTAGCACCAGTGGACCAATATTTGATGATGATATAATGCAATAAGAGCAACTCTGCTACAACAAAAAAGGACTTGGAGGGTCACAGAGCATCCCTGGAACAACTCTGAGCAGGTGATGGTCTCTTTTTTCCATCCAGCCCCGAGGACACCCATGTTTGTGGGAATTCTTCAGCCTCTGGCATGCCAGATATGGGCTGGCAGAAGAACATTTTGGCAACCTATTTTAGGCTGAGAGATCAACCTGTTCCCTGAGCCCTGAGGAGGCAGGACAGGTATTCCTGCACGGAGTTTGATTTCTCCACGTGTGACAGACCCTGAGGGAGTGTGCCTTTGATTTTTTTTTTCAGCCCTGATTGCACGGAGGAGGCTGCTTAAGGAGCAATTTCCTATTCAAAGTGGGAAGCAGGATGGAATCTGGCCGTTTAGCCTTTTCTAAAAAGGTGCAATTTTGAGCACATTAAGCAGCCTGACTGAATTGCAGAGCAGGGAGTTAGAAAAAGAGATGGAAAAGTTCTCCCTGCCTGTTTGGGTGGGCAGGTCTGGCCCTGAAAGGTTGACACTTAGTTTATTTTTGCACCGTGGGCATGCAAGGCAAGGTTTTGTGGTTTTCTGCTCCTTTTCTACGGAAATCTGGAGTTCCAGCAGATGTCCCAGGATGAGCAGCAGGGGAAGCAGATCCTGCAGAGGATGAACAAGGATCAGCTGGGCAGCCAAGAGAGGTAAAAAAGGAGATTACACAAAAGCTGTCCACACTTGGGGAATGATAACGGCCAAAAGCCTCAGCAAAGGCCAATGTGAGCATGGAGGGGGAACAGGCTGATGAAAGGGAATGAGAAAGTCCAAAGAGAGGCAAAGCTCAGGGGTTTTATTGATCACCAAGGAAGAAAAGTCAATTTGATCCCTCCCAGAGATGTGGAAGGACTCCCACAGGGAACTGAAAATGGAAAAGTACCACGAACCCAAACCTGACTCGTGCAGGGAGATTGGGCAGGACGTGGTACCTTCCTGTGGTGCTCCTTGTATTGCCCTGCTGAGCTCTGCAGTATCAAAACCCTGAGATATCCAGAGGCAAAGGAAAAAAGAGAAGTGCCAGCCTTTCCTTTGCTGGTGTGGGCTGAGAAAGCAGAGGATTAGGGAAACCATCCGTGCTGGGTTGATGACTGAGTTTGTAACTGAAACTTCAGTTTACAAGGCAGTTTGTTGACAAAAAAAGCTGATTTTTTAATGTTTCATAGAGAAATTCAGAAAGTCTCACATCAAGCCAGCACTGCATCTCCACTAATAAACCAAACAGAGCCAGAAAACATGATATTATTGACCAAACAGTCTAATTGTTAACGTTTCCCCACAAATCTTCAGTCTGTGAAAGACTAAGCATCTTCCATAAAATACCAGGGAAAACATAAACCTGACCTGCTTTGGGGCAGGAGGCTCTCAGACTCGCTTTGCTCTATTTTTTTATCATAAAAGGTGAAATATCAAGATCTTTGCAAACATCTCATGGTTACTTAGCTACTCTGGTGTGATGCTGCTGAAAGCTGCTGTGTGAAATCTAAAACTGAGTCAGAAAAGACTGATTATCCCAGGAAAAAAATGACCTGCAGCAGGAGGAGCTGCTGTTGACCTGGAGGCTTGGAATTCATTCCTTCCTTGCCTTCCTTTCTTTCCTGAATTCCTTCCTTCCTTCCTTCCTGAATTCCTTCCAGAATTCCTTCNTTCCTTCCTTCCTTCCTTCCTTCCAGAATTCCTTCCAGAATTCCTTCCAGAATTCATTCCTTCCAGAATTCCTTCCCTCCCTCCCTCCCTCTCCACTTTAGAAATTACATTTGAAACTCTCTAAGGAAGTTCTAAAAACAGGTGCAGAAAATAAGAACAGAAAGCTCCATCCCAGCCATCCAAGGATATGAGATCTTGTTTCCCTAAGCAAGAAAATGCCCAAGGATGAGGTGTTTGAGACTCATCCTCAGGCCATTCCTCACTCCCTGCCCCGCAGATTTCTCATTGTATTTAGATGACACACAAAATCAAAACATAAAATTTTAATGCTGTCTGACCATTCCACGTTCCTTCTTAAGAGGAGGAAATTCCTTCCAGTGGAATGTTCAGCAAGAGCACCCAAAATAGGACCTTTTAATTCCCCGTCCAGCCTTGGCTTCGAGCTTGGGGCTCCTCCCGAGCATATTTCATGTGAGGCTCCAGGCAGTCTCCCTGCAGTCACTGGACACTTGATGGCTTGGCTGGGCTGCCTATCCCAGGCTTGTTTGGAGACACAACAGGTAGAGGGACAGGCTGAGGGCTGCAGTCCAGCCCCTTCCCAAATTCCCAGGGAGCTGATCCCTCGGCCCACGCGGGGCGCGGTGACGTTAATGGGTTGTGCGACATGAAACGAGATGAGAACTCGTTTTTTTTGGGCAGTGCTTTCAAGGGATGAGATCATGGGGTGGCTGAGCACACCGAGTGTGACTCACCAGGGTCTCACACAGCAGTGAGCACATAGCTGAGCTCCCAGCTCCCAGCTGCTGCAATAAATCCCCGTGCCAGGGCCAGCTCGCTGGGCACAACTGTTCCCTGACCCTGTCTGTGAAGCCATCCTTGTTGGGTGCAGTTTTTGCCAGTCCCCTCACAGGCTGGATGAATTATTCTTGCAGTTTCTTCTGCCTGAAGCCATGGGAAAAAATTCTCCTGGAGGGATGGGAGCACCAGGCACAGGAAAGAACTGCATGGGAGTTGAAACCTGAGGAAAGGACAGAGGTGGAGGACTTCTGCAGAAGAAAGGTCATGGAATATCCTGAGCTGGAAGGGACCCACAAGGATCAACCAGTCCAACTCCTGGCCCCGCACAGACACCCCAAAAATCCCACCTTGCACATCTCTGGGAGCGCTGTCCAAACTCTCCTGGAGCTCTGGCAGCTTTGGGGCCGTGCCCATTCCCTGGGGAGCCTGGGCAGTGCCCAGCACCCTCTGGGGGAAGAATAATTTCCTAAAATCCAACCTAAACCTCCCCTCACACAGTATTGTTGCAATTTTGGGTGCTGGAATATAAGAAAGATTTGTAGCACCTGAAAATACAGACAAAGCTGAATAATTTCCCAGCAGAAGGGGAGGAATGGATGTGGCACTGAGGGAAATCTGTATCTGCCTGCAGCTGATCTCTTTGTAGGAGCTGCAGAAGTCATCCCACTTCTGTGAGAGATGGGAGAGCTGTGCCTTTGCAAAGATCTTACAAGGAAGATCCTCTGGAAGAATCCTTTCCTTTTTCTTACAAAGAAGATCCTTTGGAAGAAGCCCTCAGCCACTTATTCCAGCCTTGGTTTCCTGGATGTCAGGAAATGCCTGTTGGATTCCAGAGATGGCAGGTGATGCTGACAGATGATTCTTTGCATGGGAGGGTACAAGGAAGAGGTGGCTCGGTGTAAATGTATTGAAATGTGTCCCAGGACTCCCTTTGAGCAGAGAAAAACAAGGTGTTGTGTCGCCCTGATTTTTCTAGAGTGCTGTGTTTAGAGTTGGTAGCAAAGGTTCTCATGGATTTTGTGTAAACAATCCATGTTTCTATAACCGGCCAAGGATTGTTTTGTACTTTGGATGTTGTTTTTCATTCTTCTTTCTGGGGTGGAGAATGTGATGGGCTGTGTTTCTCACCTGTGGAATTTGAGAGGTGGCAACCTCTTTGTGCAATCCATAACTGTCTGTAAAAAGGTATAAATATAAGACTAAAGAGAGGCTGGGTCTCTTTTTTTACTCTCTGCCCAGCCTTGGTGGCTGAGCTCCTGAGCTGCCTGATTGTTTTGTGTCCGACAGAGCAACAGTGTTGTTGGATCAACGAGAATGTGGGAGTAAAAGAGGATTATTCAGGAGGGACACAACACTCTGTAGCCACTCTGGATGGCAGAAGTGACACAGATCAGGTGCAGGAGTGCAGCCAGGCCCTTTTCTCTCCTGGAGGACAACATTTTATCCATTTTATCAGATTAGGAGCAGGCTTTCCTTGCCTCCACAGATACCAAGGCCCCAGTCTCTGGTGGGATTTCAGAGCACTGCTGCACCCTGTAAACAAACCTCACCTCTCATCATGAAGGCAGGCACCATGTGGAAATTTCCACCTCTTGTTGTCTCTGCTGCTCCTTTCTGTGTATTTTGTCTCCAGTGAGTGATCAGAGCATCCTGACAGCACTGGAGATGCGAGCCACAAGAAAAATGTGCCTTGGGATTTCAATCTTCCTCGGGACGTTTGCCTGCAAACATCTGCCTGTTTGTGCAATCTGGCTCCTTGCAGCAGCAAACTCCTTCTTCAGAAGCATTTTGATGAAGCCTGGGACAAGCTTGGCTCTGGCAGTGGTGCTGTGCCTGTCCCCAGAGCAGGGGGAGGCATGGGAAAGGGGGGTGGCTCTGGCAGAGGCAGGGAAGGGGCTCTGACCTTCCCATCATTTCAGGGGAGGGTTTCGGCAGAGGGTTTCCCTTGGGCTTCATCCACACCATCCCTGCTCTCTGTATTGACAACAGCATAAACAACAAGCCCAAAACTCACAGCTGCATCCTCCAAGGGGACAAGGCAGGGAAATCACCCTGCAGGTTGTTGTGGGCAGAAAATCAGAGATTCATGGATTGGTTTGGGTTGGAAGGGACCTCAAAGATCATCTCATTCCTGCCGTGGGCAGGGACACCTTCCACTGTCCCAGGTGGCTCCAAGCTTCATCCAGCCTGGCCTTGGACACTTCCAGGGATCCAGGGGCAACCACAGCTTCTCTGGGCACCCTCACAGGGAACAATTCCTTCCCAATATCCCATCTAAATCTCCTCTCTTTCAGTTTGAGGGCAGCTGAAGCACAGCATGACTGGCCAAGAGCAGGGCTGGCTCCTTGTCCCACTGCAACTCAACTCACCTTCAGCAGGTCCTGCCAGCTGCTCTGCCCACTCCCATCCCAAATTCACAAATATCCCACCAAAACCTCTGTTCCCCATTTGAGGGGCACAAACCCCCTGGGTGTGGGTGAGCAGACTGCTGAAAGTGCAGAGGGGCTGATGCAGTTGTTCTCCATCGGTCCAGGCTTGGAGGGATGATGCCCCAGCAAGTGCAAACTGAGTTCTGTTATCTCCTAAAAGTCAGAATTAAAGGAGGGCTTGGAGGCTCCTGCTCACTGCAGTGCTGGGTGTCTCTCTTTGCAGAGCTACCGATGAACTCTAATCTCATGAGCAAAGATTTATCTGCCCTGATGAAAGATGGGGTGAAATACTTCATTACCAGGAGTTTCATGCTCTCCCATGAGGCCTCCTCAGTGCCTCCAACCACTCACTGGTGGAGCTTCCCAGAGCTGCACAGAATCATTAATCACTAATTCTCATTTCCCATTATTCATGTTTCACAGCTTTGGCACCAAGGAGAGGTTACTGGGGGTGCTCCTCTCCCTTAACTTTTAGAAATCTACAATGAGATGTCTCGCCCTGAGCCAGTTACTGTGACCTTCCATTAGAGGGAAAAAGGAGCAGCTGGTGCCTCCAGGGGAGAATTCTGCTGATACACTGATGAAAACCCAGATTAGGAGGAGATGCATCACCCTGTGCTGTGTCTGTGCAGCTTTCCATGGCTGCTAAAGCAATCCAGGGGTGACTAACTCCTATATTCTCACCAGACTCACCTGCTGAGTCTGGAACAGACCTAAGTACCCCCAATCCAATCCCACATCCTTATTTTCCAGGGTTACTCAGCTTTGTCTCAGCACTCAGCAGCACGTTGAGGATTCCAGACAGGCATTCAGGCTCTGCTCCCAGCTGACTCAAGCCCAGGGCTGTCTTTTATCTCATTAAAAGAAGCTAAACTGAATGCAGTGCTGGGAATACGGAGAACAAGGGTTTGTGTGGTCTCCAGTGTTGTGTCAAGCTGCTACAAGCAGCCTATTCCAGCAGAAATTCCTGCTACCACGGGGCTGAGCAGCCCTGCTTTGGTGCTGGTCTCTCCACTGGGGTGATCCTGCTTTCCTTTGTGATCTGACACAGCCTCCCATGGCAAATCAAAATTTAGGAACTGTTGGATTTGACAAAATCCTCACTTGGCTCACTGCAGGGAAGAGTGGATTTACTCACTGTGGAAGGAGAGACAGGGAATGTTTCTCTTTGGGTGTTTTCTGTCTTCTGCTTGGTGAGAGGCTCTTCCTCCTCCCCCCAGGACAGAGCTGTACCTGTTCCAGGATCCCCTGAGGGCTCCATCACCCTGTAACCTCAGGGATGCCATCCTACAAGAGCATGAAAAAAACCTCTGAAAAAGCCCCAGCTGGGCAGATGCAGCAAAATGAGAGACAGATCTTCTCTGGTTTGGTCATAAAATCACAGTCAGCTCCTAATTTAGCCTCACATTTACAACCTGCCTCCAGCTTCTGGTCTGCCTTCCTGAAGTTACTATTGATTCTCACCAGATCTTTTCTCCACTAACTTGGGCTTCACTCCAAAAAAACTTTGCTTCCCTCTGTCCAAACGTAGGAATGAAAGGTGTCCATACTGCTGAGTCTGTTTGCCCTAAGCCATTTGAAAAAAAAAAAAAGAAAGAAAGAAAAAGATGTAATTTAATCCTTGAGACGAGCTCCTTCCATTTAGAACAGCTCAAGAAGGGTGAATGAAGACTCAGAGATCACACAGCTGAATGAGCAGGAGTTGCATGAGCCAAAAATGACAAATCGTGTGAAAATTTAAATAACTTGGAGCTGTTTCTCCTCAAGAGTTCTCCCTCTCTCTGTGTTCATGTAACTGAGATCCACTGGGAGTCACTGCCCAGAGGAACTCGAGGACAATTTCACAGCACAGGGCAATGGCCTGGGAGGATGGGTCGGCTCAGGGACACCAGCAAGCCCAGCAGGAATATTTTTATTTGCTGGGAAAGGCTCAGTGACAAAGGGTGGAAGTCCAAGCATGGGTGACTGAGGCCCCGACTGAAGTTGAGCAGTGTGTCTGGAAAAGTGAGCTGATATTCAAGTTTTCCCACTTTTTGTCCCAGCTGGAGGAGTGTTTTATACCCCTGCCCTACTTTTATACCCTCAGTTTATGCCCTACTTTTTCATGTTTCAAATGACAATGCTGAGAACATCAAAATACAGATTTACCTGGAGACCCGTGAAATAAAACTTTTGATTATCAGAAAATCCCTTCTGAGATAAATTTCACTTTCATCCACATTTCCTTTTTTATGCTGATTAGTTTTACTACTTCTAATCACTCAACATTATTTTTTTTTAGTTTGTTACATATTTGGGAAAAAAGGGAATCTTTGTATTTCCATATATTTGTTGTTACAAACCAAGTTCAAAAGGACTCATTAATGACCTTGATCATTAATCTTTTTAACAGGTGTGGACAAAACATGCACTTCCAGTAGATGGAGAAGGATTCTACTCTTTTCTTTCCTTAAAGCAAAGCAGAAGACATCTGGCTGACATCAGGTCGTGCACACCCTGCTTTTACATAAACATCTGGCAAGGTGGAATTATTACACAGAGTCTCACTTGATCAGCAGGGATTAAATCTGAGTGCAGATCTCAGTGTTCGTGTGCCGACACCAGCTTGGAATGAAAATCAAAACCAGAGGCTGTTCCTGCTGTGTCTGCTCAGTGCAACTGCTCCCATCAGCTGGGGAGGGGTTGTCCACCCTGACAAGAGAAGCTCAGGTTGATGAATTGAGGTTCCCAGGGCAAGGAGCATCAATCAGGGAGGAAATCATCAAATCGTCGTGATTGTTCTGCTGACTTCCTTGCTGCCTGAAAAGGTGGACTGAAAGGTATTCATAGCACAGCCCTTCCTGATAATTTTTTTCTGGAGGTTTGTAGGATGAGAGCTTGGCAGAGTTTGAGTCATTTTCTGATCTTGTTGTGCCATTGGTCTGGATTTAGAAGCTGAGGCTGAAGACTTCCCCAGAACTGGAATAAACCAATTTCCCTCTCCCAAATTTTCTCTTAACATCCCCCTAAAGAAACTAAAACTCAGAGTGGGAGCTCTGTGTTGGGTGACTCAGGGGGGTTGTGGCAAAAAGGGGAGACCACAGAGCTTTCCTTTTCCTGCCCCATGAAGAGCTCTCAGCAGCCCCTTCCCTTCCTTGACACAGAGAGGTTTACCCTGCCTCCCTTTCCTACTGGCTCTCTTGTTCTGTGCTGCTTTACGTCCTTTTTAAAGCCAAAACCAAACCAAAATCAACTTTGCCAATGCAAAAATTGTAGTTTTCGTTTAGCATCCACCAAAGCTTTGCATGGAAAACAAATTGCAGTCTGGAACTTGTTTTTTTTGTTGTTGTTGTTTTTTGGTTTTGGGAGTTTTTTGGTTGTTTTTTGGTTTTTGGTTTTTTGGTTTTTTTAGGGTTTTTTTTGACAGGATGGCATTTTCTGCTCAGCCTGGATACAAAGATATCAGCTTCCTTTCAGAGGATCCAGCACCAGGAGCTGGCTGGGATCCAGATTTGATGGTGTGGATGCCTTCTGTTGACACACAAATGAATGTTGTGCTGATAATGGCAAGCTTCAAAATTGATGAGTAATCATGATTTGGACTGTGAGAAGAAAGCAGCACCTTCACCTACAGGTGATGCAGAAATGAGCCAGAGGCACCGTTCTCATCAAATAATTCCCATGGACAGACAAGTGGTGAGATGAGGAGTTGCCCTAAAAGTTGGGCTCCAGGGAGATCTGTCTGAGGTGGGATGGGGTCTCTGATTTCTGGAACTCATTCCCTTTGTGAGATAACTTTGAGCTGGGGAGTTGGGGAGGTTTCTGAGAGGCCTTCCTGGACCTTTCCAGAGCATCAGAGAATCACTCAGGTTGGAAAAGCTCTCTAAAATCTTCGAGTCCAACCATTCCCCCAGCCCTCCCAAAGCCAACACTGACCCCTGTCCCCAAGTGCCCCATGTACAAAGCCTTTAAACCCCTCCAGAGATGGGGACTCCACCACTGGGCATCTGTGCCAGGGCTGGACAACCTTTTTGATTCAATTAGGTCCCAAAACTTCAGTTTTTCTGTGTCATTCCTACATCTCCTTGGGGGCTGTGGCCAGTTTGGGAGGGTCCTTGGTGTGTCAGGTTGGAGGATGGGGTGTGCTTGCAATTTACAACCCATTTGGGCACCAAGGTTGTGCTTTGACAGTTTTTTTTTTTAACTGCTTCATATTTTCAGGGATGGCACCAGACATACAAAGGGCTGGAGGTCACATTTTGTTTTGTGGCACCCCAACACCTGTGGGTCACTTCAGGCTCGGTTTTTAATTAGGAGATGAACTTT
This sequence comes from Drymodes brunneopygia, assembly GCA_013400955.1. Taxonomy (NCBI): domain Eukaryota; kingdom Metazoa; phylum Chordata; class Aves; order Passeriformes; family Petroicidae; genus Drymodes; species Drymodes brunneopygia. Next base: position 96,013 of record VZTZ01007350.1, on the reverse strand, counting down.
CTTTGGCCAGGGGAAGGGGAGTAAAGGGCTGCAGGTGTTGATGCAGATGAATCAGACTATGATCCTTCCAAATTCCCCATTTTGAGGAGTAATTATCCTCCACAAACGACATAGAAGCCACTGCCTGCGTTTGTTAACTGCCTCCAGCAGTCTGTACAATATCTCCAAGAAGGGATTTCCTTTACCTGAAAGAAATGTGCTGGAAAAATAAAGTTGTCCCAGAGCATTATTTCACTAAAATCCCCTTTTCCACTGTGGAAGGCCCTGTGGCAGAAGCAATGAGGCAGCTTGTTGGAGGCACTGCAATCCGGCTGCTTCAGAACCAGGCTGTTCATTTGTTCTGTTTGTGTTCCAGGGCAGCCTAAGGGAGAAATCCTCAAACACCCCCCAGCTGCCCTCTCTCACAGAAATTCTGTCTGGAAAAAGGCAGAGCCTCTGGCTTTGTGCCACCTTTATGTTCCAACCCTTTTTGGATATTTGAACACTGAGATGTGCACCAAGGTACGGAATTCACCGGTACTGTAAGAAATAAGGACTGGCAGCTCGATGCCCTGATTTATTGACCTTTGCTGAGCTCACCCTGACCTCAGGTGCTCCTTGGCTGTGCAGCAGAGCCTCGTCTGCCTGGCACATGTGGCCCCTGGATCAAGAAGGTGGTGCTGAGCAGAGCACAAAGGGCTGCACGAAGGCAGATGATGAGATCTTTCCTGACCCAGCCGAGGAGACGCGGCCAAGCCCGCTGACGTGGGGATGCAGCACTATCAGCCTCCACCAGCTGAGCCTCTGGGCCTTGTGATTTCCAACCCTCCTCAGCTTGGCAGCTGTGAAATTGCATCAGTGGGGTTAAGAGGCATCTGTGTTATGAATTTCAGCTAAGTAACAATGGGCAAGGATCTTTCCCACACCCACCAGAGAGGCCCGTGGAGCGCAGCTGGAGACTGCTGGTGAGTAAAGATGAGTGGTTCTCTGCTTTCACTGACACTCACACCAATCCAAACACATGGAAATCTTCCAGTTTCTCTTGGAGTAAACAAAGGGAAGCACAAAACCCCATTATTTTCTATGGCTCTTTGTTCACGGGGTATTTTTAGTCCAGCTGACGATCCTTTTGCGTATCCACAGTGTTTAATTAAATACATTCATCAAAATGAAGACTCCAAGGAAGTTTTTTTAAGCATTTCTCCATCCAGCAGGTCACCCCCTTGCAATGCCAATTTCACGTGTCACTCTGGGAATCCAGGCATGGCTTTCTTATCTTATTTCACTGTCAGAGTTCAATAATTTACAAAAAAATCATCACATCCATCTGTCAGGTCTGGGAAAAAGCTCTTCCCATCCATGGTCACCCCACTCTTTAACACCAGGGAAGTGTGCAGAAGTAGAGAGAGGCGACACAATATCTGTTCAGGAAAAAAATCCTGTACTTTTAGAATGGATTTGTGATGCATGAGGTGCTTATTAGGCCACTTCCAGCTTATTTCAACCCCAAATCCAGTTTGTTTCTTCTGCAGGCTCCTATCAGTTTGCTGAGGTGAAACAGAGCAGGGATATCTGGAGGAACATCAGGAAAAGCAGCTGGCCACTGGGCTAAAGTAATTAAAAGCTTAATTTTCCACAGTAAATCCACACCTACGGGTTTATAAAGAGGTGAAAGGCAGACACCATGTGCTGACCACAACCACAGATGATGTCTGTGCTAAAGCTTGTAAAATTGGTGTTTCTCCATCCACACAATTAATTTATCACTTTCCTTCTTGCAAATTCGTTGGATCACACATGGCAAGTGCTGTGTCAGACACACAAGGAGTTTTCCCTGTGGCTTGACTTCATCAAATTCCAGAATGAAGGGCAAGAACAGCCCTGCTAGGCTGTAGAGTTGTCTCTGTCAATGCAAGCTTGGAGAGAAACACTGGATAAAACAAGAGGTCTGTGTCCAAAAGGCTTAAATTCCATCTCTAGACCATCTTACTGCCACTCCTGGGCTCTTCACCCAACAGGCTTGGGCCTTCAAAATCCAAAAATATCCCATGACATCACTGGAATTTTAAAAGTCTTCTTGTTTTCTTTTTGGAATCACTTGAAAATTCACTTTTAAAGCTCTCCATCATGAAGACCCCTCTCATTCCTTGAGGCTGTGCTGTTTCTGTGTGTGAACAGTGGCAGGGGAGGAAAGGAAAGGCTTCAACCCCACTGTGACTGGGGAGCAATCCAGAATAAAGGAACCTGGTTTTTTTTTTTTTCCATTTTTTTCCCTTGGAAGCCAAAAAGCCAAGCAACATCACTCACATTCATTAATTTGAGTGAAAGCACAAGATTTACTCTCTCCCAAGGTTAACCTCCAGGCTCTTTGGAGTTCTGAAATTGCAGCCTGGCACAAAACCAGCTCTAAATAACAGCTCATCCTTTCAGCTTGTTTAAGAAAAAATAAAAATAACCCAACAAAACCTAAACTAACAAAACAAGAAAGCTCCACCCACCCTCTCTCTAATTCCAGGCATCCAAATGTTCAGGGCTGGTTGCTCCAGAATTTCCAGGAGATGCAAGAACACAGTGGATACAAGCAGAGGGAACACCAATACTTTTTGATCTTCCCTGTTTCCCAGTAAATTTATATTGAATATTAGAAGGTGTAGTGGTCTCTGTTCTTTTTTTGTCTCGTTTGGAGTTCAGTGGGTAGATAATAAAAACCCAGCTTGAGGGAAATGTTCATTTTCAGCCCAGAAAACTGGTTTCTCCTAGAAGATATCTGGAAATAATCGAGACCACTCACCCTCCTACATGTTGGAGCACCTCACCAGAAGGTTAAAATTCCCTCAATCCCCCCATTTTTCTGGATCTGGCAGATCTCCAGACCATCAGCTGGGATCAGGAGCTTGGGCTGCCTTGAAGGACCCCCAAATATTTTGTAAGCTGCAAATGATGCAGAAATGCAGCTGCCCCAAGGTCAGGAACTCCACACAATAAAACAACAAAACCCCTCAATGTAGTTAAATCCTAAAATCTAGACAGAAGAGCAAAACATCACAGAGCCCAGTGAGTTTTATTTTCATTTTGGGGAAAAGTTGCTGGCAGAGGTGGATGTTCACTGGGTGTGCTGGGGATCTACTGGTGCACCTCTGCATAGAGTTCAAAGCCGTAAATTGACTTTACAAATCACAGACCAGGTGCAAAAGAGGAGGAAAGGTGGCTCTGTTTATCCTTGTTTCAGCCTTTAAAAGCAGATCCTTGCATGCAGTTTTATAGTGGAAGTTTGTTCCATATGAGAAAACATCGATTTTTCTGGTGGAAGTGTCAAAGACAGGATGTGTAATATCACGGCTTCCCTCATGTTTTCTCACAGATTCTCTGTTTTAGAAACAGGCAATTTCACTGGAATCAGGTGCTTCCTGTAAACAGCTCTGATTGCACAAAATTGCTTTGCTCCTGAATGGAAATCCAACATCAACTTACATTTATCCAGTGGCAAAATCTGATCAACAGAAACACGGAATAAAGGTACAATAATGAAAAAAGGCGTTCGATTTTGTGTAGAACAAAGTCCTGCTCCAGCAATGAAGATCCATCTGAATAATCACGTGCAGTGTTTTATTTCAGGTTCATGCCTCCAAAATTTGTTGAGGTCACCAGGATGTGTCAAACACTTTGAAGGAGCACAATTCCTCCCCTGCAGGTTCCATGGAAGGGACCAAAGAGTCACCTGGAATAAAAAACTGCTCAGATTTACAGGAGCTATGATTTTTTTTTCCTCCTTGTTTCCACCTGTATTTTCTTGTAGAGGTTTGTGGTGTAATTTTGGTGTCTGGCCTTTGTAGATGCCTCTTAATAGGTTGTGTTTGGAGACAACCTTAATAGGTTGGAGGAGAACTGGGATATTGTCAGGGAGTAGTTTGTGGGATGGAGGCTGGCAAAAAAAAAATTGTGGAAGAGGAATTGTCCGTGCAAGGACAGGGGTGGGAAAAGGTGAACCACGATGAGTCTGAGGAAATGCCCAGTGAGCCATCCCTGGAAAGGTTCAAAAACCATGTGTGTCACCCGGGTTTTTGCAGTGTTCTATGTTTTTACTTCTGTAGTAGAATTTCTCATGCATTTTCTATAAACACAGTCCTTGTTTTAGTAACTGGCCTAAATGGTTTTAAACTTCCTTATTGTTTTCATTCCTTTCTCCTAAGGTGGAGAAAGATGATTGACTGTGTCACTATCCTGTAAAATTATAGAGGTGGTAACCTCATTGACCAATCCATGATTACCTTAAGAAAGATATAAAAATAAGAGAATAAAGAAGGGCTGGATCCTTTTCTGGTCCTACCTGGTGTGGTCCTAACCTACTACTCAAAAGTCTGCATGTTTCTTTCATGTCCAACAGTGCAACACATGTGGATGTGGCACTTAAGGACATGATTTTTTTTTGGGAAATCTGGTGGTGCTGCTGCATTAACAGCTGGATTTGATGATCTTAGAGGTCTTTTCCCATCTCAGTGATTCCTCAGTGTTTCCACGATTCTGAGCTGGTCAGGTTTACCAGTCAGGATCCACAGGATGAGGTTCCAGAGGGGAACAAGGCAGCAGAGGGGGAGTGTGAGCAAGGAGAGACACGTCTGGGAGCAGAGCAAAAGGTGAAACACCAGGATGTGAATGTGACAGAACTGGGATAACACCCTTGGGATAGCCAGGCCACTGCTCCTCGGAGCTGAGAGCCTGCACTGATGAACCCTGGAAATGCTCTCAGAAAATTGGGCAGGGAATATCAGAGGAACTCTGTGTAGAGCTGGATAAATGTTCTTGCATCTCTGTAAAAGTTCAAGAAGTGCCAGACAGAGGTTGGTGTGGGCCAAGTGGGAAAACAATTTTCTTGTGGAAAAATAATTGCTGCTTGCTGAAGCTGCTGCTTCCAAACTGGTCCCAGCCCTCAGGGATGATGCCTCTCTCTCTTCTGCTTGCTTTGCTGCAAATCATGGCAGCTCTCCTTGGTTTTCCAAGGTCCCATCAGGGGACCCAGACGCTTCCTCTGGCAGCTGCAGAAATATTAATGTGAGGAATTTACAGGCCCCAGCTCTGTCCTTGGAGCAGCTGGCTGAGTTCATCGTGTCTGCAAGCACGGAGGGGCATCACCAGCTCGTGTTCCTCCCTTTGCAACATGAACAGGGGAAGAAAAATCAGTTATTTGGTTCTGTCACCTCACTGAACGCTCCTGAACCTGTGGAGGACCAACCTTGTGCACCACAGACATCAGTTTGTGCTGGGAAGAAGTGTGGCAGGAAAGGATCTGGGAATCTTCAAATCTGCCCCCTTCAGCTCGCATCTACCTGATGCTAAGAACATGCAGTTACTTTTTTCCTTGCCAAATTTCAATGCTATTTTCATTTCATTTCATTTCTTTTCTTCTCCCCCTCCTTCCTCCCCCATCACCACCTGAATTCCTGGAGCAGATCTCAGGAAGTTCAGAGAGACAGCTGCGTGCTGTGGGCAGGAGTGTGGGTGTGATATATGCACACCACGCAGGCGAGCAGGTAGATAAAAAATAATATAAATAAAACCCTGGCAGCTTCCTTTTGTCTCCTCCTTCATCACTGCATTTTACAACTCGGGGAGATTATTTTGCAGGATGTTTGACATCAGTTTGATACACGTTGTTCCCATGGCAACAGGTCTTTCTCGCACTTCTTGTTTTGCTTTGGTTATTTCTTCAAATATCTTATTCTTCTTTAGTTTGGGATTTTGGTCAGGCAGGCCCTGCCAGAGTTCAAAGAGCGTTTGGACAATACTGTCAGGCACAGGGTGGGATTTTTGGGGTAGTCCTGTGCAGGGTCAGGATTTGGAGTGGATGATCCTTGTGGATGTTCTGCGGTTCTATGATTGTGCTACCCTTCATCTGTCACGGATGGAAGGCAGAAGAAATGACTCATTTCCACCAGGAATCTGGAGTTCAGCTGCTCAGTCAGGGCAGGGACATCGCTGCTCTGGTTTTTCATGTTCCTTTTCTCCTTAAATGATGTCCCAGGATCCCACCCTTCCACACTTTGTGCCCGTGTCATTATTAAAAATTAATCCTGCTCTTGAGCCTCAGTGCAGACTGCGCAGAGCTGTGGGGATGAGGAAGTTTATTTCATGACCCCTAATGTTTTTAATAACCTTTATGGTCTCTCTGCCTCCATTTTCTGCCTCTGATGGTGTTCCATCAGAAGGAAAAATCCAGCCACAGGACTCTGGTGCTGTGAGGAGACAAAGACACAGCTCAACAACACTGAATTTTCTGGTTGGGCACATGGTTGCATCCACCAGCAGGAGCCTTCATCACAGCACCACAACTAAGGGAAAATTTTTTTGCTGAATGACCTAAATATGAATTTGGGAGCCATCCTTCCAAAACTGCCACGGCACAGGGCATGTCCCCAAAAAGGCCAGGCTGGGGGTGCCAAGGGGTCCATGTGAGGCGTGTGAAGGGGCTGGTACCAGAGGGACAGGAAATGGTGAGGGTGTTCCCCAGGGAACAAACACAGAGAGGATCAGGAAACGTTTCATAGCAGTGAAAGCTGCTTGGCTGCACGGCCAGCTCCCAGAGGAAGTCCTCTTGGAGGGTCTCCAAACTCCCCACAAGCTGCATGAGAACACAGGTTGGGTAACGTTGTTATTGGTGGTGGTTTTCATGGTGGTGCTAAACAAATGAGTCCAGAAAAGATAATTAGTAACAATTTCTGCATGAACACGAGGGCTACAAAGAGCCATGGCCAGGCTGGACAGGGGTCAGCAATAAAACTCTCCTTCCCTCATGCTTTGCCAGCCTCGTGAATGCTCTTCTGGGACATTCATCCCCAAAAAGATCAACAGTCACATCCTTGCCTCCCCCAAAAAACCAGGTTGAAGAGGTCTGGTGGGGTTTGCAGAGCTGCCTCCTGGCCTTTGTGGAATGTCCTTCAGAGGCAGCCTTGGGAACCTGCCAGCAGGATCCAGGTTAGCAGGGTGGGATGACTGAGTGCCTCTGGCAGGGATCCTTTGTGGCTAAAAAGCCAAAAATGCTTGTAGGGGTCTGGGTGAAATATTTAAGAAGAAAAAAAGAAAAACACAAGAATAGGAGCAACAGGCTTGCTGCACTAACTCCTTCTTGGGCAGCTGGAAACCTCTTTAGAAACAGCCTGTTCTGTGATGTTGTAGAATCATGGAATTGTTTAGGTTGGAAAAACCCTCCAAGATTGAATTCAACCATTCCCCAGCATGGCCAAGGCCACCACTGACCCCTGTCCCCAAGTGCCACATCCACACAGCTTTTAAATCCCTCCAGGTATGGGGACTGCCCTGGGCAGCCTGTTCCAATCTTTGACAACTCTTTCTGTGAACAAATTTTCCCTCATATCCAATCTAACCCTCACCTGGCACAACTTGAGGCCATTTTCTCTTGTTTTATCCCTTGTTACCTGGAGGAAAAAGCTGACCCCTCACCTGGTGACTTATTATACCTTTTTTTTCCCAAACTCCATTCCTTCAATTCTGTCTCGAAGGTCCCCTGTAGCTGCAGTGTGGGCAGGGAGTGGAGGCACTACATAAATGTTTATTAGCAGAAGACACTAAAGAAATAAAAGCAGAACTCCTGTGTGTAGTAAGTTTTACACTTTTCCAAGCTCATTCCCCTCCTTATATTCTCCTTACTATTTATTGAAAGTGATAAAACTGCATTTTTTCAACCTGAGAACGAGGATTTCTATGTAATTTTTGAAAGCTTGCAGGGCAGTCATTAGACAAGAAAAAAGAAAAAAAATCTTTCACTAATCTCAGTCTCAGCTCACTTAGTGGATCTTCCTGGCCCTGTCCCATCAGGAAGTTTTCACTTGAAAAGGTGGAAATGCCCTTTTTTTGTGGAATAACTTTGCAAGGCAAGTGATGCAAAAGCAGGCAAGCAAGGATATGATGGGACAGGAGCTCTGTATTGAGCAATCTGACTTTTTTTTTTCTTATTTCCCTCCAGTTTCAGGTGTTTTCATTATGTGTGGCAAACAATGGCTCAGAACTTGGTATATTGTCTGCCACATTTTCTTTTTTTTCCCCAGAAGAATGGGAAAGATGAACTCTGGGAGCTGCAATTTGAACCCTTCAGTGTCCAAGTGTTTGATGGCTTTTCTTAGCACCAGAAATTTAATTGGTGCCCTTCTACCTTCCCAAAAAGAAGAATTTCTCCAAAGAGGAACTTGACACGAGCCCTGCTCTGTTCAAGCTGCTCTTTCATGTCCCCAGGGCTTCCTTCAAATCCATTCACCCACCCCTGGCACTGGCAGGGTCCTGTTAATGATGGGCATGGCCAGCCCTAAAACATCATTTATTCTTGCATTTACCCAGTCCTGTGAGGCAGAGCAAGGACTGGAACAAAGGTGTCCCTGATTGTCACAACTGAGCCCTACAGACACCAAGGACAAACCCCTGGCTGCCAAAAGCACCTGGCTAAACCTTGCCTTTGCCTTTTTTGAGGCAATTAGGAGGCCACAGAGGAATTTTTTAACCTCAGGAAACCTTCAACAATTTGGATTCTGCTTCTCAGCCTAGCTGGAGATGTGATGGAGGAACTCCATCCACAAAACCACATCAAGATTAAATAATCCTGGGGTTCACAGGGCACCTCTTGCTGCCTGTGCTGCCCTGAAGATGTGATTATATCACATTTAGAGGCTGACAGAGCTGAGTGGAGCCAAGACCAGGAGCCACATTCCCTCTCCTTCAAGCCAACCAAGAACAAGGCACTGGTTCCCTTTTTGAAAGAAGTGTTTCGGGTTTTGGAGCTCTCCCCTGTCTGGGAATGTCCTCCTTAATCTTCAACTTTTAATTTCTATCTCCAAAACTCCAAAAAGAGTGTCCAGAAAAATGGGCAGAAACAGACAGGGACATCTTTGTGGTCCTTTCCATCCATCAGAGAGAGACACTAGCCATGGGACACTGAAAAGGAGAGAAAAGAGAAGTGAGCCCTGAGAATCTTTGACAGAGCTAACGACAAAAAAATATCAATTTATTTTTCAATCCCTTCATTGAGAACTGCACATTGTCTCTGATGAACAGCTGGCTCTGGTGAGCATGGAGGAATGGGGACACTTCAGGAGAAAAACAGCCAGGAGGGAAAAAAAAAATAAATCAAAAAGCAACTTGTTCCTATGTCCAGATTGATGGATAGAGAATGCTGAGCAGGAGTTCCTTTCAGTCTCTTCTTACCTGTGATTTATCAGTTTTGCTCTCAGCAACTTTCTGCCATAACCCAGCATGATTTAGCTGGGAAACCTCCTCCAAGTGTACATTTACTGGGCAGAGTTTCACAACCACGTGGAAAAGAGGTGTTTTACAGCCCCTTCCAGATTGCCCCTGCCGTGGTCCATGGGATCCCAGAGTGCCTGGAGCGGGAAGAGACCCTGCACAAACATTTTCTGTGCAATTAAACGGAAATAGCTCTGCTCCAAGTGGAATGAATCGATTCAGCTGTGCAATGTCAGCTCATCTTAGAGCCAGGGATGTGTCCTGTCCCCTCCCCTCATTCCTGTTCACAGAAACATCATCAAATTTCCTGAAAATCCTTTCATTTTCAGTGTTGAGTTGAGTATTTGGTTTTCTCAGGTCCTGATCTGCATTTTGGGGGGACTGGCCTAAAGGGATTAAAGGTGACACTATTTTGAGATATTAGAGAAGAAAATGGCTTTAGCTGCCCCCTAAGAAAGTATTGGCATTTTATCAGGGCAAAGAATATTAATATTGTCATTAAGACAGCTGCAAGCCAGGCTTTTGCTAACCCTTCACAAGGATTTGAAAACAACTTCAGCCCGTGGTGCAGGACATCACAAGTAGGTGGGACTTATTGTAGGTTTTTATAATATCTATAATTAAAGATAGTGCTGATCAGAGAACGAAGCCTAATAACAGGGGTGGGAGTCTGGAGAGGAGGAAAGAGAGGAGTTTCTCAGGGCCTCCACAGAATAATTACACCCAGCTCAGATTGTGCCTGTGATCTTGCAGTGGATGTTCTGTGTGGCTCTAAATCCCCTCCTACTCGTGTCCCCTCTGTCCTCGCGTGGAAATCCCTCACTGGCAGAAATTTTGGTAGGTGCACAGTGAGATGGCTCAGGTTTAAGTGAGATGGCTCAGGTTTAAAGATCTGAGATGGCTCAGGTTTAAAGATCTGAGATGGCAAGGTCTCTGCCATTCATGGCTTGGCTCCTGCCAAAATGAACTTATTTGTCTGAATTAGGTGTGCAGCCAAGTATAAATAGATCCTGTCTAGACAGACAATGCAATAGAGAAGGGAAATAAAAGGTTTTAACTGTACCAGGCTCCTGATTTGAGCAAACCAGTTCAGAGACATTTCCAGATTGAACTGGGCTGTCAAGAAGGGAATGTGGAAAGTTCACTATGAATGGATCTGAGAGGTTTCTGTTCCTTGAATTAAAACAATCAAGGAGATTAGACGCAAAATGAAGAGGGACAACAAAATGAATGCAATAGCCAAGGTGAAAAACCCTCTGGGTGACTGGTTCTGTGCCCAAATCCCCATTTCAGGTCATCTCCTAGTACCACAACACAACAGGAACAGTGAAGAAATAACATTGGAATGTCTCTGCTGGTCTGAATTACAGAATTTCAGATTTTAGGCAGCTGAATTACAGAATTTCAGGTTTTAGGTGAACTATCAACAGGCTGATGGGTGTGGGGTTCAAACATAGGCAGGTTTCCTCTGTCCAGCCTGGATCACCTTTCCAGGCTGTTCCAGGGCAGGCACTTTCCCATGAGAAAGCCAGAACAGACAAAAAACCGTGGTATCATTGAACCCTTAAATACAACAAGAATTCAGTCAGTAGGATCAAACTTGCACCTTCTTCCAATTTATCTTCCCCCTTTTCCCAAGGAGAAATGACACTTGCTGCACTTGTGACTTCATTCCCCTCCTGTGGTGTATTTTTTTTGATCAACAAGGGGCATAAACATCAACATTTTCCTGCATCTGCCTGGTTGAATAAAAAATTTCCTCCAGGGATTTGAAAATGCAGCACTAAAGGGGTCACTATCACCCACAACAGGGTTATGGTGGAGAAACCCTTGAGTGGCACAAATCTGTTGCATCCGTGGCCAATGTGATGCTCTGACAGTCTAAAAAAGGATTTTCAGGTGGATTGTAGGAGAGAATCATAAAATCACAGAATATCCTGAGCTGAAAGAGACTCACAAGGATCATTGACTTTTAAAAGATTTCAGCTTCACTCTTAAGGAGGTTAAGAGTTGACTTGGTCACATTTCTGTGAGTATCTCTACAGAATTATCCTTCCTGGGAGGACACAGCTTTTCCACAGACAAAAAGACATTGTGATAGGTGAAGGTCAGTCTGGAGTGGACTTCTGGAGAAATTCAGACCAGAAATAAAGAAGAGGTATTTTAATAGTGAGAGAAATTAATCACCAGAACAACCTCCCTAGAGATTTCTTGATTCTTTGTCACCTGTTTTTTTTTAAAATCCTAAGGGACAGTTTTTTTTCTAGAAGGTATGGATTCCCTCAGAGGGAAACAGCAGGTATTTTGTCACCCAGCTCTGCTGTCTGGTAAGGCTCAGAGTTTTTGGCTTGGATAAAGATGCAGATTTTAAAACAGACGGGCTTGAGAAGCCAGAAATTGCACTGGGTACCCCAGGAATCAGCACAAATGCAAAGTGGAGATGTTGGCATGGCTCTTGTCTGATGTCAGGGTTGTTTTGTTCACTTGTGCCTTAACCTTGAGTTCCTGCAGACCTGGAGCTGAGTTTTCTTGTGCAGGTAAGAACGTGAAACCAAGTTTGTGTTGCCTTTCAAAAGTGTAAAGACAGATTTCTCTTTTGGAGGGAAGGAATACCAATTAACCCAAATAAATGAGACGCAGTTCAAAGGCAAGAAAGAGCAAAGGAGCCAACAGAGGCAAGGAAGCTTTATTTCCTGTTAGTTTTAACTGCAAATCAGAATCTGAAATTCATAAGACACAGAAAGGAAGAAAAATCTCCATTTCTGCTTCAGCTTTTAGGCTGGGCAGGCAGGAGTGGTGAAAGCCCTGCGTGCTGTGGCCCCAGGAGCAGATTGCAGGGTGTTGTGCAGATAAGGTGTCAGGCAGATGAGTCACTCATCAGCCACTGCGTGGGATCCTGAATGCACAAACAACTCCCGAGTCCCACAAGACCTCCTCGAGATGGAGATTTAAAAGTCAGTTTATTTCCATGTAAAGCATTCTCAGACTGTAAAAATAGGCTCGTACCTGGTCTCAGTGGGGCTTCTCAGAAACCCAAGTGGGCTGGCTAACATCATCTACAAGTGAATTACTTTGTAAAGTTTTCACCCTGATGGCAAAATTGCTTTGAACTCGTGAAGTAATTAGTAAATGTGGGGTGGGGACTCCACCACCACAGTCAGCATTGCTCCATTTGGCTGTGGAAATTCTTCTTTAAAAAACAAACCCAAATAGTTTACATGTTTGTGTTATTGTCATGACATTGTAGGAGATCACAAAGTGGTTATTGTGGGGGACGAGCTGAATCTGGGTATTCAGGAAGGACTCTCCCATCAAGAAAAATGAACCCTGCTTTTAAATTTTTCTGGAATCTCAGTTATGGGAATGAACCTGACCAAAACCAGCAGTGATGATTATTCTGTTCAGCAAGATGACAGCTTACCTGTGAAATCATTTCAGCTTCCAAAACTCAGCTGGAATGGTGTCTCTAAGGAACATGTGAGAGTTTTATAATTGATTTCACCCAGCAAAAGATGTGGGGTTTGGGAACTGATACAGGGAATTGTTTGGCAGCAATGGCTGAGGGTAACCTGTGTCCTGCAAGGCTCTGCTTCCCAAAACAGTTATGGAAATTTGCAGCATCATCTGGAAGGAGCAAAGTGTTTGATATTGGAGGTATTTGTGCTGTCTTCCCAAAACCACGAATCTTTTTTGACCCAAAAGGCAGCAGCAGTGCCCCCACTGCCTGAGCTTGGATGATGTTTGCAGTTTGTACCAAGCCCCAAAGATATCAGAGAAAGGCTGAAAGCCTCAGTCAAGTCAAGGATAATCAAAATTCTGCAGCATTGAAAGAATTACATGGATTTAACCCATCTGAGCATCTCAAAATAAAAAGCTCCTCTTGGTAGAGCTTGTTTTTGAGGGAGCTAAAAGTTCTGCTGGTATTGCACAGCACCTTTTATTTAAAGGTTGAACAAGAAATAGAAAGGACAAGATGATGGATGAAGTTCTGAAGGTTTGGAAATCCTTCAGAAATTCTGAATCCCATGGAGACAGGATTTTACCCCTGATATCCAAGACAAAAACCTGATTTTATCATGCAAACCTCTCACAAACACTTCACAAAGCCAACCATATCTATCCCCTTTAATGTCTGATTTTGAGGCGTTGTTTTACACAAAAAAAGCTCTGCCTTCCACCTGAATTCTCAAGTGCTGAGGTCTCCAGGGTCTTTTCTCCTTCCCCCACACACTTGATGATTCACCCAGCACGGCCTTTTAGGGATGGCAGGATTGAGATGTGAGATTTGTTTGCTTCAAGAAAATGCTCCTCTCCCTCTGTTTAGAGAGAGAAACATTTCCCTTCTGTTTGCTGGTAGAGAACTGAAACATATTTTGTATTCATGTTGCATCAATGGGAACTATTGAAGTGTGGCAGGTTGTTTTTAGGAAGGCTGAGTGGTTAATTTTAGAATTGTCTGTCTAAAAATACGCCACTGAATTTGAGACACCACCAAATCTTGGCAGGATTCATAAATAGAGCATTTGACCCTCGAGACCCTCTGCCTAAAATTAAAAAGCTTTGGACAAAGGCTGCCCTGGCTGGGAGATATTCGTGGCTGAAGCCCCCATTCCCCATCCCTGTGCTGGTGAGGGGGAGGAGGGAGAGAATTTGGGGGTGAAGCTTTCAGTTCATTTGCTGCACCTGAAGGTGAAGCCTTGCAGAGAATTCAGACCACACTTGTTCCACCTGAAGGTGCTGAAGGTCTTGAGGGTTTCTGCAAATCCCTGCAGTGGTTCCTGTGTTATATAAAAGCCATGTCCTACATGTGCTGGGTTTTACTGATTCCAGCTGGGTTTTACTGATTTTCTTCCCCTTCTGTGATGTTTTTCTGCTCACCCTTCCATCCCTGCCTGCAAATGCCTCTTGCTGGAGATGAAGGGACTTCCTTTGGGTTTTTTCTGGGAGCTGCTTCTCCTTCTCCCAGGAAGGCTCTCCTGTCCTGCAGGTCTCAGTCTCATGTCCAGAAAGGCTGAGCTGCTGGAAAAGCCATTTTTACATCCCCTCAACATAACTGCATTCATCTTCTTTGGGATAATCATGAGCTGAGGACTCGTTTGCAACCCTGGATGCTGTCCAGGCTGTTGCTTGATGAACTCCCACCCCTCTGATGCTGAATGGTTCCCTGAGGAGTTGGTGTTCCCACTTAACCACAGCATTGCCTGCATTTTTGTGCTGTCACAGGATGCTCCTGCACCCAGACAGCTTTGCTTTGGCTCAGCACTGTGTTTGAAGAAATTCAGAGGCATCTCAGAGCAATCTGCTTTTTCCTTCCCCAGCCCTTGAGAGGTTTCTCTCCCCCTCTGAGAGAATGAGGATCCTTATTTGATTTTTTTAATCAGGAAAATTTCTAGCTGTTCACTGTACAGTGGCAGAGATTTGGTTCACTGGTGGCTTAGCACACAACAAAACTCACACTAATTTTTTGGTTCTCGACCTCAGGGTTGCAGATCAGATATTCAAAGGCACGTACAGAGAAGGAAAGAAGGATTTATCCCAGCTTACAATTCCTACACCTTGGAAATGTGATGATTTCACCAGCTCTCTGGAAGCAGCTAGGAATTGCATGATAAAGGAATTTAGCTGACATTTGTGAGACCATTTTAATACAGGTGGAGAGAACCTGCCAAAAGACAACTGGGTGTGAGAGAGCTGGGGCATGTGATGCAGTGCAGTGATTATCACAGAGCAGTGATTATCACATCTGTGACAGAAGATATTAAACAGCCATTCAGAATATCCATGGGTGAGGGATTCCCAGTTATTCTTCAGAAGTGCAGCAATTGATCATCAATCTTGTAATTCTTTTAATTGGAGGAAATGACAAGCCTGGCACCTCTCAGCATTACACCTGCCACAACCCATCAGCAGTTCTGGGGTCTGACTCCAAGGCTGCTTCATCTAAATCAGGAGTGTGCAAAAACATCACTGCATCATGTCAGATCCCTGTATTTTATGGGTTTGACTTTAATTTTGGTGTACTCTGCACCTGAGAGAGACTCAGCCTCACATTTTCCCCTCTAGCCTGCTGATGAAATTTTAAGTTTAGAAAAACATAATTTAAAAGCACAGAGTAGAGGCTTTGTATGAAGCAGGACACAATTCCAGGACTGGAGAGAGCTCCTTCTAGCACAAGTCCTGTGTCTCTAACAGTGAGGTTCAGAGGTCACTTGGGGGGCTCTCTGTGAGAATTTGAGTGGGTTCTTCCTTCAGAGAGGACATCAAGCAGAATTTCCCTCTTCCGTGTATTCACATAATTAAAAAATGCAAGAGGTCATAATTTATATATATAAGATGGCCCTCCATCCATAAAATCTTATTAAAGCTGGCTTATAGGGTTGAGAGTTGTAGGAAGAGTCTGTCAGTGTTATTTTCATCCACAACTGAACTTCCACAAGTCTTTTTCCAGTGTCTAATCCAGGCTTGAAGAACTGATAACTCTGAGGCATTAATTCCAGACATGCAGGATCAGTGGATACACTTATTTTCCATAACAAAACTTTTTTTTTGCAGTTGGATATTCCATTAGTGTACATATATATATATATATAAAACTGCACCAAAACCGAAACACAAAAATCTCTGTATTACCTCTATTAATTTTCACAAATTTCACACCACTATTACATTTCTGAGTTAGAAAACTCAGCCAAGAACTAGCAAATTTTTGTCCCCAGGCAGTTTGAGTTAATAGAATCATAGAATCATTGAAGTTGGAAAAGACCTTCAAGATCATCAGGTCCAGCTCTCAACCCAGCACCCACCACCATGTTCATCATTAAATCATGTCCTCAAGAGCCACATCCACACAGCTTTTGGACACTTTCAGGGATGGTGACTCAACCACTCCCTTGTGCAGTCTGTCCCAATCCTTAACAAGTCTTTCTATGAAAAAATGTTCCCAAATATCCAATTTTTCACACCCCTGGCACAGCCTGAGGCCGTTCCCTCTCCTCCTGTCCCTGTTCCCTGGGAGCAGAGCCCAAATCCCCCCGGCTGTCCCCTCCTGTCAGGGAGTTGTGCAGAGCCACAAGGTCCCCCCTGAGCCTCCTTTTCTCCAGGCTGAGCCCCTTTCCAGCTCCCTCAGCTGCTCCAGACCCTTCCCCAGCTCCATTCCCTTCCCTGGACACTCTCCAGCCTCTCAATGTCCTGCACATGAAGACCCCAAGATCACCCCCAGGACTGGAGGTGCCCCAGGGGACAAGCACTGCCCTGGCCCTGCTGCCACCCCAGTGCTGCCACAAGCCAGGTGCCACTGGCCTTCTTGGCCACCTGGGCACACCTGGGCTCATGTTCAACCACGTAAAATGTTTTAAGGATATTTCCAGGACTATTGTGTGGTTTGCTGTGTGTGGTTGTCATTACTGGGACTGTCTGGAGAAGATTGTGGAAAACCCACTGTGGTGCAAAATCATCAGGATGCAGCAGCATCTCTAGAAATGGGCAGGGTGAGAACATCATTGCTCCTATGTTCATGCCAGAGCTGTAAAAATGTGCCATCAATCTGCTGAAGAAGCGGAGAAGATTAAAACAAAAAACAATAAAACAGTGTTTGCTGTGAGGCACAGCAGGAGGAAGGGAGGCTGAAAGTCTTACCATGTAATTATAGACTCAGAGATGATTTTAAGCCAGGAAGGGGGTGTGCACACAGATCTATTAATGTGCAAATAAAACCCTGCACAGGAGCATTTTGGACCATAAATGAAGAGCCATTAGTGGAACTACAGATATAAATTTTCCTCATCTCTTCAAGGATAAAGGGGCAAGTGGGACTTGTGGATAATGAAGTGCTGAAAGGGCTGTGGGGAAGGTGAAGCTTCAGAAAGGAGGAGAGGCAGGGGGAAAGTGGGATGTCTTCTCTTGAGCTTTCACCTTTGCTTCCCTCTCTGCCTTTCCAGCTTCCCTCTCTCTTGCCATCCCACTCTGCTCAGTTTTTGTACCTCTGTAAGAGCTGGGAGGAGCAGGTTGGAAATGGAGTAGGATTAGACTGGGTATTAGGAAGAATTTATTTGCTGTGAGGGTTGTGAGGCACAGGTTGCCCAGAGATGTTTTGGATTCCCCATCCCTGGAAGTGTCCAAGGCCAGGTTGCATGGGGCTTGGAGCAACCTGGGATGGTGGAAGGGAATTGGAAGTTAATGGTCTTTAAGGTCCTTTCCAACCCAAACTTTTCCATAATTTTGTGATCTCATCTCTACAGGAAGGAGAGGACATGGTGGAAAAAACCCATCAGGCCCCACTCTGAGGTAAAGCAAGGCTTGACTTCTTGGTTGGCTTGACCATGGAGATTAAAGGATGAATTAATGTGGACATCAGACTCATTATCTCAGTTCTTGTGTTCTTTAATCATCTGAACAAGGAGACTCTTGATGTTTTGTAGAAATATCACTGTTTTCCTGTTAGGACACAGCAATATTGAAAATCATCCCTGTGGGCAGCACTGCTACCCTGAACTGTAAAAACCCAGACGTTGTTTTCAGATGGAAAGGGCAAGGATTTTTATTACTGCCTGCAGAGCATGTCTCCCTAGGTTTTTAAAAAAGAAAATAACCATTACATGCAATACATTTCTCCATAAACCAGGCAGAAAGATCACTTCAGCTGGGAATGGGATGTGCAGGGAAGCAGCCATCCAAGTGGATGACTACAGAATCTGAATTCTCAGCAAACACATGTGTGTCCTTTAAATGTCATCCTTCTCTCCCTTTTGCACTCAATCCCTTCACACTCAATGATTTTTATGTTTAAGGTCAGGAGTCACCTGGAGTGACCTGTTACAGAACAAAGGAGGCAGAGGAGGAATTTCACAGTTTTAAAAAATTTAAATTGTTGAGCTACATCAGGTTGTTCTAGAAAACCAACTTGCCTTAGTAGGAAGACTTAAGAATAAGTGACTTTGTTATGTCCTGTGGTAAACTGACGTCATGTTTTGCAACTTTGGAAGGCAAAAATGAGAGTTCTGATCTCCCATCTGAATTTGCTCAGCTTTTCTGGCAGATGTCCAACCCTGCTGTGAATCTTTCTGATAAATGGAAGTGTGCAGTCGGATCAGAAATCTGCACTCAGCTTGGCCAAAGACCTGGCATCAGGAAGGTTTCCAGCTTTTTTCTGGATAAATTAAATTGAGCTTCTATATTCTCTCCATAAACTCAAGTGACATCTGAACAGTTAGAGAAACACAGAGAAAATTACACAGTAGCTATTGCAGCACATCAAATCTTACCTAGAACACGACTTTCACCAGCACTATTTCCCCCAAATTGGGGAAATTCAAATTTCTCACCCAAATCCAAAGGTGATCTGTCACTCTATCCTCACTGCTATTCCCAATTTTATGTACAGCACAGGCATAAAGGAATTGTATCTGCAAATCAGGCATTAAAACCTCTTGAAATGAGGCACACACAGAGCCCTTATGAGGTTGCATGGAATCCCATCAATTCTGCTGTTCAGTGTTGCATAAAATATTAGCAGTTCTGCTGCGCAGTTTTGCTGTAATAGATGCTGCATATTGCTATAGAAAATCAAGAAGAAATGAATAATTTTTCTGATCCTGGCTCTGAGATAGGATTGCCTCCTGTTCCTGTTTGTAGAAAGTTAAAATGTAGTTGGAAAGTGAAAACCCCAGATCAACAACGTGCAAGATGTCTCCTGCCTTGTCCTCCACCACCACTCACTGGTTTGTGCTTTGAAATATTCTCCAATTCTGTGGTCTCACCTTTGCAGAGAAGTCATTTTTCACCAATAACTCCAGCACCAAGTGACCCCAGGGCAGTAAACAGAGCATGCAGAGCTGTTGGTGCCATGCAGAGCTGTGGTGTGACCTTGGCTGTGCTGAGGGCAAAGAGCAACCTGGCAATTCATGGTGAAAATGGGGTCCCAAAACCAGACATGAATGTAACTGCTCCATAAATCATTGCTTAATGTCAAAATTTCCCCCTCCACCCTCTCCACACCCTTCAATTTAAGGGGATAACAGGAGCTCTGGCACGGCTGTTTTGGTTGACATGATGGGAAGGTAATTCTGAATTCACCTGGCTGCTCTCAGGGCAAAGTCTTTTCACTGTCTTGTGTGATCTTGTGATCTCTCTGGAATGAAAAATGCAGAAAAAACCAATGTATTTTTTCAGGAGTTCAACTTCGAAGGACTTGTTGCACTTAAAACCAAAGGGCATCTCACTCCTTACTACTAAATGCAAAAGAGACCTCATAGTGGTGTGGAAAAGTTAAATAAACACCCAAAGCTGAAAATTCTGGGTTTCAATTTGTCTCCTTTCCTGCACAGGAGGTAAAAGAAAGACTTTTGCTTTTTAACAAAACTATTTCCATGACACCATCTGAAAGACTATGAGTTAGTCATGGATCAGATTTCTGACTTCAAGACTTTTAAATATGCTCAAGAAGTCTTCAGTCACTCCAACACTGGGGCCATGTTCTGGAGCAATTGGAAAATTGGGTTCCAATCCCTCTGTTAGAATTTCCGTGAGCAAAGAAAGAAAATTAATTGGAAGCTCTTCATTCCTGTGACACTTAAATTGGTTCTTTTTCCACAGAATAGTTGACCCCAATGCACAAGCTGGCAAGTTCTCCACCTTGCCCTCCCAGAGATCAGGACAGCACAACCCCAGGTGAGAACAAAAGGTGAGCTCTCAGAAAAGTGAATTGCCATGATTTTATCCATGGTTATTTTCTGATAAGGGGGATATTTTTGATCCAGAGCCATGACTATGGTAAAATTATTTTCAAACTCTGGTCTTTCTCAAAGATCTTTGCAACAAAGGTCCCTTTCAACCCAAATTATTCTTTGACTCAATGATTTTATGAGTCCATGATTCCATGATTCTATGTCTCTATGATTCTATGATTCTATGACAAGGGGTCATTGTTAGTTAATTTTCTATACACACATGCATTTCACTAAGGCACAAAAATTAATTTTAATCCTCCTCCTTTTTTTAAGAATAAATGCTATTAAAGTAGTTGGGCTGATTGCACATAAAAAGCAAACCTCAAACAATAATCAGTGATTCTTCAATTCTGCCTAAATTAGTTTTTTTTTCCAGGAAAACCCAGATTACCCAGTTCAGAGATTCCTGCATGAAGGATAATGTGACAGCTTTTGGTTTCTGTTTGTGTTAGTGACTAATTATGCTCAGACAAAAAACCCAAATATATATTATCACATTAGAGTTTTTCTAGCTTCAGCTTCCCATTCATTACTGCTTTGTGGAATTCCCATCTGTGTGTGAGGGAATCCAGAGGCAGCAAATCCTAGCACCCACATGATAAAGGAGGTGTAAATTTATTTTCCAGCCTTAGTCACCTGACCTTGGTCAGATTTGCAAAGGTTAATTTACTCTGTCACATACATCTCTTGACAATGTTGTTGTTCTTCCCCCTCCAAAAGCTTGGAAAGGGAATTCCATCTCCTTAATGTTTTTATTAAGATAAAACACTGCAAAATGGGTAATCTTTATCTGTCAGTGAACTGCATATTTATTTGGACAGGTCTCACTTTTTGATAGGTCTGTGAGAAGTTTCCAAGGCAAATGCCCTGCTTTTAGTGCTTACAGTAATTCATGTTTTCATCTCCTTGTCCTCTTTGAAATGCACTGCAGAAACCTCTGTCAAGGATTGTCACTGGATGTGGAACCTGAAATCACTCAAACCAACACAAAGGCCATGTGTACACTTAGTTTTTATTGCAGAGGCCAATGGAAGAGCCAAGGAGGGCTGAAAATCTAGGAAATGACTGGATGTATCTTATCCTAAGATGACTTCACACCTCTTTTAATGCAACTACTCCATGGGGAGCAAACCATCCTCCAAAATGATCTTCAAGGAAAACCCTGGATGTTTCCTTCTCCCCTCCCCCGGCAACCTTTAAAGATATTTAACCCAAAGTCATTCTTTTTTCTTTTCCCTAATCAGCGCAGCTCCAGCAGCCCCAGGAGCATTGAGCAATGTGGAAATGGCACTCAGGGAATGATGTTAGGCCAAGACTCTCCATGGTTTCCCCATAAGGTCTTCCCATTATCCAGGGATTGTTCTCACGCTGCACAAGTGGCAAATTTGAAGCCACATCTGCTTTGCTGACCTTGTCCGAAGACTGGACATTGTTTGCATGTTCTCTGAGTTGGAACACTCTGTGTAGCTCCTGCACTGAACTGGGAAGGAAATATTTTTCCCTATTTCCTGTGTCCTCTGTGAACTCTTCCATTGTGAAATATGTGCTGTATTGTTTCGTTGTTTTTTTTTTTTTTCCCTCACAAGGAATTGACTGGAAATCGATACTTTCCACCCGATACGCTCATTTCAAATTCACCCACAGGAACTCTGTGGTTTTCCAGCTGGTATGGGAGCTTTAATAAAAAAAAAAACAAACAATTCAGCAGATAATGGGAAGGGAGGAGATTTGGGAACAGCCATAATCACTGTTCATTGGATAACGTATCATTTGTTATCCATTAAAGTGCCTCCTGCAAAAGGCTGTGGATGTCTCACTTTGAGACAAACTGACGGCTGGGGGAAAGCTAAAAGCAAAATATCTCTTTTTTTTTTTAAAAGCAGAGCAGGTTCTAAGTGACAAATGCACACCTCCAGCCTGTCACATTTCTAACACTCAGATGCTGTTGTGCCAGCAAGTTAGACACACACACATGCTAAAAGGCAAAGCTACCATGGGAAAATTGTCATCTAAGTAGAGGAAGCAGACAAAAATTGCATGAGCTCAGCCAGTTCTTCCAGTTTTACAAAAGCCTCGCTCCAGAAGTTAAAAGCACCAAAAGTTAGGTGCTCTCATTAGGATTTATCTCACCTAAATCAAATGTCTTTATGTAAGAGGTTTTATCTGATAGTGTCTTTGAAAAGCCAGATGAGGATGGAGAGAGAGATGGAAACCTCCAGCCAGCAGCAGTGCTTCACCTAACTTAGGATACAACCAGTTGTACCTTGGAGAGTATTTTTTCTGCTCAAACCTTAGGTTAGATGACACTCTTTGAGAGAAGATCAGCTTTAAAAGGGGGTTAATGGGTGGAATGAACACCAAAGACTCAGTATCTAACTCAGTGTTTCCTGACTCCTCAGCTGGTCCCTTCAACCTTCGAAGAAAGATGGTTCCAAAAGGGGTATTCAACAGGGTGGAAGGTCAGAACATCAGGATACCTCATCCCTGGAAGTGTTCCAAGCCAGGTTGGATGGGGTTTGGAGCAACCTGGTCTGGTGGAAGGTGTCCCTGCCCATGGCAGGAGGTGGCTTGAGATGATCCATAAGGTCCCTTTCAACCCAGGCCATTTTGTGATTCTCTGTGTCTTAAACTCTTCCCTTACCACAGATTTGGTGTGTGGCTCTTGCACAACAGGATCTTTACTATCTAGGCCACCTCTTCTAGCACTAATAAGTACATTTTTGCCTTTAAAAGGATGAACCAGGCTCTGTCTCCTCTCCTGGGGTGCAGCAGAGAGAGGAGATAATTGCTGCCACCTTTCAAGCACATCCTGAGAAGCCAAAAGCCTTCCAGACCCTCTCTGTGGAGGTTCAAACTCTCCATAAAGGCTCTGCTAATGGCTTTGGCAGCAGGCAGCCTACGTGTTGGGGAGGCAGGGGAGAGCATTCTTTGTCCATTGTGCTGAAACTGAGTCTTTCTGCAGCAGACCTGGGATAAATCTCCTCTGGATCAAAGCAGGGTGGCAGGAAGGCCATCTGCAGGCCAGAGGAATTGGGCCGACTCCTGAAATGCGGCAGTTGGTTTCCAGTTCCTGTTCCAAGGGCTATTTATACCCTTTTTAGCTGGTAACTTTGACAGGATTGATCAGGAGATTGTGATTACACGGTGTCCTTCCTCTGCTCCACAAACAGGTAGGAAAGCCTGGAGCTTGGCCTGTCCATGGTAGAGAGGCAAAAGTTGGAGTCAGCTTGGAGCTCAGACTCCGCTTCTGTCTCTCATCCAAGGAAATCTCTTGCTGTTGGATTTTCCATCTAGCAACATTTGCTGGAACAAACCCAAGCTGCACTTAGAGGCTGGAAGAGGTCACGTGGACACGAGCTGCAGGAATGAGTTTCTTTCCAAAGTAAACCCCCATGGAATGAAACTTGAGTTCCCACTCATGGGAACTGCTTATACAGAGAACTCTGGTAGAGTGGGAGACATGGAGATGTTGGGATGACATCTCCCATGCCTTTGTGACATGGATCTGGAGCCTCAAGGCTGTTGGATGCACCACTTCTCCCTTGTGTTCCAGAACATTCCGTTTCTCCTTCATCTATCACATCAATGGAAGTTAAACACCCATCAAACAAGTTTGTCAGAGCAACACTGAACAGAACATCTGTGGATCAAATCATGCTTTCAATGAGCTGATCTCGATACCTAAAGCTTTGAAGCAAAGTTAAATTCAAAAAAATAAATAGTGAAATCAAATTTATGGACATTGTGACTCTGCTTGTTGGGAAAAACCAGATCAGACAAAACCAAACTAGACCAAACCAGATTTTGGAAAGTTTTATTAACAGTTTCACAGGTATAAAATATTTGATAAGGTTATGGGAGCAGCATGCTCAAAGCCAAGCTTTAAAAAAATATCAATTACTGATTTTTTTTTCTGATTTTAGTGACTTGGCTGAGATCCAAGGAAGATTCCAGACAAGGCCAGCAGTGTGTATATATGGAAGGCACCTCTACCTTTGGGAGACCAGGAGAGGATCCCAGAGCCACATGGAAGAACTGGAGAAATTATTTCCCTCTGAGCTTGAAAGGGGAATGTCTGGGGTGCTGTGGAGGAAAACTGAGGTGGAAGAAATCCTCTCATCCTATGTGATGCTTGAAGAGCAAGGACCTGCTCAGGCTGTGTTAAAGTTCAAGGAATGGGACCTGACCACAGCCCCAAAGACTCTATAGGAAAATAAAAAGGTTGGAGTTGGGTGGTAGAATCAGGAGAACAGCAGCTGTCATTCAACAGAAATTTAAAGGCAAAAAAATCTGAATTTCTTGCTGATTTTATAGAGAAGAGTGAAGAGCAGCGAGGCTGGAGAGTAAACATAAATTTTTCCAGAACAACTGTAGGCAATACCAGGATTGCATTTAGAATTATTTTATCTTTTGAGCACATAAAGATGATTTTTATCTCAGATCTACTATGAGAATAATACTGGCTGTGTGAAGCACAGTGTCTAGGGGACTGTTAGCTTACTTATATGGAGATTATGGTTTATCTTCAAATCCTGGCTCTCTCTGTTCTTCAAATTGTAAAGTGGATCATGTCCATCCCTATCACAAATGAAACAGGCTTGCATAAACAGCTTTAGATTAAAGGAGCCTGTTTAATAGCACTTGTCGGAGTTTAGTCACAAATCAGAATTATTTGTTCCCGTAAAAATTTTATCAATTAACTGCAGGAAAAAAAAAAAAAAAAAGATCTGTTTGAAAGTGTGAGAACTGCTAAGTACCACTTTCCACTGTGATTTGATGCTGAATTCAATGTGAAAGGAGAAAAAAGGCATCTTACCAGAATAATGTCCCTGATTCTCACATACATGTGTGCACTNAATGTGAAAGGAGAAAAAAGGCATTTTACCCATATCCCCAATCCCACATCCCCAAACCCATATCCCAATCCCATATCCCCAATCCCATTCCCCATTCCCAAATAATCCATATCCCCAGTCCCACATCCCCAACCCCATATCCCCAATCCCACATCCCCACATCCCATCAGGATAACATCCCTGATTCTCACATGTATGTGTGCACAGCTATTTTTCCTCTCACCCCAGAAAGATGATGACTCCACACTGAGTGTTAAGCGTGCTTATTCAGATGGAAAAGCTAAGAATCACTGGGGAAACAAACAAACAAACAAACAAACAAACAAAAGGACTGGCAGGAAGCCACAGATATTGTTTACTATGTCCTGCTCTGGGAGGTGTGACAGGCCTGTCCCCTTTCCAAGGGATTCCTCCCGCTGCTGGTGCTCGACTCCCTGCAGACACAGCTTTGCCCAGCTGGGTTTTGTCGAGCCCTGGGGCAAACAGATTCTTGGGCTTCAGATTTTGTCCATGTTTTAGCTTCTTGACGTCCTCCCCAGTGACAGGGGCATAGTTTTACCAATTAAAGTAAGCTGTGGAAGCCAGGAAGTGGGAAGGACTTCTTGTCCCCGTGGCTGTCCCTGTCCCTGCTGAGGTAGAACAATGTCAAACAGAGCTGTGGTGCTGTGGCTCCCAAGGGGTGACTATTTAAACAGCTGCAGGCTCCTGGGAAAGGCCATCCATAAAACTCATCTGCCACCATCTGACCAGAAATACTCAGAGCTGGCTGCTCACAACCACTGTGGGGTCTGGAGGGGGCTCTGGGCAACCAGGCTGAGTGGAAAATTCCCTGCCCATGGCAGGGGGTTGGAGTGAGATGGTCTTTAAGGTCCTTTCCCACTCAAACCATTCTATTTTTATATCTTGGATAGAATAATCTCAATATAATATCAATGAAGATAATATCAATTAAGACAATAAGTCCTGACCAGGTAAGATACACCCCTAAAAATTGCTACTTTATGCATGGCAGGTCTGTTTAGTCCCCATGAAGATCAGACTACAAACATCACCCATACTACACCTGCCCCTAAATGGCCACATTACAGACCAGGCCTGAGTTGGGGAAATAAATTTAATTGACATTTTCCCCTCTATATTTATATATATATATATATTTCAGATCTTTAGTCACAGAATGTGACCATTCCCTGGTCAAAACACACTTAGGGCTGTGCTGCCTGTCATGGGTGCAAACTATGCAGGATGCCCTAAGTTTCCCTAAGCATGGGAGCTGCCAGGAAAAGGGCTTCTTATCCCAGTTTTTGGATTGAGGAAATGCTAAATCCCTGCTTTCTTCTCCTCATTTCATTTAGAGTGGATTCACACAGTGGTGGTAATCTGTGGATCACTGCCTGGGTCACAAATCTAAATCGTAGTAATAAAATTGGGACTTTCTAAATTCAGTCTCCAAGTTTTTATTTATCCTCAGTTTGTCTAATGATAATAGGTACTCATTATAAATAAATAATCTGGTTGTGTTTTGCAGCAGAAGCCCCTAAAAAGAGGTGCATTTTGAGAGAAGATTTATCTTCCAAAGGCTGAAGCTGCCCTGCCACCAGGGCAGCAGATCAGACGTGATGGAACATCTTTATGAATGCCCTTTCTGACAGGTTAGTACAACCGGAAAATTAATTTTTCTCTGTCATTAGCACTGCCTCATCCATGTGCTAGTTTCGTTAAAATTGAACTTGTGTAGAACAACATTCCCTTTAAAAATAAATGAAGGTTTATGAGCTTAGCTATTTGTACAGTCCTATTCCACAAAGATACTCAGATATGGTAAAGTTTAGGTCGTGGCAGTGTCTAAATAGTCCCTGTAAACAGGACAAGCAGTGCTTCATGAATTACAGAAAGTCTGTGTCTATCAAGTGTCCCCACTTATTCTTAATATTTCCAAAAAACTGGAGCACAAGAGCCCATCCTGCTGGGCAAGGGAATAACAGCAAATAACCTGGAGATCCAGGGTGACAAAGTAGATATCCTTCATGTGGGAGATTTTAGAGACAAGGAAAAGCACTTTTCCAAGTCTAGGAAATAGAAAAAGGAAAAAAAAAAACCTCAAGGAAAGTTTGGAGGATAAGCTGCAACATTACCAAAGTATCCATCAGATCCCTTCCACATTTCAATCAGTTCATGCTGAGCCAGAGTCCAGTGCTCTTTCCTGAATGCATAGTTTAGCACACCAAGAGCTAAAAATTCATCACAGCAGATAACTTAGGGCTAATATCAACACAAAAATAACTCTTTGGGATTGCAGCAAAAGCAGCCTGAGGCAAAAAGCCATTCTCTCCTTCCCCTCTCTTTTATTAAGTGAAAATGCAAATAGTTCTGTTCATCAGTAACCACAAAGGACCAACACATCCCATGGCCCCGAGGTTTTCCACCACTTCCAGCCCACAATGGATAATTCAAGTGAGAACTCCTTGGTAGGATATTATACAAAACACCTACAACATTTTCAGATCCCTCCCACAGCCTTCTGCTCTTTGAGGGTCACCACAAAAATCTCAGCTCAGCCTTGTTTCACAGTCAAAAAAACAGCACAAGAATCAGGGTGAGCACAGGAATTCAAAATGCAATTTGCTGCTGCCTCCAAACCATGGGTTTGATCTTTGCAGTTCCTTTCACATCACCACCTTTGGAAGAGATACCAGGATTTCCTGGGTTTTGCTCATGGAATTCCCATCATTTTGCACCTGTCCCAGCAGGTCATGCATCACACAGCTCCTTTCCTGGTCAGGAGAGCCAAGGGCAACCACTTTGATTTGTGACTCATGGAGCAGCTGTGGCTGCTGCTTGTCTTGGAGTGGAAAAATCCTTTTCATCTTTGCTTGCATTTTAAGGGAAAAATACTTAAGAATGCAGGACTCAAGAGACTTTCTCCACCTTTATCTTCATGCCCCTCCTCTGTTGTGTGACCCCTTGCCAAATGCATCCCAAATCACCACCAAACTCAAATTTATCTCTGGCATAGGGAAATGCAAAGCTTGAGTGGACTTGCTGGGTCCTGTCATTAAAATAAATCAAACCAGGAGCACTGTTTGAAGCCGCATTTACTGAAGATATTGAAACCAACCCACAAATCCGGTATAATTTGCCTTTTCCACCAATAGGTGGTGCCAATAATTTATGCATTCCCATCTTCAGCTGGGCAGAGGGCTTGGAGCAGATCATTTATCTGTGCTGACTGTGAGCAGAACATCTGGAGGGAGGAGCTTTGACCCAGGAAACTTTGCTGGGAAAGAAAATTTAGTTGGAGTAACCATGGCGTGGAGGTGGAAAATGGTGAGGAGAAAACCTCATGGTTTAAGGCAAGAGTCATAGAATTAAAGTAGAATATATTTCCTTTTTAATGATTCAGACCAAAAATAAAGCACTTCTTGGCAATGCAGGCACCAATATGTGCATTACAGCACAGGGCTTCAGATGTGAATCTGCCTTAGCTCTTCCTTTTGCACTCAGTCAACAGCAGCGTGCCAGGGAAGGCAGGAACAGACACCAACAGGGAATCTATTGATTCATTGAAAGGAAAAAACCATCAAAAAATATCCCTTTGACCAAGCCTTTTACATTCAAACCCACAGCCGGCATTTCTGTTGGCACACAGATCAATCTTAGCCGACCAACAAAATGCCAAGGCTCACTTCTTCTTCTTAGATATCAAATTCCATGTTTAAAATAATTGATATGATTGTATTTTGGTTATTTGTTATTTGGGGATTTTTTTATTTTATTTTGCATTTTGCTGAGTTAAATTTCTTCTTGACCCCTTCCCATTATCATTTTGTGATCTTGGATGAAAGTCATAGTGGAATGAAATGTCACTAATTCCATAAAAGGTAAGATAACCTTTGGAAAACATTTAAGCAACTTTAATATAAATATATATTTTTAAAAGATTACCAGATTTAAAGCAAACTTATTCAATATTTGTTGGGAGAAGGAAAGACTGGATGATGCCAGCAGAAGTCTGAGTGCCAGAAAGCAGATTCTGGAAGCCAAGTCCTTAACTTTAAGTCTAGTTGGCTTTGAAAGACTTTATCATTACAGCTCACCATGAATAAATTGCAAAAAGTATTTGTAGAATGATACCATTCCCTGGCAGGAAGAGGCAAAAAACTCAGCAGTCTCTTCACCAGTACTTGTGTCTATCATAAAAAAAATAAAAGAAAAAATTCAGTGACTTTCCCCCTCCCAAATGGAAACTATCTCCATAAACCTCTGAGTTTTAAACTTGGAAATCCTGGGGTTTTTTTGCTGTCCACCCACAGAAAAATTCTCTTTGTGTCTTTACTGATGTTAATCAAAGCTCAGTGTCCTTGTTCCTGTGCTGAGCATGGAGGAGCATGGAAAACTCTAATTCACGTCCTGGCCAAATCCTATTTACTGTCCCAGTGCCTCAAATGTCAAATCTGGAAAACAGAGCACTTTCTTTCTCTGTTGCTAATTCACTATTGAAATAAGTTTTCCCACTCCACCTGGTTGAGCCACAGTGTGCCAGGCAGCTTTTGCCAGGTATTTTCATGTCAAATTTGCAGGAGACATGATTTCTGAAGTGAAATTGCACATTCCCAGTGAAGGGAAACTGGTCATGAGCTCACAGCCACCAGTGCAAGAGGGTTTATCCCTTGAGGCAAAGGCTCTAAACTCTTGGACAGTTCACAGCCA
The DNA here is from genome assembly GCA_013400955.1 of Drymodes brunneopygia. Lineage (NCBI taxonomy): Eukaryota > Metazoa > Chordata > Aves > Passeriformes > Petroicidae > Drymodes > Drymodes brunneopygia. Next base: position 66,498 of record VZTZ01007350.1, on the reverse strand, counting down.
GGATGGGATATGGGTGGGAGCACAAAAGACCTTGCAGTGATGATTAAATCAGTAAATCTCTTGTTTATGACTGTAATAAATAGAAATCTGTAGATGCCTGATCCACGTGATAAATATTTATTAGCAGTTTTGAGATTTATCAGAGAAGGGGATCTTCATGGGATGGGGTCACATCTCAGGATCACTCCTTGGCTTCTCCAGTCCTTTCCCTTAAAGCCCCTGAAGTCAATCCATGCCCCAAAGTCATCAGTTCAGTGTCAGCCTCCTCGTGCTCCTGTGGCCCTGTAGCCACAGAAAATTTCCAAAATGAAGGCTGCAGCAGCAGCCTCACCTTGCTTTAAATTGAAAATAAATTAATGGAAACATAACCTTTGAACACTGAACTTAACAGAGTTTTCCTCTCACACAGCCACTGTGTCTGTGGTCTGGCCCAGTGGTCACTGCTTTAATTAATTTTGGCTGCAGTGTATTGTGCTAACATGGTGCCCTTTCATGTGTTTGCCTTTATTTTTAACTCATATTTGAATATACTGATAGTTCTATTAAACGCCCATTTGATTCAACCACAAGAGAAAAATCATCTGAGCTAATATTGAATTATTTCTTTTGGGGTAGATTTAGTGAGGTTACAGCTGCCTCGCCATTCCTTCAAATATTGATCTCTCTGCAGCTCCCAGAGGAGCTGTCCAGAGAAAAATCAATGAGCTTCAAGTGAGGAAAGGAAGAAGAGGCTGAAGAGGCAGTTTTCATATATGTAAATTGACACATTTTTTCATCAGAATGAAGAAAATCAGAGTAAAATTAAAGTTCATGGGAACATATGTTACAAAACCAAATGAGTCTCTCTTGCTCCTGCAGCAAATAATCTGTAAGAGGCTCACGGAAGAAGGAGAGAAGTCCTTATAAATGTGATTTAATTCTTTCTTCCACAGAAAAGCACGGATCATAAACTTGTTATTTTAAGCGCACCACCAAAGTAGTAAAATACATGCACAAGGAACAACTTTCACATCTCTAAATTTAGTCACTCAGCACCAACTCTATTAATCCTGTGATCCTTATCTGGAGCAAGCAGAGGATGGAGAGTGTCAGTCCCTCATATTTTACCATCTCAGGGACTTTCTACAGAGCAATAACGAGCTGTTGACACGAGACAACACCAGAATCCAGCTTGCAAAGTCACCCTGAAGTCGTATTTGTCCAGAGCTGAGCTCTTCATTTGTTTGGGTTCTGTTTTTCCCTTCCAGCTAATGAGATGTGCCAGCTGCCTTCAGAAAGCCTCGGGCATCCCAATCCCTGCCCTGAGCAGCCCAACAAATCCTGCCTTCAGTGGCTGCCTCCTGACTTCCAGCTGTCCTTGAGGTTCTGCCTGAGACATCCACTAAACGTTTTCTGCTTTGCTCTTAAAAATATGACATTTATAGAATAAAAGTTTCTTCCAAACCTAGGAACTCTTCGTTCTGGTGCATGTTGTTGTCATGTCCCGTCCTCTTTGACCTGACAGGCTGAATCCACACCTTCCTGCAATGGGAAAGACTGGGAGGAGTTTTAGGAAGAAATCTCAAGTTGTTTGCTGTCTCACCCTGGAATACCCCAAGCCATCAATCTGTTGTACCAAGTTATTTATTTTCTTCTGTGAGTGAATGTATTTTTGATCAGTTGAAGTTGTTGCTCAGATCTACAGACCAAAACACCATTTAAGAAATGATCCCATAAATAAGGATTAGGTCTGTGTGAGCACATCTACAAAATATTATCACTCCCATTTTTCAAACCCTTCCAAGTGCCTGGCTCTGCTTTATCACCATCAGCAGGAGTGTGAACACTTTGCTCTCTCTCACTTATCTGGGCAGCAGGTGCCTGAATCCCTGTCTCCCATCAAGCAGTTATTTTCCATCCCTTGTCTTTTCCATCTAAGCTGTAAGGAACTGCTGTTAAATATCTACCCGTTGGCTCAGAGCTTTTCAATTAGACATCCAGTAGGATAAAGATCAAATTTCCACCTGCAGGACAGCAGTTGTGATGCTCTGGGAGATCACAGAATCACAGAATCATTTGGGCTGGAAAAGCATTTTAAAATCATTGAGCCCAACCGTTCCCCCAGCACTGCCAAGGCCACCACTGACCCCTGTCCCCAAGTGCCACATCCACAGGGCTTTGAAATCCCTCCAGGGATGGGGACTCACCTGTGCAGCTGTGCCAGGGCTGGACACCCTTTCCATAAAGAAAATTTCCCTGTTAGCCAATCTAAACATCCCTTGGCACAACCTGAGGCCATTTTCTCTTGTTCTGTATTAGATTGGAGGGTGATGCACTTAAAATTGGATTTTCTTCAGCAAACACAACCATGCTGGGGAGCTGTGTAACATAAATCTAACTGGGCATCACACATCCAAGGCTGGACATCCTAATGCTGGCTTATCCTTAGAATAAGACCAGGATTAGGGCTTGTATTGAAAAAAAAAATCCCACAGAATGTGATCTAATTTTGTTAGAAGTCAGAAAAGATTTTTTTGATCCTTATTTCGGGAATGCAACCAATGCTCACACTCCCTTTATTTGTTTGAGAAAAAAAAATCCAACCAAACAGCTAAAACTATTTTAAATGGAAGAGTTGTTTTAAGTTATGAAAGGAATTACAGTGAAAAAGTGGTTGTTTTAGGACCTCTGAAAATACAGGTGGTTTTAAGGGTAAGTGTATTTATTCTGTTGTTCTTCAAAAACTATAAAATCCAACCAAACAGCTAAAACTATTTTAAATGGAAGAGTTGTTTTAAGTTATGAAAGGAATTACAGTGAAAAAGTGGTTGTTTTAGGACCTCTGAAAATACAGGTGGTTTTAAGGGTAAGTGTATTTATTCTGTTGGTTCTTCAAAGAACAACATTTCTCACTGTAGGACAAAAAAACTGTCCTAGGATTTGGTTCCCTAGAAAGTGGAAATGTGCAGGAGAATGAACCAGATGTGAAATCCTAGAAAGACAATGCACATTTTGTGCTGCTCTCGTACACTCTGTTCTCAACAGCTTATGGAAGCAAAATGAGACCTCATTAAAAGGTCAGCTTGGAAAGAGAGGAAACAGGCCAGTTCTCAGGAGATATTTTTGTCAAATTTCCAGGAATGCAAACGCAGCCTGGTCTGAGAAAGGGCCCTGTTCAATATAATAAACTTCTAGAAAAGAACTGGTGGGTGAGAACTGTGTCACTGTGAGTTTTTTGTCGCTCTGAGAGTCACATCAGGGTTGCCCTGCCAGACCTCACTCCTGCAGCACCCCCATGCACAGATATTTCTGTTTGTCAGCCAAAATGCCACATCCTCCTGAATGGATTATTTTTCTGCCTTTCTTCCATTACAACATTATCACTTATTTAGGAGAGCTGCCACTCGTCAGCCTTTTAAACACACTGAAGAGTTCATGCTCCATACTGTGCTTTTTGGTTTTGTTCCCTCTCTAAGCAGGAGACAGGAGAGAGCCAAGTCCATGCCCAGCTCCTCTCCACTGACTCCTGGATTTGCTGAGGAGCAGAGGTGTTTTTCCTTTGGAAGGAACATTTAGCAGTTAAGCAACTCCCTCCTGTGAGAGATTGAATGGTTGATGTTTGAATGGCTTCAACATTGCTGAAATCATCAAAGGATTTCTGCCCACTGAAGCAAACTGCAAGGAAAGAGCTGCTCATCTGTGACTGCTGAATCCAGCCCTCCCCAAATAAAACCTCCTGACTGGAATTTGGACTGTGACAGGAACTGGGGACAAAATAAAGGGGATGATATTGTCCAATCTAGGGAGAAGGATGTATCCA
>VZTZ01007350.1:51719-62663 GCA_013400955.1 Drymodes brunneopygia | reverse complement strand
TGTCCCTGATCCACAACATTCCATCTTCCAGGTGTCCCTGATCCACAATATTCCGTCTTCCAGCTGTCCCTGATCCACAACACAACCTCATCACCTGAAACTCCCCACCCCATGGGAAGTACCCGGGTGTTCCTACCTGAACCTGAGGGAATAAAAACCAAATAGAGGGGTTGTTTTGGAGATTTCCTTCACCCTGTGATGGATTCACTCTGTGGGCAGCAGGCACTGAAATTGCACCAATTCTCATTCTGGAGCTTGTGGATGGTAACTTTTTATTCTTATCCTTTCCTTCTTTCTTCTACGTTTTGTTAAGTGATATTTTTATGCTTTTACATTGCCATTTACTATAGATAATAGCAACCAAAATGGCTCCATGCCTGTTTTCCTGTGCAACCAAATTGCTCTACAATAAACTCTACATGTGTGTATTTACAAACACTGCTCATTCAGTGTCATTTCACTCTAATCCACTCAAAGGATTTATTTACAATAACCTGGGTTGCCCTCATATCCTGGGTGGTAACATCTCCTCTCACAGTGGAGATTTCTGCAATCAAGTTAAAGCACAGTATTTTAGTATGTGACGTATATAAGCCAAGATCATGTTTTCTGGAGTTTGTAGACACCTAAAAATGCAAGTAGAAAAAAATTTCCAAGAGTCCCTGAGCTCCTTAATCGTGTGATACTGGTCACAGGCTGTAAGAATGTGTTAAATACCACAAAATCACATGGAGCTGAACAACATAAGTGTTCTCCTGAGAGAGATTGTCATCTCTCATCCTAACTGCTTCACACTGAGCTGTGAGAGCAGAGTGGAAAATGAGAGCAGGGTATCTTGGTCTGAGATCAGTGCAGAGCTCATGGACTTGGAGGATTTTTTTCTGTTGGAGTAAAAGAGAGGGATAAATATATACACCCTTGACTGAGAAAAATACCGAAATATGGAATGAGACAGATCAATGAGAAAACCAAAAAAGGAACAATCCATTTAAACCTCAGGAAATAACACTAGCTGAGGCAGGGAGGGGGCTCGGTGACACAGCTCCTCTCAAGCATCAACATCTCAGATCAGAAATCTATATTGGTTTTAAAATGCCAGGTTCCTCACAGCAAGTTCAAATTACAGAGCAGAAGCGGAGCTCATGGAAAGACAAAACTGCCTTTAAAGGTTAAAGGAAGGAAGCGACACAGATTGCTGTCTTCATGCCCTGTTAAAATCCGTGCTGCTGGGGTTGGGAAGCGGGAGGGAAACGTTAACTCTTCTCTTTTCTTGCAAGGAGGAGACGTTGAGCAGGAATACGAAAGGGCAAAACCTGGTGTAAGGGACGGTACGGAAGTCCCTCATCTGCCTCACGATCATCGCCGAGGACAGAGACTGTAAACCCAAAAACCCCAAAGGGGAAAGAGGACCTTTTGAACAAAGAAGTCAGGCCAGATAGAGGTGGAGTGTCTGCCCAGTGCAGGGGTGTAACTGGTACACATTCCTGAGGAAACCAGTGCAGGCCACGGTAGACTGCGTCGCTCTTGCCGCCGAGGCGGAAAGGACTGCGCTGGAGGAACCGTCCTGTACTCCTGCTCTGTACCATTGCCCCAAAACAATGGGCCTTATTCCCCCACCTCTCGGCCAGCTGCTTCCCGTTTCTGGAAAGAATTTCCTCACCTCTTGGTCACCTGCCCCTCACTTTCAAAAAGACTATAAAGAGACATTCTGAAAAGACCCCTCTGAGATCTCCCCACGGAAAGAAGACAGAATCTATTGGCTCTGGACCACGAGGACTTTGTCACCATTGGTAGCTATTACCCTCTCTTTCTCTCACTATATTTTGTTTCTTTATACCTCTCTCTCTCCTCTATTGCATAATCGTGTTGTTGGCACTCCATAAAAGTGCTTTTGATTGAAACTAAAAATCCTTGTCCCTGTTTCTTTTGCACTCTGAGATTCGGTTAATGAACCATCACGACTCCCGCTTGTGTTAGCAGATCGTGACACCTGCAAAATGCATCTACAGAATAGAGCAGTGCTTTGTGCTGCCTTCTCACCCACAGAATTCCCAGGATGTGCAGGAGGGTCCTTGCAGCTCTCTGGAGAGCTCTGCTGGCTGTGGGGAGAGCTGGGTCTTCTTGGCCTATCAAAACCTGTGGCTGCTTTGGGGCAATTTGGAATTGGATACCAGAGTTAATGCTCAGATTCAGCACAGGAAAGACAAGGGCCTCTTGGAATGAGTCCAGAGGAGGCCATGAAGATGCTGGGAGTGTTTGGAGACAGGCTGAGAGAGCTGGAGGGTGTTGAGCTTGGAGAAGAGAAGGCTCTGGTGGGACCTTACGAGTCATTTCCAGTATCTGAAGGAGGCTACAGAAAAGATGAGGATGGAATTTTTGTTTAGTTAGAACAGGACAAGGGATAAGGTTTTTGAGCTAAAAGGTTCAGACAAGATATAAGGAAGACTTTTTTTAACAACGTGGTGATGAAACACTTGCACAGGCTACCCAAAGAGGTGGTGGCTGCCTCATCCTTGGAAATACTCAAGGTCAGGTTGGACAGGGCTCTGAGCAATCTGTTCCAGTTGATGTCCCTACCCATGGTAGAAAGCTTGGACTAGATTGCCTTGAATAGACCCTTCCAAACCAATTCTATATTCTGTGATTCTGTATTTTAAAAACCACCCAAGAACACTGAAGCTTTGTCACACAGTCCCTTGCAAACCATTCCTGAAGCTGATTTTGGGGTGAGGGAAGTGGGTGAAGCAGAATCTTTGATGGGGCAAAATGAGCAGAGCTCTCTGTACAGCAGCAGTTGCCAGGTAGGAATCTGGTTCAGAGCCTTTTAAAAAACCTCCTTGCTTTGATGGGGCTTGAAGCTTCTTCTAGCAAGTGAAACAGGGTAACACTCCAAGTGCTCCTTTAGTGCAGATTCCACCCTGGAGAGCCAGGGTGGCATTCAGAGCACAATCACTGCTGATGACAAAGACAAGACTGCTCAACAAGTTACTGCCTCAAGTTTTTGGAGCACAAGTTTATAGCCCTTGTGTAATTTTGGGGGCTGCCACCATCACTGAGAAACAAGCTTGGCTGAGTAGAGTTGTGATGCTCACATTGATTTTTCTGAGGGGTATCCTTCAGCCTTTTCTGGGCTGCAGAAGTAGATGAGTCTCACTGCCCCCTTGCACCTTTCCTTCCAAGTATCTTACACCACCCTGCACTGATAAAAAGATCTTTAAAGTATCCATTTAAAGAATGGTTTGGGTTGAAGAGATCTTCAAGTCCATCCAGTTCCAACCCCCTGCCATGGGCAGGGGCACCTCCCACTGTCCCAGGGTGCTCCAAGCCCTGTCCAACCTGGCCTTGGACCCTTCCAGGGATCCAGGGGCAGCCACAGCTTCTCTGGGCACCCTGTGCCAGGGCCTCACCACTCTCACAGGGAAGAATTTTTTCCTGACATCTAATCTAAATCTCTCTTCTTTCTGTTTAAAATAATCCCCCCTTATTTTACCACTACTTGCCAGTATAAAAAGTCTCTTTCCCTATTTTTATAGGTCCTCTGAGATGCCACAATAAGATGTCCCTGGAACTTTTCTCTAGGCTGAACAGTCCCAGGTCTCTGCCTGTCTCTGTACCTTTGCACAACAGACCTGGGCTGCATCCTGAGGTTAGATTTAATAAACTGAGGTGAGTTAAGAGCCCAAGCCCATGGAGAGGTGTAGACAAAATTTTTGGCTGGTCCAGAGCTGTAAATGTGAAGTTCTAGTGGTAGATGATGATTGAGAAACTTCATATTCCCATGGACTCCACCCACCTGGGTTTCTATGTCTGGCTCAAGCTGTCTCAGATCTCCAACACCTGGGAAGCTTGTGAAAAACTGGGAAAAAACTAAAGAGTGTCGTGTATTCCACAGAACCAGAAGAGTGTCTGCCTCAGGAAAAACCAGACTACGCTGAAAAAATATCTTGGTTATGAGTGTCATTGCCCTGGATTCCAGTTCTGTCCCTGTGGGTCATCAGCTCCACCAGTGAATACCAAGCTTCAAATACTGGACATTTTCCAAAGCCTCTTTGCATTCATGTGCAAGAGGACAGGGACAGCACAGAGAGGAATACCAATGAAATAGAATGGCTGAGTGTGACTATTAGCATGGATATATCTCACTCCCAGCTTGGTTTTTGACAAAATATGTTTTACCCAGGGAGCCAAAAGGATAAATTCTCTCACACAGAGAAAATCTATGTGCTATTTTCTTAACTAGGGTCAATCAGTGCTTCTTCAGTAACAAAAGGTTTGAGAATCTGGACCTCAATCAGGGGCTTTTGTCTTTCTAAAATAGGAAACAGGAAACGAGACGCCACGAATTAAAAATACACGCAAATAATGCAATTAGTTATTTCTGTCAACAGCTGAGAACTGGCCCAGTGTTACACACAGAAAGCCTCAAGCCTATTACTCCAGAAGTTTTTCCAAAACAAGATTGTTTTCATGGATACTCTTGGAAATCCACGAGCCTGCACCAAGAAAAGCAGTTGCCTGATAAAGGGACGAGTGCTGCTGGCACAGCCCTGCCTGCACAGAGCACATCTATTATTGCTCTATAACGTCACAGAGTTGAGATAGGGCGACCTGGCTGACACCTGGAGGAGATGAACCTCGTGTTCTGAAGCCTCCAATTTTTGTTCCTCGTCCTCAAATCTGCAGCTCCAATCTGCAAGATCCCCATCTGCGTCATTCTTCATCTGCACGAGCGTGTGGGTTCCTGCAGCACTCGCTGCAGCCAAGAGGATTTTTACTGAGGAAATGGAAAATGCTGCTTGCTGGACACACAGAGGGTGAATATTCCAGCTGGCACTGTTTTCTAGGAGTACTAAAAATTTCCATCAGAAGGACGAAGCCATCTCTCAGCAGCAGGGACCATATAAGTACCGCACGTAGAATTCGGTCTGCATTGATTTGAGATGTGGAGGGGTTGTGAGGAAGGGAACATCAGCCCAGAGGGTGGGATGGGGCTGTTCCCTCTCACCACAGGTTCTCCAGGTGACTGCAGGAATGAGCCCTCCCTCAGCTTGCCCTCAGGACTGTCAGAGTTGTCTCCTAAATTGCAAAGGGATGTTAAGTTCAGTCCAAAACATGAAAGAGCTGGAACTTGCTTCACCGCTAAGGCAGAGGTTGTGGCAGCTTGCTCTGAATCCATCTCCTCAAGGCAGGCAGTGTGAAAGCTGAGGAGCTGCACTCCCTAACCCAGAGAAAGGCAGACAGGAGCCAAGCCAAGTTACACTAAAGCAAAGACAAGGAGCCTGACTGATAAGGGCTCTGCGACACCTCTCAGGAGGAAATGGGTCACTTCAGAGCAAATCAATCACTTTTCCTGGAAGGTGAATCAGCCAAACTATGTGAGCAAAAGGTGTAAAAGGCTGCTGATGAATAGGTTTGGGCTTGTAATGAATGACCATTGCCAGGAAGGGATTTCCAGTGATTGGATTCCTTGTTCCATCTCCTGAAAACTGCTTTATTTATGGCTGCAATAAGTAGAAAATTGGTATATCCTGTGGCCTAGCAGGGTAGGGGAAGCAACATGTGACTCTGTGATTCACAATCAAAATGGTCTTGTTTGTGAGTAATCCTTCCTTTCCCTTCTTCTCTTCGAAGAAACTACAAAATTTGAAAGTTGTTTGTGAGCCCTGTAATTACTTGTCCGGAAAATACAACGCCATGCAAATGTTGGTAAGGTCACAAACCTCTGTAAGTTGATGGTTATTTGGTTTATTGCAAGGATTACTGGGTGGGATTCCTGCATAATTCAGGCCTTGGAATCTGAAATGACTCATTTTGTTGTGGGCTGTGCTTATGTCCATCAACTGAGGATCGTGCTCATTCCATTTAATAACTACAACCTCAACCAGTGATATGGAGAAATGAATTTCACAGAAATATCAGAGACAGGTACTTGAAAAAATAACTCTGTCAGAAACACCTAAATTGGGAATGCACCATTTCCATTGTCCCTCTTCTCCATCTGGACTGGAAGCACAAGAAATGGTATAAAAGTTGTGTGCCTGCAGGAATCAATGGGACTCTCCCCCTCTGTGCAAGACCTTTGTGCATTTCTGATTAATTCCTGTGACTCACTGCAAGTTTTATTCAAGATTGTAAAGGACAAGGCTGTCAGGAGCAGCACTGCTGGATGGTGGGAGCAAGAAGAGTCTCTTACAACAGCCCTTAACATTTAACAGTTGGACTCGATGATCTTAGAGGTCTTTTCCAACTTTAGAGTTCTGTGATTTTTCTTGTGTCATTGGTACAATATGTCTCCAGAAACACAATTCTTCTCAGGACTTCATTTTCCCATGCAGGACATCCTTGAAGAACTTCTATGAAAATTTCATCAGTTATTTATAAAAAGCTGTGGTTTTGTTGTCTCAATCAAAACTTAAATAATCTCCCCTGCCTTCCCTACATTTTGTTTGGTACTGCTTGAATGGGGGAAACATGGGTTTCTCTCAGACATGTCTGGAGGAATAATCTCACCCCATCTGTTAACATTAAAATATCAACTATTTAAACCTACCTCTTGCTCCTCCTGGCACTACTTTGCAGCAGGATCCCAGAAATATTCTGTGTATTTGATCTAATGGAGGATTCTCTGTAATAAAGAGAAAAAAAAAATTGAAGAGTTACAATTGGAATAGAGTAAATCTCAAAACATGTTAATTTACACCTTCTTTAGGGTTATTTTGTCCTTCTCCCCAAGTGTGAGAGCTGATAGCCTGGAAGATTGAACATAGGATGATCATGTCCTCATCCTCTCTTCATCTTCAGTGCAGCTGGACAGGTGTGGAGGCTCAGAAACCACCCAGAAAAACTCAGAACACGTTTGTCTGTCAAGTGGAAAGAGACCAGGGGGTGGTGGAAGACAGAAAATTTGTTGTAAAAATAAAAATAATTTCATTCTTGCCCTGACTGAGAGGGTGTTCCCATCTGCAGAATGAGTTTGCATTAATTTTCTGCCAAAGGGGGGTGACTGCTGCTAAACTGGAGACCTGCCCACAGTAAAATGGGGAAAGGGCTACCCATGGCATCCATCACCTTGTGATGATGTTGAGTTTCTTTTCTCCTTTCCTAAAAGAACACAAAAATCAAAGGATTCAATTCATCTGCCCTGTCTCTTTGAATGTGATGTGATGTCAGAGCTGGAGCTTCATTTTTAGGATGGAAAAGGTTTTCTGAAAAGGGTTATATTTTTTTCCCCCTGGTGTTTCTTAAAGGCTGGCAGAAACCTTCCCTCTCTTCCCCACACCATCTTTCCTCTCCATGCCACCTGCCTCCTGTTGGATTAAATCTCACCAGAAAGGAAAAAGAAAAAGGTCTGAGATGAATAAATGTTGATAATATTGAAAGACTTTAAAAAAAATAATACTTTTTAAAGCAAATGAGCCAAAGCTCACCCCAGAGCTAACCTAAGGAGCTCTGCTTGCCCTTTCATACTTCAAAAACCCCTCTGCCAGGTTCCAGTTATCTCTGCTGCTTCCCAAGGCTTCAAACACTTCCCACTCATGCATTTCTTCTGTTTTTGCTCCCAGTGCCACAGCCAGAGTGCTCTGGCTGTCCAGAGGGGAGGTTCAAGAGGGGCAGCCTGAGCAGATCCCATTATGGAGAAGACAGGACCACTTAAAACACTTTTCCTGCTCCCTGGAGAGTTGTTCAAGAGGAGGAAACTCTTTGGACTCCAGTGAGGGCATGAAAAGGGCTGCTCCTTGAACATAGACCAGGGGAAAAAGTCAAATCTCATGTCACAGCCTCCATATTTTTGGTGCTGTCACCCAGCCCTGTCCTTCATTTCATTGTTCATTTTCTTTGTAGGTTTTGGCAGCCTTGCTACAAATTTTGTTCTACGTGTATTTCTTTCTTCATATCTTTCCCTGATTCTCATTCTTAGTTTGAGATACTTCTTAGACTCTCCTGTCACCAGTCTGTCCTTCAAGAAGGTTTTTTCTCCTCTGTGTAGGTTGAGATCTGATCTTTTCAATGCCTCCAGATGCTCAGAAAAAAAGTTCCTGTGTTCTGTATAATACACACACAGGTAGGGCCCCAGCTCTGTGCTTTTAGACTCATTTTTTTTCTCAATAATTAATGAAAAAACTTGATCCCACCAAGCACATGTGATTGTGGAGGTTGTCAGGAGAATGTCCTGCTAGACCAATAAAGATGAAATAAAGTGTCAAAAAAATCTCTAAAACATCATTATTTTGGTTTATTACTTATTTATTATCAGCATCTTCCAAATCAAGAGCTCACAGAGCCTTCTCCAATATTCACAAAAGCAAGTCAGGAGGGAAGAAGAATCTGGGAAGTGTTCATTTAGTATCACACGCCTTAAAAACTCCTGAATAATAATTTAATAGAGATTTTCTGGCTAGATGTATGTTAGTTTCCCCAATCATAATTTTTCTAACAACTGCACTTGATATTTCTACTTTCATAGTCATGGGGTTCAACAGTTTCTTCTTTCCTTCACACTGTGATTTTATAAAGTTGTGTTAATCTTGAGATGCAGAGAAAAAGTGAAAGAGCCTTAGAAATACAGGCAAGCTGCTTAAATGAGTGAAAAGAAAAAATATTCAGTGCAGTTTTCAGTGTCTTATAGTGAAAGAGCATTCTAAGAGAAAAATGAAGACAGTCATAAAGTGTCAAAAGGTAAAATCTAGGAGCTAGTATCAAAATGGACTGGAGGTCCAAACCTTAATTAATAAAAAAAACAAGCAAGTAAACAAAAACCCAAACCTAAAAAACTCCACATGCACAAAAATCCCACAAAATGAGAAACCAAAATACCTGAATCACAAACCAAAAGCTCCACTCTTTCCAAACATGAATAAAAACTAAACTAAACTAATTATGTGAAATTCTTTATTTTAGGCTAAACATGGTCACCCTGCCAGGTGCCACGGACCAGCTGATACACAATAAATTGTTAGCTGAGCTCTCTGTCACTAAAGGTAATTTGCTTTTCCCAAACTCATTTTCCCTAATGTCCAGGAGCAAAGAAACAGAAGTGAAGCCTGCAGAACAGCTTCTGTGTGAGGAACAGCTAAGCTGGAGAAGTTTGTCTTTCAAGTTGTAAAAAACAGAGAAGGGGAAATGTTGAATATTAAATCTAGAATTTTAAATCAGGGCTGAAAGAAATTTTAAATCAGGGTGAATGCTGGTCTGGCCACCAGCATGGAGATAACCTGAAAATTGATTGCTGGCTGTGAGAAGTCCATGGATTCCAAAATCAGTGTGAGGCAAAGTCTTTGAAGATTATTGAATACAAAGGTTTTGTTTGAAATTCATGAGTCACCAAATGCTAGGGTAGGATTCCTGGAAGAAGAACCAAGTTTGCCTCATTTCTGTACATTTCTCTAAGTGCCTGCCAAACCCCACTGTTGGACAGGGAATTCATTAACTATTAATAAATAGTTCTCTACAGTTTTTCCTCCTGGGTCTGCTCAGCCTGCAGGAAGGAGCTGGAGGCTGTGCAGGAGCTGCCCCCTCTCACAGCTGAATACATCAGCTTAAATTTACAGAAATGAGCTTAAAACAAAAAGTTGTCTTTTGTACGGAGCCAACCATCAAGGGAAAGATGGAACCAATTAAGTGATGCCAGAGAGCATCTCAAAACCCTGCAGTAAGGACCAGAGAGGGCTGCAGTCAAAGCTGGAGCTGTGAGGTGTGGAGAGCCTCCCCTCCATGGAGATGACTCCCTGGGCAGCCACAGAGGCTTGGCTGATCCAAGGAATCTGAGGAATTCCCCACTCTGGAGCAAAAGTTGAGGCAAAATTCCTTCATTTGGGACCTGCTCCAGTGGCACCACACAAAAACCTTGGACAGCACATGGCAGGTGTAGCCAACAAAATGCATTCCTTGGCTGATGTTCTCACAACATCTTTGCTGATTTTTGTGGTCCAGTCTGGTGCCTTCTATACTGAGCCACAAAAAGGAGGCAGAAGGGAGATAAATCTCCTAGCTGAGCCACCCAATCCATATCTTCATGGAAGGAGTTGTTTCCTGAGCTAATTTAATAATTAATGGCAGACTACCCCTCTCTTGAGTCCTAAATTCCATCCTTTGCCAAGGAGTTCCTGGATCTACCTCGTACTGTAGGAAAACTCTCTTTTCTACCTGAGCACCTGCTAGGCCAGGCCTTGAATTTGATGAGAAAATAAATAATTCCGGGCTCCTCTTTGTCCGTGGTTCTGTAGATTTGGTCCAATCCTTGAATTGAGGTTTTTTTTCCAGAATAGAGAGACCCAGTCAAGGCAGCTGCACTTTGTATGGAAGTCCCTCCATGTCTGTAATTGCACTCCTCAGTCTCAGTGGCTTTTCTATTTATAACAATCCCTTCTGCACCCTGAGTGGCCAAATGCCTCGTGGTGCTCAGAGTCTGGGAGATCCACGGATTTATGCAGTGTCATAATGATCTATTTTCCTTCCCATTTCTTTCCTAATGACTCTTAGCATTCAATTTAGCATTTTTTGATTGCTGTTGAGCTCTGCAGTGGTGCTTTCGTGGAACTGTTGCCACCCCATCAAGCTCTCACTCGAGTCGTAATGGTTTGATGAAAGCCCATCAGATTTGTTTTCAGGCATCCACCTCTACATTCATCTCCCCCTTCACTTCACATTTACCCACAAAGTGAATTTATTCTGTGCTTTTATTTCTCGCTCCATCTCGGAAAGTGCTTTTCCAATTCTTCACAAGTGGTTTTTGTGCTTATTGCTCTGAGATAGATTCATATCTGCAGAAAATTTTGTCAGCCTCACTGTTAATACACTTCTCTTGAGTCACTAATGCATGTATTCAGCAGCACAGTTTCCTACAGAACCCTTTTGTTGCTTCCCTCCCTTATGAAATCCACTCACTCCAACTATTCAGTTCCAATTTTTTAACCATATCAGGGCTAGCACTTCTGGGACTCTTGC
>VZTZ01007350.1:26425-48936 GCA_013400955.1 Drymodes brunneopygia | reverse complement strand
CACCTGCTAGGCCAGGCCTTGAATTTGATGAGAAAATAAATAATTCCGGGCTCCTCTTTGTCCGTGGTTCTGTAGATTTGGTCCAATCCTTGAATTGAGGTTTTTTTTCCAGAATAGAGAGACCCAGTCAAGGCAGCTGCACTTTGTATGGAAGTCCCTCCATGTCTGTAATTGCACTCCTCAGTCTCAGTGGCTTTTCTATTTATAACAATCCCTTCTGCACCCTGAGTGGCCAAATGCCTCGTGGTGCTCAGAGTCTGGGAGATCCACGGATTTATGCAGTGTCATAATGATCTATTTTCCTTCCCATTTCTTTCCTAATGACTCTTAGCATTCAATTTAGCATTTTTTGATTGCTGTTGAGCTCTGCAGTGGTGCTTTCGTGGAACTGTTGCCACCCCATCAAGCTCTCACTCGAGTCGTAATGGTTTGATGAAAGCCCATCAGATTTGTTTTCAGGCATCCACCTCTACATTCATCTCCCCCTTCACTTCACATTTACCCACAAAGTGAATTTATTCTGTGCTTTTATTTCTCGCTCCATCTCGGAAAGTGCTTTTCCAATTCTTCACAAGTGGTTTTTGTGCTTATTGCTCTGAGATAGATTCATATCTGCAGAAAATTTTGTCAGCCTCACTGTTAATACACTTCTCTTGAGTCACTAATGCATGTATTCAGCAGCAGAGTTTCCTACAGAACCCTTTTGTTGCTTCCCTCCCTTATGAAATCCACTCACTCCAACTATTCAGTTCCAATTTTTTAACCATATCAGGGCTAGCACTTCTGGGACTCTTGCAAATTCCCTCTTTTCAGGAGTAATAGCAGGACTATCCTGGAAAACATCTGAAGTGGCTCCCAGTGTCCTTTAGAGGAGCTCATTAGTTTGTGTTTTCTGGTGGGTAGAAAGAAGGGCTCTTATCCTTGCAAAACTTGCTAAGATCATGAGGAAATGTTTAACACACCAATTCTCTCGTGGTTTTTGGAAAGAGTGTGGGGTTTAGAGGTGGATTTTGCAAAGTTCTTCTCCCTCACTCTGTGCCTTGAAAGATTTTTACCCTGGCAGCATTATGAGCCCAGAAGAATTTTTACCAATATAGCAGTGACCACCCAGCTATGCTGTCAGAGCATGTCCAGGCCCAGATTCACCTTGAATCAAACAAGTCTTTATTTTAACTTTAATATTCTTAAGCTCTGCCTGTGGTCCTCAGGAAAAGGAGGTTCTTTTCTGCTCTACCTCTTTTGGGCTAGAAGGGATATCTTAGAAGTTATTTTTTTTTATTGATTTTGGGAGTAATTTTGACAAAGTTAGCCTTCCATCAATGTGATGGTGATCAAGGGTGCTGATCTGTTCACCTCTGAGGGCATCCAGTTCTCCATCAAAGGTAACACAGATCATCCTTATTTCTGCCTTTGCAGTCAGTCACTTTTTCTCTCTGTGGGTTATTTCTGATTGTACCAAGCAGATTGAACCCTTCACAAGAAAACTGCCCAGCCCTCATGCAGCCTGGCCTTTAACAAGCAGATAAACAGCACAGCTGATCCATAAACTCCTCCTGCTGCTTATTCCCTGGCAGGAATCTATAAAAGGAATGTCACAATAAACCCCTGGAGGGTTGGCAGTGCCTCCATCCAGGCTGGGGCTGTGCCTGATGCTGCAGCTCAGTGTCACCATGGGATGAGAGGGAGCACTGCCAGCCCAAAAGTGCTTCCCAACAATGGAATATCACCCTGACACAGTAATTACTGTGAGAGACACGGGATGAGAGGGGCACTGCCATCCCAAAAGTGCTCCCCATCAGTGGAATCTCTCCCCGACACAACAATTACTGTGAGAGACACTGGAAGCTCTGGATGTTGCCAGAGAGTACCTGGAGGGCAGTGATTACCAAGAAAGGGAGGGATTGCCACAAGCAACATATTTTTTCTGAGAGTAAAAGCATTTCATGAAAGTGGGAGAAGAGATGGGATGGGATAAAAGGCTGGGCCGAGGGCGAGCAGTGAATATTTCACAGGTATTGCGTCCTCGTGAAACAGAGCTTGGCAATAAAGATATTTTACCCACTTTTGTGAATCAGCCAGTGCTCAGGAGAACACAGCAGCAGTGAGAGATTACAAAGAGGTATTAGATGGTGGTTTTGTTGAGAAATCTGTAAATAATATTGACTAAAGCATTATGGAGGATATTTATAGAACAAACAGGGTATTTTTGTGTATTTGACTAAGGCTTGACACTACATTAATTACCAAATAGCCCTCAAAAGGTAGTGTTAGCCTTGACTCATTCTGCTGGCAGAAGTCAAATGATCAGAGGTGTCTGAGGGCTTTTCCCCCCCACACAGTCATTCCACAACTTCCATATGGACATTATTAAACAGCAATTGTAGAAATGATAATTGAAAGGGAGCTCTAAAGGTCTTGAATTACTTTTGAACAACACAGCCACTCATAATGCAGATATTCCAGTGCCCTGCCCATTTTCTATTTCCATAGGGAATGCAGGTAAGAATTTATAAGACCAGCTTTCATTTTTCATAGAAACAAAGGCCTCTCCTAAGGAGAATCCACCTGGACTGATACAGAAATCCTCATCAATAATTCATCTCCCCACACTCCCAGCTTCAAGAAAAGAACCCCACGTACTTTTGCCTCAAACCAAAACTTGTTTTACATCACAGGAGTGTCAAATCTTTGGTTATCACTGGAAGAGCTAATTAAGACATAGTCATTAGAGGAGATACAGACTCCTCCTCAGAAAGTGACAGTGTGAAGTTCTTATCCAGGGTTTGCTGTGTGGGTTCAGGAGCTGATGGGGTCATTAAGCACAGGCAGGAAATCAGCTCACCCCCATGGAAATCAAGACACCAGATGAGCTTCCACAAGAGCAACAAAGAGCTCTGGAAATCTGAAGAATTGAGTTCCCTCTTGTTGGCATTTAACCACAGTCAGTGGAATTGTTCCAATAAATCCTGGTTGGACCATACAGAGCATTTGCAGTGCAAATCCAGAGATGCTCTAGGGACCAATTTTTCAATATTCCATCCTTATCAATATTCCTGAGCTGGGAGATGGCAAGAGAAAGGGGGATATCTGTAGAGAACTACCAAAATATCTTCCCATAATCACCATTTCATGGCAGGCACTCTCTTTTCACTGCAAAACCTGGAAGGATATCTAAAGTCCCATTTCTGGAACAGCCACCCTGCAGGTGTTACAGGCACAGGATCAAGGATGAAGCTGAAGAACAAAACATCAATAGGACAGGATCATGTTATCAAAGAGTCTTACATTAAGAAAGAAAAATTACAGAGAATTGTGTTCAGACAAGACAGTCCTACCATTCACTGTGTATTATTTGGAATTTAAATCTCTTTTTTTTCCCTTTGATCTCCAACACAAGGGATACAAAGAACAGGACTAGAAAACAGAGCAAGAAAAATCTTCAGAAGCAGCAAGCAAAGAAAATATCTGGCACAACATTTTCCTGTTGTTTTTCNATGTTAATTACAGAAATTCTTGGGCACTTCACCAAAAGCTGGAGGTGTTAATTGAAGACAATAAAATCACTACATATAATGATTATGACTTCAATGTATTTCTTATGGAGGTTAAGCTGTTTCCACTTGCTCTCAGCAGTTACCATCACTTGCACTCAAACCATCCTCTTGGTCCACTAGTCTAATAAACATTTATATTTCCCACCTGCTTGTATGAATCTATCTCTGGAGTAATGGTCTTTTTCCAAAGAGCAGGATATAGAAGAAATCCTCAGAACTGCTCCTTTTATTGCCCCATTTGTTTTCAATGTCTTTCTCCTCCAGCTGCTGATTTGTGCAAAAGGTCTTTTCCACATCCTCGGCTCGCTCGCTCTCCAATTTATTGTTGTCCTTAATTCCATTGTCCCTTCTAGCAAATTTTCTTCACTTTAATAGAGTTTCTTGAGCAATTTTGCATCATGGATTGCATTATAGATGCTGTAGTTACTCATGTGGAGAGCCCTGTTATTACTCCTGCAGTGTATATTGGTTTTTATACATTAAAAGCTTTCATGTCCTTTGGATTATTCCTTTTTGGTTTCACTCAATTTAATGCTTCTACAAAGAGACCATCTTCTCATCATTTTTCACCCATCTTTTCCTCCTCATGTCTTAGCTCATAATATTTAACACGCTGTAGTCACAGAGTTTGCTGTAAATTCAGATTTTGGGGGCTGTAAATGAGCTGTGCGTGTTCCTCAGCTAAAGGTTTTAAAACAGGGAGTGCTGGAGTGGGCTCAGATGTCTGGTGAGCTCCCTTTGGGGACAGATTTACTGACAGTGAAACTCTCTCTGCTGCGTGGGATTGTCTGCTGGAGTTGAAAACAAGGTAGGAGGAGAGATGCTGGTGTTCTTTCCCTCTCATATTCTAGAGCTTTGGAAGGGATAAAGTGGCATTAATAACCACTGGGGCTCAAATCAAGATGTGCCCTTGGCTGTACCTACATTCCAAAAAAAACCAGAGGAGGCTTCAATGTGATGAGTTTCATACAAAAAGTACTTCCCACAGAATTTTCTGGGCGGTCCCATGGCTTCAAAGTTTCTCCAGGATGCTTCAGGAGCCCTGTCTTGGGCTTTACCCATGTCCAGATGCTCAGGGGTCACAAGGAAGTCTAATTCCAAGCAACAACTTCCACCATTCCAGGTTGCTCCAAGACCTGTCCAACTTGGCCTTGAGCACTCCCAGGGATGGGGCATCCACAACAGAGGAGCAGAATCTTTCAGTTCAGGGATCCCAACTTGCAAATTTCTCTGAAAAATGATCCAAATTTATTGAAGAGAGTGGGAACCATTAGGACCAGTAGGACCTGGTCATTTCCAGCATCAGTGGAGTACAGAGGTTTAGAGAAATGCAATTTGCCCCACCTTCTTTGGCCAGAGTGAATTGTCTGGGAAAAGGGCAGGAGTCTGAGTGAGCACCCATGCATTCAGGTGCAGCATTCAGGTGCAGTTCTCTTGAAGAGCTGATTAATTTTAGAAACTTGGGCAAGTACATGGAACACTGATAATGCATTAAATTTAGTGGGACCAGTCAGAATGCAAACAAAACAATGAAATTTCGAGGGTCCCTGGAATCCTGTTTAGCCATAATTACCTGTTATTTCCATTCATTCCATGTATCCTGTAGAGCTTTTAATTCTGTGGCAAAACCAGGGCTGAACATCAGCCCCCCAAAGCCAATTTCTCCCCTTCCTCCCCTCAAGAGTCCTATTGGTATAGAATAAAGAGCAGAAGGTCAAATAGCTGTAGGTGTCCAAATAAATCCCCCAAACCCTTCTCTTATCACACCATTAAATGGTGTGGCCATTAGTGTTTATGAAATAAAAGTGGATCTGCACCCTTTGCTGGGAAAAGTTATGCTCTTGTTCCAAAAATAAAGAAGAAAAAAAAAATCAAAAAAATCCAAGGCTATTACTGAATTATAAAATTCATTCAGCCTTGCAGTGCAGCCTTCCAGCAGTTCTCCAGCAGAGGAAACTCTCTTTATCAGGCACCTGGAATATTTTGTCCCCAGAGGCTCTGAGATAAGAAAGCTCATTCTCAGCTCCACATTCTGCTGTGGTGTGATCTGAAGGGTGATAACATTTCTCCAGCTGGCTGTGGGAATAATTAATTCATTATTCAGCTGTGTCTTCAAGCCCCCTTGATCAAGGGTCCTTTTTCTCTCTGTCAGGGAACTGTTCTGTTCTGTGTTCCTGATTTCTTTACATCTCTGCCTGCAGTGCTGTTATCTCTAACTTAGACTCTGCCAGTGTTCAAACATTGGCTCCTTTTCTTACCTTTGTAAGAAGAGACAGAGTGAAAACAATTATGTGATGAGTGTTTAATGTATTTCTGGGAGCTATGTGCTGCTCATTTAAAGTCTGGACTTACCCTTTACTGAAATGTTAAAAAGAAAAAAAACCAAACCAAACCGAGTGCGATTTTTGCCATTTTTCTTTTTTTTACACCTTTTTTTTTTTTTTCACACTTGCTGTAAAACCCTCTGCTTCACTCTTTCCCCTGCCTTTACATTGCATTAGTTAATGATGTTTCTAATTCTGATTGCTCTCATCCATTTCATCCTCCCAAACCTCACTGAGAGCTCCTGTGGCTGGAGCAGAGTGACGCAGTTTGGTAGAGCTGAGGTGGCAGTGGGATGAATCATGGGCTTGTCACTCCCAAACCTTTTGTGGCATTTTAAACATATTTGCAAACAGAGGACATTTCACTGGAATTCCAACGTGTTATAATAGAAAAATGGACTCATCCTGTCTGCAAGCTTCATTCTTGCTAACAAGAGAATAAATTAAAATTTTTTTCTTGATGTTTCCTTCTGGGGCCACCCCTTGACATCTGCAAGGGTATCAAATACTTCAGAATGCCCAAAGAATCACTCAGCTACAGGAAAGGAGTGGGACAGCTGGCAGGAGCTGCAGATTGAGGTAATTATCCACTTGACTGCTCAATCTTGGCAGGTGATGTTGTGTCAGGCAGACTGGAGCTCACAGTTTCGTGCATTCGGAGGTGGTGAACAAAATACCCACGCTGACCTTTCAAACAAAATACTCTCTGTACCCTGCAATTCTCTAAGACATTTCTGTGTGGGATTGCTAAGCTTTAATTCGAGAAGGAAGAACATTGAGGATTGATCGTTTTTCCACGTTCAAGAGAATTCACAGTTGAGTTTGGAAGGGATCTCTGGAGATCTCTGGTCCAACCTTCTCCTCCAGCAGGGTCACCCAGAGCTGGTTGCAGAGGACTGAGTGTAGTTGGTTTTTTTTTATTATTTCTAAGGAAGGAAATCCCATGGACTCACTGGGAAACCTGCACCAGTTCTTGATCACCCTTAGACCAAAAAAGTACTTCCATTTTCTTAGATAGAACCTCCTGCATCTCAGTTTGTGCCCATGGCCAGTGGTGATGGACAAATTTGCTGACAAAGTTTATGGATGTAAAATCAGGTCACAAAACGTGACTTTGGATGCAGAAGTGCATTTTTCAGTGTGTGCCATTTACCATTAAACTTCTTTGTTTTAGCATGTAAAATCTGGACAGTGAACATAATAATTTAGGCTTCCAGAAAAACGAGGCAAAACTGAATGTTTTAAGAAATTTGTGTTTACAACTATTTTCATTAGCAGAAATTTGCTTTTGTGGAGAAACTGACGTTTCATTTGTCATGAGCTCCGTAGAAGGTAAAAAGAACAATTTATACATTTATGTTTTCTAATTCCATATTATTGAGTGTTTATTAGAAGACAACATTTATTTATAATGGTTGGGGTTTTTTAAGCTTTTTGTGCTGTTCAATGCATAGTTGTCCTTAGGCATGGTAGAGGATCTTTGGGTCCAACAGGGCCCTCAGATACCAATTGTTTAAGGAGGTGGTGGTGAGAATGAACAACCCAATTTAGAGGATAATGAAGTATTGCTCTATATATGTCCTGACATATGGTTACTCTCATTATAAGGTACATCTGCTACAAAATCCGAATATGCTTTATGAAGATTTATATTTAAAGCAGCTGATGCAGAGCCAGTTCACTGAAGCAGCATAGGGAGAACTCTAAGGAGTGAGTTTTACCCCAGTCTGCACCAAACCAAATAATTTCTGTACTTTCAGTTCCTCCCCTCCACCTCACATTTTTCACATCACCACGTTAACCCTTTTCTCAACAATCCTGTGCACAGACTATCAATTGTTTCCTGTAGCATCCAGGCCTTCTCTAAGCCAATGTTTCCCAATGAGAACAACAATTTTGGAGCTCTGGGCCACATTTTTCCCCCTGAGAGTCCCCTGATCCACTCAGAGGCTGCCTGAGAGAACAACGACCCAGCAAAGAATGTGACAGAATACACAACTTCCAAACGGCGATGGACAAACATTAATGACTTGCATTTCCTGCCCACACTCAAGCCTAATTCCACCACAAGATGGTCTGGTCCATTAAAAAACAGCCCAAAAAGGTTCCCAAACCCCCTCATTCTGATTAGGATGAGAAGCTTGAGCAGGAGCCACATTTCCTGTTTGTTGCTATCAGGGTGTTGAACTATTCCATCTCCCTCTGGATTTGGCTCAGAGGCCACCAGCTCGGGATGTCAGATTGCACAAATGTTTTTGGTCACAGTTCACAAGGCAGCCCTACTGGAGAGATCCCAAAAGCCCTCAGAGAAACCTACACCCAGTTTCCTATGGTTTTATTTAAAGCATCCTGCCTGTGAATGTGTGGTCAGCTTAAAAAAAAAAAAAAAGCTCATGGAATGACCCAAAATCACGAGCACCCCGTGGCTGCTAATTGGCCTCAAATCAGCATGGTTTTGCCTCAGTCATTTGTCAGTGGCTCAATTAACTGCAGATTTCACTCTTGCCAGGCAACAAGAGGAAAAAATTGAGTGGGGATATTGAATTGTTCTGAGAGCTCAGACCATTTTTTTCTCAGTGAAAGTGTTTTGTGCTGCCAAATTCTGTAATGTGATACCTACAGAGAGAATCCTGGCTCCTCTTGGTGCTGCCTGTATTCCCTCTCCTCCCCAAACCCTTGCCTCACTCCCTCCCTTGCCACAGTGAACATCATTTTGGGCATCATTCTTGCCACTCTCTACAGGATTAGCACCCAGGAGCTGCTGCCATTGGAGAGAGTGAAGGAGCATTTTTCTTCCTACTCACGCTGTTATAAGAGGTAAATGGGAAAAGAAATTAGGAAAAAAAATCTGCTATTAAAGTTATGTCACCAAGCAATAAACAGATGATGGATTTTTATATGATTTTAATGTGTGGAGCTGTGTAAGTATTAGTTGGAAGGAGCTTCTGGAGTCTGCCACACCTTCAAAAGCCATTCAGAGGCTGCCCTGATTTTTCTGGGCTGTAATTTAATTAGGGACCTGTCTGGGAAGGTTGTAAAGGGTTGTACCTCAAAGCTGGGTGGGATCCAGCTGGTATCATGGCAAATGAGCAGCTCTGCAGCTCCTCTTTGATTCTGTAATTCTCCCACATTAAACCAAAACCTCTCCAATCCATCTGCTGATTCCAGGCTCCAAGGAGATACAAAAAAGGCTGCAAAATTTTTACAGTCAGAAGGGGTCTGGAGTGTTGCAGTTCCTGGTTTTCAATGTGAGAATTGAGACTGTGCTTCCAAGAAAACAGATCTTACTGTTATCAACTCCAACATAACAAAAATCAATTCCATTTTCTTGTCTTGCCTGGTCTTGCCCATAAAAGAATTGTACTGAGTTCTATGAATTCTGTTTTTTTTTTTTAGTTTTTTAGACACAAAAGAGATAATGCATTTCATCTCTCCCACTGTGCTATCTATCATTGCATTTTCAGACATTAATAACATAAAGTGTTTTTGTGAAATAATTTTATCCTCACTTCTTTTTTCCCTACCAAAGTCTCTCTGTGCATTTGCAGACCCTTTGCTGTATTCCCAAAGTAAGAAAGGACCTTGAAAATTAAGATTCTCTCCGCATTATCTACATCCACAGATAATTCAGCAGCCAGAAGGACCCACAAATGTGACACACATCTGATTCATCTGAATTTTTGGTGTCACACCCTTGAAAACAGAAATTAAACTGCACTGTGTGTGATGCAATGAATTAACAGAAAGAACTAATTTATTAAGTAGGAAACCTTCACTAATTAAGAGCATGACAGTCTTCCTGAAGTTATATAGAACTATTTTAAATTCCCCCTATAAATTTTAAGGTATTCACTTCAAATGTACATTTAGGATTGCAACCTAGCCCAATGCTCTCAGACATTGCCTCCTCAAATTCCTCTCTGTCTCCTTATAGGCCTTCTGAAAATTTTTCTGCAAGTTCATCTCCATTCTTTCTGGGCAACAAATTAATTGTTGATAAAAAGAAAAGCTGTTTGGACAGCTCCATTTTTCACTGCAGTGCCATAGGCAGTGGTAAGATCCACAGCATGTTAATTATTTCCTGTTGTGCATCTGCTCTTGGGAGAAGTCCCATTATTGGGTGACACTTTCTCCATTCATGTCTCTACTAGGCTTAAAAAAGCACTGAGGAGCAGGTTGTGCTAGCAGTTAAGATGGATTATTGTTTTTCAAACTACTTTACAAAATTAATCTCAGCTTTAGCTCCCTTTTTAAACACAGCCCTAAAATAAACTGTGCTTATTTTTGGCTCGTGACCCTCAAATACAGTAATTGTGGCAGATACCCTGAAAAGATTCCACACATGAACTCATTTAAATGATGCAAACAGCCTTTAGTCAGAAAAATTAAAGCCACTGAATTGGTGAACCACAGAATGGTTTGGATTGAAAAGGACCTT
The DNA here is from genome assembly GCA_013400955.1 of Drymodes brunneopygia. Taxonomy (NCBI): domain Eukaryota; kingdom Metazoa; phylum Chordata; class Aves; order Passeriformes; family Petroicidae; genus Drymodes; species Drymodes brunneopygia. Next base: position 38,620 of record VZTZ01007350.1, on the reverse strand, counting down.
CAAGATGATGCTGTTCCAACCCCCTGCCATGAGCAGGGACACCTTCCACTGGACCAGGTGGCTCAGAGTCCCAAACAACCTGGCCTTGGACTCTTCCAGGGATGGGGAATCCACAGCTCCTCTGGGCATGACACAAAGTGACACCAGTGAAGCTGAACATGGAAAGAATTCTTTGCCTGCTCCAGGTGAAGAAGTCACATTAACCTGTCAGTGCTGAAGGATGTCCCCCAGCCCAGGTGGCAGTGGGGCAGATGTGTCCCCTGGCTTTATCAGATGAGTTCAAGAATCCTTACAGGGGCAGCCTGTTTCCAAGGAAATACATTTCCAAGAATTTGCTTGCAGAGCAGTTCTGGGATTTTGGCCAGGGAGGAGCCTCAGCTGTGCTGACTCACCTTGAAAAAAGGAGTTGAAAGAAATGTGAGAAATGTGAGAAAGTTCCCATTTGAGCATCCAGGAGCACAGAGGTCTGGAAGGCACCAATGGCAGCAGCCAGTGGAGCATCATGTTAGGGAATGGACACTCAATTCCAACCAGACAGGATTCCAATTCCACACAAGTCCCTTTTCCTGCTGGTTAACCCCGTGCCTTCATAAACACCAGGCTAATAAAAACCAGCAGACTTGGAGATTTTAGGCCCTCACAAAATTGATGTGTGTGTTAAGGCTGCAGTTTTCTCCTTAGCATTATCTCTGTCCTGAATGGTTTAACTGCTTTCACTGGCTGAGGAACCAGAAGAGATAAAGGGAGAAGTGGGGAGGAGAAGAACAGGGCTGAGCATGAATTTGAGGATCTGGTGATGAGTTTACAGCTGCACACGTAGGGGCTACAGGGTTACCTTCAGTGCTGAAACAGCAATGTTAGAAAGGGGCAGGGTGCTTTGGTGAGGGTAAAAACCTGGCTGTTAATTGAGAAATAAGCAGGAACTGCCTTAAATCTGAATAATTCTGGGAGATTGACACGGGAGACAGGTAGGCTGACAGAGAACAGAAGGGTAAAGGTGTGACCTGATGCACCAGGCAGCCTCCACACCCTCACCTTGCACTCCTGCACCCCCTCTGAGCCCAGGCTCTTGCCCAGCTCCAGCTTTCATTGCAAAGGGATCCCCTACGAACTCTGGCTCATGTAGAAAACACACAAATGTGAAGCTGTGCTCTGTTTTCTTATCCCATGCCATGTTTAGTTTGTGGTTTTGGTGTTTCATTAGGACTTTCCAGCCACTTGCAGGGTCCTGGGGGGTGTTTTTGTAGCTGTTTATGAGCCACAGTCTGGCTGCAGCCTTGTCACCAGCAGCCAAATCTCTCAAGCACTGCTTTTTTACGAGCTTTCTTTCCACCTCCTCCTCTCTCTGCTTAACTTTCTCCACTGGAAACCCAGAGAAGCTGCCTGGGCTTGCTGCAAGCCATTATTCAGTCTGTAGTTTGTCAGAATTCCTTCTGACATGTCTTGAAGAGAGATCTTAAAGGCTTTGGTGCCACCCATGCCTTCAGCTATGGGAAGTGTCTCTGCTGAGCTGCACTGCCTGTCCTACAGAAGGAAAAAATCTCTTTACAGTGGTATTTGTCCTCTTCCTCCACAGACCCACATTGCAGTCCCACTTGTAGATTATTTACTCTTGGCTGGGCGTGCAAGAGCCTGCAGGTGCTTTAATTCCTGTGGAAAACTGATTTATTCTCATTAAGGGCAGCTGTTGGTATTGAAGACGAGGCTGAATTCGGATGCCTCCTGTCCTTGAAATGGTGACTGAGCAGAGGTTCCCTTTGGGGTTAATTCTCATTCCTTTTTTGCCACTGCTATAAAATCTGCTTGTCCTGCCCCAGAGGATGGGACACATCCTCTCCTATCAGACTATCAAAATCAGGCTGACTCAAGACCCAAAATTCTGCCATTTCTCATCCAAAAACTGCTTTGTTTGCTAAAAGGCTCTTTTTATAATCCCCTCTGGTGCCATTCACCGTTAACACATCTTCCTGTTGTGGTCTTCCAAATTTTGACAGCTGGTTGAGCAAGGGAAAGGGAACTCTAAATCTTGGAGCAATCCCTGGAGCAGCTACCAGTGAGAATGCAATCCCAGAGGGCCAAGAAGAGCTCGGATGCCTTTCTGGTAAACCAAAATTCCTGCACATTCCAGCTGTCAAGGCAGCCATTGGCCTCTTGAACCAGCTCTCAGCTGAACATTTTTAATCATTCCCCTGAGCCCTCTTCAACAGCAGTGAACTTGTCCCAGGAAAGCTCAGTCACACCCTTTGCAAAGAAAATTATTAGCAGGCCTCTTGGTTTGTTGTTGTGTTTAGGAAGACTTTACAAAGACAGAGTGAGGTGCTTTTCCATTGGGAGGCACTGAGAATAAAAAGGTTAAAAAATTAATTAGCCAAAAATGAGTGTTTTGGATTCCTGAAGAGCAGATATTTGTTTTTGCTGCAGGATGTTTTTGTGAGCTCAGATAACAGAATAAAGATGCTGCTTACACCTCTTACCCATCTGCTGGGGGATGAGTGTGAGTGCTGCTGCTTCCTCCCAGGGTCACCTTCCCAAATCCTGACTCAGCAACACGAGACTGAAAGACAAATCCTGATTCACCAGGCCAGATTGGGGAGGCTCATAAAGCCAAGATTTTCTCAAAGCCTGGGATGTTTTCTGGCCCAGCCTCAGGCACCTGTGCTGTCCCCAGAGAAGGTTATCCCTGGCACCCAGCAGCATCAGGATACTCCAAGAAATGCCCCAGGATCAGGAATCTTCTGCTAAATCTCACTCCAAGGTGATGCAGGTCAGTAGTACCAGGTACCAGATTGTGGGCAGGACAGGCGATGTACCTTGAAGTTGTTGCAAGAAGAAAGAGATTCCAGAAAGTTCCTTCTGGAACCAGGTGCAATTAAGGGCAGTTTGATCAAACCCTTCTGATCAATTCATGATTTGATCAAGAAGCAGCCTCAGGATGCTCTGTCCCAAAAATCAGAGGGCTTATTTGTACATGATGACTTACATACCCCAAAATCCAAGTATTTTCTGGCATGAGAGAATTGTGGGGCTCAGCCTGGAGAAAAGGAGGCTCAGGGGGGACCTTGTGGCTCTGCACAACTCCCTGACAGGAGGGGGCAGCCAGGGCAGGGTCAGGCTCTGCTCCCAGGGAACAGGGACAGGAGGAGAGGGAACAGCCTCAAGTTGTGCCAGGGAAGAATTAAATTGGGTATTAGGGAAAATTTCTTCATGGAAAGGGCTGTCCAGCCCTGCCACAGCTGCTGGATGGAGTCCCCATACCTGGAAGGATTTAAAAACCATGTGGATGTGGCACTTGGGGACAGGGGCCAGTGGCGACCTTGGCAGTGCTGGGGGAAAGGCTGGATTAGATGATCTTAGAGGACTTTTTCAGCCTAGACAATTCTGGAATTCCATGATCCCACATCTCTCTGAAGGGACTATAAACCCACGGGGTCCAATTAATTTTCAAAAAAAATCACCCCCTGAATTTCACTGCGATTTGCTGACGCCAAACCTGTTCTGAGATCTCCTCCAGCACTACCTGTACGATTTTGAGTAACAGAAAGGAATAATGAGCCAGCAGATCCTTGGGAAAGGATTTCTTTTCCCCCTGAAGTGGGCAGGAGTTATAAATATTCTGCAGGCAGGCTCCAGTGCTGCAGCAGTGACCACTCCGTGACGACAGCAGCCGCTGTCTCAATAGCCGGAGACGAGTGAGGTTGCTCCTGTGAAAACAAATTTACCTGTAAGCTCAATTTCAACAGCCTCAGGGGGAAATCCAACTTCTTTCTTACTGAAAAAAAAAAAAATTACTTTTCTGTTACTGGTGCTACAGCATCACCACTTGAAAACTATCCTCATTATTCCAGCAGCTGATTGATTTCCTCCCAACTGTGCCGCTGGTGACTGAGTTCACTTTGGGAGCCAATTACAGAAAAAAGAATATAGTAAGTGTTGTGAGAGACCCCCAAATGATTGTTTTAAACTTGTTTTTCTCTTTTCTTCTTCATTCTGCTTAGTCCAAAGGAAACACGTTCACTGTAGGAGTAAAGACCCGTGTAAACAAACTAAAAGAATTGAATAAAATGTATTTACTTGTACAATATATTTTCTGTTGAGCAGAATGCATGACCTTTATTTAGGTTTATTTATTTAGGTTTTATGAAAACTGACAAAATCACTTCCACTGCAGCCCTCAGCCTTAAAAAAACACCTATCTGTGGACAAGTCCTTCATAACCCACCCCCCACTTTCCTAATACTTGATATTCTACATGGAATTTGTACCATGAACCACAGTGAACAGAATGAAATGTGAAAGCCACTGGAAAAAAAAAAAATCACCACTTTTCCAAAACAACACCCAAGAACAGGGAAAATGTGCTGGTTTTTGCTTACTGTAATATTAGATATTTTATTCTGGATTGTTGTTATTTCCATGTGTCACCCACAGAGGAACTTTTATTAATGGCAATCAAAACCTACAGCAAGGAAGGGGCATTTTCCATCCTATTTCTGACTGTTCCCAGCTGAAGGACATGTCAGACACAATAAAACCTTGCCATTACACGAGCCTCTAAAAGATGCTGGCAGATATTTCGAGAGTTTGGCATTCTGTATCAATAAGAAAACAAATCCATGACAGTTTCCCATAGAGTCAGAACAATGCAAGCACAGGACAGAATATTTTTAGCGTGCTTATATTCCATGGAACACATCTTAGGCTGGATTTTTTTTTCCCCCCTCATTTTCCTTGCTGTGTTTTCCAGCAGTGTATTGACCAATTTATAGTCGGGTACACTTAGAATTCATTGACATCTTTCTCCTGTGGAATGACATAAAACTCTCAAGGCTCTAATAATAGCAATTTTTTTGTCTGCATTGGCAAGGAGTGTGAAATAAAAATCATGGGTCCTTTAGGGTTTTGCCCTCAAGGGCATAGGGGAAATCCAGTGCCACACAGAGAAGCACCTCCAAAGCTCCTGTCAAGCCAAGGTCTCCTGAAACTGCTGATGCCATAATGATTTCTTGTCAAGAAAATTTCAGTGACAGTCAGCACCATGTCTGGAAAAATGGGTGAAGTTGACAGAGAAGAAAAGCTCACTCTCTAATGATGAATTTATGCATGAAACAAGCTCATTCCCCATTAAGATCATTGTTTGGGCAATTTTGGGTTGAGGGGATTCACCCACAAACATGAACTATTTTCCTCTGTATAATTTCATACTTTTATATTCACATACTTCTGGGTATTTGAGGTCCATCAAGGCTTCCTCTTCTCTTTTGGGGATGTACATCAAACCAGCCTTTGCATTTTCCCCTTATCTTGAAGGGCTCCATTTTCCCAAAGACAATTTCTGGCATTGCTGAAATGCACTTTTTCTCTCATTTGGGATACGTTTGGAGGTGGCAGCAACAAAACTTTTGGGTCCATAAATTTATAAAATGTTTATAGCGTTTTGAGGGCCATGGTGCATCTCCAGTAATAAACACAAGTAGTCTTGACACGTTGGTCGTGATTCATCTTTTTCTGAAGGCAGAATATTGCTGAAAGTTTAATTAAGGGAAATTGTGACTTGAATGCAGAGAGCCAACAATAAGCTGAAAAACATTTAAGGGTTATAAAGGAGTTGCTGATTTCACTAAGGTGGAAGAGGAGGTGGTACCAGGGTGCCCTGAATAAGAGTATGGATAATTCATGGAACTGTTCAGGTTGGAAAGGACCTGACATTTAACATTGTTGAGTCCAACAATTTTGTGAAAAACAAATTCTGTGATCATATATGGGGGAAGAGTCTGGATATTAATTGGGGGTTGTTTTAAACCTCTTGGTGAAACAATCAAGTGTGTGTTGAAAGCTAAGGAAGTTCTCTACTTCTGAGTTTTGAATCTGCATTTCTCCCTGAGTTTTTAACCTCAGCACATTCAGCCTTCCAGTGCATCACACGCCTTACCATGATCAGCTGTTGTTTTTCACAGTATTTTTCACATTTCCTGAGATTAATCCCTGCCTTTCTCATCTCTGCTGTGTGAGCTGGCCAGTGCTCATACCCTGAGGATGATTCCTTGGGGTATCACATCCCTGCCCTGCACCCTGACAGAAATGGAATAGTGATCCCCCAACTATCACAGTGCACAAGAGAGGAAAATAAAGCACTCAAGTCCTCTCTCAAATGCAACTCATCATTTTCCTGCTGTCACATTTTGTGCCAGAAGAAGAATTTGCCTGTTTTGATTAACACCAATATCTCTTCACTGCTGTGCTGAAGTGCATCAAGAATTCAATATGCTTGAACGTGGAACCAGTTTATTTGGTGTAAATACCTGAGCAGTGACACCAAAAACCGCAAGATTCTGCACCAGCAGAAGCTTTTGTAGAACCAGTTGTTCACTTGAGCAGATCTACCTGTTCCTGTCACTTGGAAGTTCAGCCCAAACAGCAACTTCTTTATTTAAACACTGGTGCTGGTCAACACAGAAGCATCACCCAGACCCTCTGGTATTAATGCACCTTATTTCTCTGTGTTTACATTGGCTTTTTAATTTTTCTCACCTCTCTCATCAAGGGAGGTTAATTAGCAGGAGAGTTTCTAGTCTACATTGACTTTTTTCTTTGAGTAATGCTGGAAGAAAGAACAACCACCTTCCTCTAAGTAAAAGAAAACAATTATTTCCTAATAAAAGTCCTGTTCTAATGTTGCTAAGAAACATTTATGAAAATGGCCTTTGATTCTGAGTGTCCCCACCCTGCACTGTGACAGCTGATACAGAACTGAACATGATCTTGAGCCAGTCTTGTTCTTTCCTGCAGTTATCCCATCTTTCCTCCGTCCTTGTGGGACATAAATATTCTCCTTACCTTACTGTCCTGCCTCTAAACAAACTGTTCCTTTGAATAATGCAGGATGGTGCAGGGAAAGGTGTTCCTGCCTGTGGCAGAGGATTGGAATTAGATATTCTTTGAGGCCCCTTCCAACCTTTCTGTCATTCCATGACAACGCACAAGGAGCACTTTGAGCACATCCAGGCCTTTGCCTTTTGTGCATTCCCAAATTGTAGTGGCTGTGTGCACACTGGGGCTCAGCGTGGACTCCTGAGTTTTGTAAATAAGGTTTTAGATGCTCAGAAGGCCCTACAGGCATAAAGGAAAGGGGACAATGATTATGATTTCATTTTGAGCCTGCTCCACTGGAAGCGACCTCACAGCTGAGGAGAGCTGTCAGCGAGCTCTCTCCTCATCACGGGACACCTGAATGTCCTTCTGTGCTGGAGAGGCCATGGAAAGGCACAGAAATTCTTCAGAGATGCTTCTGAAAATGCAGGCCAAGGGATGAAGAGCTGGTGTTTATTCCTAGCAAGCCACACTGCAGTGAAAGTAAGATTTTGTAGAAATACTCTCAGAGATTGTGGATCTGTGATGAGACCTGGTCTGAAGCACTGAACAACTGCTTGATGAATTCTGCATTCAGGAAAGAATGAATTACCTGGCACAAGAGGAGCTGGTTTGTTGATGAGAAGGGTCTTTCACTTGCCTTTACATATTTCCATTTATATAAATATAGCCATATCTGAACAACCTAAGATTTTTCTGGCACCAATAATACCAGGAGAATATGAGGATACTCACAGTGCAATTCATCCCACCAAGCTTGAAAAAAAACACTGTCTGCATTAGATTTGAGGCTGTAAAATTGACTAGGAAAGAGCCAAAAAGTCCTATTTTTAAGTACATGATGTGTGTCACTGCTAGTGAAAAATATCAGGAATGATGAGATGAAATTAAAGGGAACTACAAGAGAGGATAAAATAATTTCTGGCCCAACTCACCCAGAACAAGTTTAAAAGCTTTTGTGGCAGCTGAATGAGTGAGACTCCAAACAGTTTTTTGAAAGAGCAGCTGGGACACAAACCTTACCTGGTTTTGCAGATCAGGAGGGAGTTTTCTCTGTTTTTGGACATGGTTTTATGCCATGGTTTCATCACAGGGATGGATGGCAGGGCTGAACACCCCGGGATGTTTTTTCCAGCTTTATCTCAACCCATTGTGTTTCCTGCCCTCTGTGGAAAGCAGGTTGGAGAAGGTGACCTTGCTCTGCTGATGAGAGCAGCTCAAAGCCTAAAGAAATGGCACAGATAAAAAACTGCTGTGCAAGATCCTGTAAACATTTGCAAAAAAACCCTCAATAAAAACCCCAAACCCCTTTGGGGATATGGAATAATCTCCTCAGTTCATGCAAAGAGATTTCATGCACGGCGGTAATTAGGTTTTTTAGAATTATACTGTAACTGTACTTAATGATCCTTTTGCCATCTAATCAAGGATCTCACACTGACATTTTCCAATATTGCTAAAGCTCCTTATACCAGCTCATTTGTCTAACGAGGTTTCTATTTATAAACCTCGTTGAAAGTAAAATTAAATTAATGGACAAGTCCATCTCAGTTTTCCAAAATACAAGCGTATATTCACAGAATAGTTGGGGTTGGAAGGAACTCTGAGGATCATTTAATGCAACCCCCCCCTGCCAAGGCAGGGTCACCTGGAGCAGGTTGCACAGATATTCTTGTACTGAATTGGTACTGAATATTTATTCACCAGTTCAGGCATCACCCATCATGATTTATTGAGAAAACATTTACCTTTGATTCAAGCACTTCCACACAGGAATGTTAGCAGAGGAGAAATGAATGCATTAACACTCTGCTGAGCAAAACCAACAAACAATCTTTTTTTGGGGGGGAATGCAGGGATTTTAATCCCATTTAAATATTTGATGAATAAGCCTTTAAGAAGGAAAATAACAACCATTTACATTTCTCATTATCATTGACTCTGTGGTTTAAAAGTTGATGGCAGCGAAACATGCACTCACATGACCTTGGGCCTTTTTAATGTGCTAATACAGACCGGGAACATCCATTTTATGGCACTGGCCATCATGAATTAATGCAAAGGAAGTTGTTTTTTAGAAATATTGCACAGTCTCCATCCTTGAAGGCTTTCAAGACAACATAATATGAAGCCTTGGTGAGCCTGGTCTAAATTCAGTGCTGGCTCTACTTTGAGCAGGAGGTTGGATCAGTGATTCCCAACCTGAATTATCCCATGGTCTCTGCTCTGACACCAAGGCCAGCCACTAATTTCCACTGAAGAGGGTAAAACTGCTCTCTGTGTGCTGATGTTTCCTCAATCAGCTCGAAATGAAAGAAACCAGAAGCCCTGTTCCAAGGGAGCCTGTCCAGAGTGAAGCACATTCATCCTCAAAGGTTAAGTGCCCCATTTATCACAACTGGGAACAAAAGTTGGGCTTTGCCAGCAAGTGGCTGCTCCAGCTCCACTTGCTCAGCTGCATAAACAGTGAAAAATAAATTAATTTCACCAGCTGAAGGTTTAGGCATGTTCCTGCCTATCAGGAGGTCTCAGGAATGAGGATTTGTGTAAAGGACCCAACAGGTGAAGCCTAAATCACTCCTGTGCTCAGAACTGTTAAATACATCAGCACTGCTGAGAGCTGGGGAAATTATTACACATTTACAGGGCAAGGGAAAATAACTACAACAGTTTGAGCAAAACCAGAGGAAACAAGACCGAAAATAGGAAAAGCTGGAAGGTGTTCTGACTGATCTGATGGAACACAGTGGCCTGTCAAATATTTACAGTTTTATTCATTCTGTGGTTTGTTAATAAATTTGCATATGTTTTAGCCACTGGGAAAAAAAAACTTGTCAGGTTTTGCTGTTGGCTGTTTTTTTGTTGTTTTCCTCTTTCTCTTGATAAAGAGATTGTGAGAAAACCCTGCTGGCTCAGTGATAAAGTCATGAATGCAACAGGAATGGCTTTTTTTTTTTACTTTCTTTCTTAGAATTCAACTATATTGCCAAAGCTAATGGAAAACTAGTTTTGAATTACAAGCTAATTCTGTTCTTAGGATTCAGGCATATATATCAGATTATTCACCTTTTAAAAATAAAACTTTTGAATACCTCTCAGTCAACAGGCTTTCAGGTTCCTTCCTGCTCCAAGAAACATCACCCTCCCCTCCCCTTCCCTCCCTGAGAGATAACTGAAGCTTTTGAAATGAGAAAAGATTGCTGGCTTTTATGAAAAAGGTAAAAAATCATAGCAAGGGGCCCTGTGAATGACCTGCTAATGTGTTGGAGCAGAAAGAGAAAATTTTCATGTACAATGGGGACTATAGAAAAAAAACCAAAACAAACAATAACAAGCAACATTAAGATTTACCCAGGAAATCTTTATTCCACCCACCTCTGAGTGTGCATTAGGAAATTGTTTTTGACAGTGTTTACAACCTGCACATGGAGCAAGTGTGTCCTTTAATGAGCAGCTATTTGCTCACAGGCTGCTTTGTGCACTGAGCAGAGGTGACTCAAATTAAAAGACCCTGCAAGGATGGGGAAGGAGGCCAAGTGGAGGCTCCCACTGAGCTGGGGAAGAGCAGATTTTAGTGACTGGGATAAGGAGAGGGATTAGACCACTGACCTTGTGAAATCCAGCACAGCCAGCCAACCAAAAAAGCTTTTTCTCCAGTGTGCTGTAGAAGATAGCAGGTGTTATTGCCTGTCAGGGTAGGGAACTTATCAGGGGATGCAGGGACAAAGAGGGCTTGGGTTTGGAGTGGAAAATGTTGGCAGTGGATTGAAGTAGCTGTGGGGTGCTAAGAGGGAAGGGCCATCTCTTGTCTCATTTGTCCTGCCAAGGGGGAATCTCTGTGTCCTACCATTGTCATCCTGCTTTTGCAGGGTTCCAAGTTTGTAACTTTGTAGTACAAGTTTCCCACTCATTTTCTATAAACAGAGTCCTTGTTTTTCCTAACTGGCCGGGATTGTTTTGCACTTGTAGATTGTTTTTCATTCCTTTCCCCTGGGGTGGAGAAAGATGATTGACCATGTCTTTGTCCTGTAAACTTACAGAGGTGTTAACCCCTCTCACCAATCCCTGATTGTCTTTAGAAACAGATAGAAATGAGAGAATAAAGAAGGGCAGGGCCCTTTTGGTTGGTCCTGCCTGGAGATTCAACTACTGCTCTGGAACCTACGTGTTTCTTCTGTTGCCAGCTGTGCAACACTCCCACTCACCAGAGGCATCTCACCAGTGTCCCCCTCCTTTCCAGGACAGTGAGGCCCTTCAAGAGATGCAGATGTGTCCATAAATTCATAGTTAGAGTGTGATGCAAAGAAACCCCACCAGAAACATCATGGAATGGTTTGGGCTGGAAGAGAGCTTAAAGACGATCTCATTTCATCCCTTGCCATGGGCAGGGACACTTTCCACTGTCCCAGGGTGCTCCAAGCCCTGTCCAACCTGGCCTTGGACACTGCCAGGGATCCAGGGGCAGCCACAGCTTCTCTGGGCACCCTATGCCAGGGCCTCACTGGGAAGAATTTCTTCCCAAAATCCCATCCATCCCTGCCCTCTGGCAATGGGAAGATCTTTCCCCTTCTCCTGTCACCCTTGTAAAATGTCCCTTTCCATCTTTCTAGCAGGATCCCTTCAGGCACTGGAAGGCCACAATTAGGTCACCTCAGAACCTTCTGCAGGCTGGACAATCCCAAATCTCTCTCCTTCCTCACAGCAGAGCTGCTCCAACCCTCTGATCAACTTGGTGGCCTCCTCTGGACTCACCAGGTTTCCCCCTCTGACAGTGCCCATCTCTTCCTAGGGAAGGAAAATTCTGAACATTTTATTCTGGCAAAATGAAGCTGAGAACTGAACAGTAGAAATACCCCCACACATGTGAAAAGAAATTCACAGCTCGCTGCATTTTTATTGCAATAACACAGAAACTCCATATGTTCTTAACTTTCAACGTTGCCTGTTCCCTTAATGTGGGCAATAAACTCATCTGTTTCTGAGATATTCATGCAGGAGCAAATCAAGAATTTCTCTGCTTGGAGTGAAATAAACATTGACATCTGCTCTGCCTGGTAGAAATTCTAGCAGGAACCCAGGAATAAACCAAAAACGGGAACAATAAGGGCAGATGTGTAACCTTTCTTTGCAAGGGAAGCCGGAGAGTTTTACCTGTTCAGTTTTAGGCCTCTCACAACAAGACTTTGAGGGGCTGGAGAGAGTCCAGGGAAGGGAATGGAGCTGGGGAAGGGTCTGGAACACCAGGAGTGGCTGAGAGAGCTGGGAAAAGGGCTCAGCCTGGAGAACTGAGTTTCAGGAGGTTCCTCTCTGCCCCTCTCTCCAAACAGT
>VZTZ01007350.1:0-26278 GCA_013400955.1 Drymodes brunneopygia | reverse complement strand
TGGATGTTAGGAAAAAGTTTTTTATGGGAAGAGTGGTAAAATATTGGAATTGTCTGCCCAGGGAGGTGGTGGAGTCACCATCCCTGGATGTGTTTAAGACAAGATTGGATGTGGAACTCGGTGCCATGGTTTAGTGGAGGTGTTGGGGCAGGGGTTGGGCTCAATGATCTTGAAGATCTCTTCCAACCCAGTGATTCTGTGAACCCAAGGCCAGAGTGATGCTGGTCTGGTGTGGGCATGGATGGAGATCTGCACAGAGTCCCTGAGAGCCACCAGCAACCCTGGCAGTGGTTGTTGAAAATATAAACATCTCAGAGTGCTCAGGGTCCAGCCTGGGCTACTAAATCCCTCTGAATAACAGATTAAGTTAAGCCCTGCTGAACTCTGCCTTGCAAAGGCAAAGCTGACTTCTAACCCTCAGAGTCTTTCCCCAGCTCTGGCACAATATTCAAATATCAGTGCTTGCAGCTGATCATAGAGAAAGTTTAAATGCTGCATGGTGTGTAGAGTAATTCCAGATTGTCACTTCCATAAAATAAAAATATTTCTCCTCAATTTTAGATAAAAAGTATATGTTTTTATTCATTGTTAAAGTATTGGTACAGCAACTTGCAGCTGAGATCCACACCCAACAAATTCCACTTAGCATGGATGTGCAGTGTTTGAAACTGCAAATTAATTGTATTATTTTCTAAAGCAAAGAAAAAAATATATCTCCTTAGAGTCAGGAAAAATGCCCTGAGTAAAGGCTGTACAACCAAACTCTGAAGTTGATGCAACTTCCATTCCCAGTCTTCATAAAATTGGACAGTACCTGGAGAAAGAAGGTACAGCTTGGTTATATTTTAGGTCTTTTATTGTGATTCACAGGCTTCCCAAATCTATTCCTAAAGGAGAGTCATATGGAATTTAGTCCTGTGGATGAATTTCTTTCCCCCATGACCCCAGCTCTGATCCAGGAGCTCCTTGGAGAGTTCATGGCCACAGGAAGGACAGCAGTGACCCAGCAATATCAGCTTTTGCCAGGCTGCTCTCCACTGACCCGAGGGGAAGCTGCAGCCACCAGAGGGTGCAAGGAAAAGAATCACTCAGATCTTCATGATTTGGGAAAAAAAAAAAAATCTCAAAATACATGTGAATGAAGATTCGGGACAAAGGGGATGATGTTGTTGCCAGCCTCTCTTATTAAAAACAAGCAATATTTTTAGAAGTCTCAATTTTAGTGGCAGATTATTAAGGGATAAAAATGTGGAATTTTTTAAGTTATATTCTGACCCTAGGACCCCTCATTTTGTCTTTTCTTATTTGTCAGTAATTTAATTGTGGACACATAATTGTGAATTCTGGAATTTTGGAACAACCCAACATTAGAACCGAAGTTCCAGGAGCCAAAACTTGTGCTGGATCATCCTGAGCTTCCTGCCAGTGGTTCATTCTCTCTTAGAAGCACTGCAAGCTGGCTGCAAAAATGCATCAATATTGAAGGACTGAGAGATCTCCTGTCATTTTATGGTGCAAATCCACAGGGTGACATCCTTGAAAAAGTTGTGGCTGAGCAGTGCTGCATCTTAGGAAGAAATTCTCCCCTGTGAGGGTGGTGAGGCCCCAGAGAAGGTTCCNCTGTGAGGGTGGGGAGGCCCTAGAGAAGATTCCCCAGAGAAGCTGTGGCTGCCCCTGGATCCCTGGAAGTGCCCAAGGCCAGGTTGGACAGGGCTTGGAGCACCCTGGGACAGTGGGAGGTGTCCCTGCCATTGGTAGGGGGTGGAATCAAAATGGTCTTCAAGGTCCCTTCCAACCCAAACCATTCTGTGTTTCTGTGACCTTCACAAACGAGGAGAAAGTGATGGAAACCAGGTCCCTTGTGAGGATACAGAAGGTGATTTGTGGTAAAAAAAAAAAAAACAAAACCAAAAAAACCCTCTGAGCATTTTAAGAGTGTCCTTGACAGTATTCATGCATTGGTGTTCACTGGAAACTGGTAAAAAAAAAAACAAAAAACAAAAAACCAGAGCATTTTAAGAGCATTCTTGACAGTTTTCATGCATTGGTGTGCACTGGAAACCCTCCCTGTGAATTATTCACCTATTACTTTGCAACTGTGGGGGGAAAAAGTTCTAGAAGGTCTTTCAGACAATGCAGACAAGTTTGTTGTGCCTGAAAACAGCCCTTGGTGTTGCAGCTGACCCCTTGGTGAGCAGCAGCCCTTTCACTAAAACCATAAAGGACTTCCCAAAAACCTCAGGAGTAACCTCACATTTCCCCCTCTTGAAGAAGTTGTGGCCATGACCTGCAGTGTGATAAATTTCACCAGGAGCCGTGAGGCTGAGGGGGATTTTAATGAACATGTGGGTCACAAGAATGTGTGTTCAGCTCACTGCCCACGATGTTTTGGGCAGGGCAAAGAGGGTCAGAGCCTCATTTTCCACAAAAAACACATCGTGTTCTCCAGGAGCACAGCAAGAAGGCTCACAAGGACCTCTCAGGGGGTCTTTGCTCCAAGCTGCACGACAGAAACCTGCCAGGTACGGGAGATATTTTAAAAGTTCTCTCTGTGTGAGAACCCAGACAGAGCTTGAGGTGATGGAGGATCCAAAATCCCCTTTGCCCTTCACAGTGCCTGTGTTGGGACAGCAAGGTCAGGCAGATGTTTGGGACTGCCCACAGCTGGATGGGCAGTGCTGTGGGATTGGGGCTCCAGTTAGAGGCCATCAGATGCAGAATGGGAGGGAGGCACCAAAACAAGCACAGAAATAGAAATACACACCCCCACCATCAACTCGAGGTTCATAGGAATGTCAAGAATTTTAGGGTAAATATTTTATTTATAAAGAAAAAATTGTGATGATAAATCCAGCCTGTTTCTCCTGTGGAAGGGCAGCAGAGGAAGGGAAATTGGTTGTGATCTGTTGTTGAATCTCAGCTGCAGGGGAATTGTCTAGCAAGTGGTCTGCTGTGTAATCCCAGATGGTGACAGCCTCTTTCTCTCTTTTTCCTTCCTCTCAAACCATCTGTTTGCCCACCCTCTGTCCCCCTTCTTCCAAGAACATTTATCCAGCTGAGCCTTCTTTTGGGAGTTGTGCTGGCAGGCAGACAAGGAAGGGCTCTCCCCACCATGGACAGGCAGAAATCAGGAAGATCCCAGAGCACACAGGTGACCACTTTTGCCTGCAATCCCATCAGTAACCCCACAGGCAGATTTGCCTGAGGGATTCAAAGTGCTTTGGAAATGTAAAGAAAAAAACCGTTTCTTGCAGTTCAACAAGCCAGCAATCCACAGGGAATAGAACATTCTGTGTGCTCAGATGAATTAGTGACCAATTAAAGCCTTGGTAAGGAATAACCTTACTCCAAACTCTGTATTCAATTGCTAAGGTAGCTTTAAGCCAAATATGAAGCAAATAATGCAGCCTGGAATATAAATCCTTGTTCAAGCAGAAGATGGGGCAGCTCCTCCCAGCTCTTGGTAGAGCACACACTTGGGAACAGGGGCTGAATTTCACATTAAACTGAATTTTGCAATTACTGACCCACTTGTCTTTAACTTTGGGGACTCACAGTTGCACCCAGGAGCCTAAAATTGAATTACCCTTTACATGCACAAGCACCAAATCAGCAAATTGGTATTTTCCCCTCAAATCTCCACATCAATTTGATAAGAGAATATTTCCAGATGCTGAGTTTTACTTTGTACAGGCTCAGACTCCTCCAACAGACATCAATATTTGATCTCATTTAAGGGTCAGGACACTCCCAAGTTCACCACCTGGAGCCAGTAAGCAGGCAACTTATTCTTCCCTTTTCCTAACTCTCATTTATACTGAAGAAAAGCAAAAGTTTTCATCTCACAGAGGTTACCAACCAAGTTCTTTACAAGTTTTCTGATATGTTTATTTTTTCAGTCAGGGTGGAACGTGAATTTTGAAGCTAAATTTTAGGATGATGACTAGTTTAATTATTACCAGCACTGTGTTTAATGCTGGTCAATTGAGTCTTGGAGGAAAAAAAAAATAAAATCTACATTTCTCCAAATTTTGCTCAATTTGTTCCCCAGTCTGATGCTTAAGGGAATTTTCTCAGAGTTTAGACAGTGCAACATTTATGCAAATTCATATCAGAGTCTCAAACCACTGGGAGATGCCTTGAAAAGAAGTTAAACTATGGAGTTCAGAGACAAAAAGTAAACCAGGGCTACCTGAACATCTTCCCTTACCCCTGGAGAAGGAAAGGCTTCAGAGCATTTTTAAAATTCAGATTAAGCAAAACACATCAGTCTTATTTCACTTTGATGCCACCTGAGAGGAGATGCTCAAGGAAGGACCACACGAACCAAAGGGGTTCATGGAGGGACCTGCAGCAGGTCAGGTGGTGAAAAACCAACTTTTTAATTTAAAACAACCTGAGGTTCTGTATTTTCCCTCATTCCCACAAGGGAAAGTGATTTTGCAGATTTTCTTTCACATTTCCAAGATGAGAAAAGGTGCAGCAGGTTCTGCTTTCACAGTTTAGAGCATAATTTCTAAATTAGGATGCAGTGCTAGGAACAAATACTCATTTCTCTACTACAGCAGCTGAACAAGGACATCACAACCAACAGGAAAAGGAAAAATTATTATTACATTATTATTATTCCAATTATTCAGGAAAAAGCTAAGGATTCAAAAGTCAGGACACCTGTTTTCTTTCTATTACCTCCCAAGATCTTTATGTTAAAACCTGGGAATCCCTGAAGAATTTAACACCAGCTGGAAATGTCCCACACAAACTTCACCTCCTTTCAAACCCTGCAGGCAACCAGAGGTGTTGGTTTTATCATAAACATCTTTGCCATTAAAATTAAAAAATTTTTGAGCAAACACCCAGTTCTGAAAAAACCTGAAAAGCCAACATTACTTAGCATTAAAAACTCTTCATTTTTTTTTCAGGAACAATATTTTAGTTCTACAAAAACCTTAATAAAGTTACAGCTTTTTTACTTACCCCTAACACTCCCTTTCACAGGCAGCTGAAGAGTCCTCCACAACAAAACCCNTTCTTTCTTTCTTTCTTTCTTTTCTTTCTTTCTTTCTTTCTTTCTTTCTTTCTTTCTTTCTTTCTCTCTTTCTTTCTTTTTCTTTCTTTTCTTTCTTTCTTTCTTTCTTTTCTTTCTTTCTCTCTCTCAAGATAATGACCTAATTTATTTTATAAATGAGTCCCTCTAAGTCAATAAACCTTCTGCAATGTATTTAAGCTTGTTGTATGTATTTAGGAGAGGATGTATTGAAGTGAAAATAAGGAAAAAAAAGAGCAGTTGAAGGTTGGTTTGTTCTTTGTTTTCATATTCTTAATTAATTTTAATATTAGCTGGTGCTAAGCAATTTTCACTTGAGTTTTTTTATTTTCCTTAAATAAAGGAATAGATACTTTTAGTTAGAGTTTTAATAATATAGCTGGGTTCTTTTGGTACTTCTAAAATTGGGCACAAAGGAAAAGGAAAACAACTTATGCTAAATAAAAAAAAAAATAAAAATTTTCTTGGCTGATAAATTTCTTTTGAGGTCATCAAGGTGAGGCCCAATAATTAGTGCGTGTTAAAGTCAACTTTTAATTTTCAGTTCTTTCCAAGACATTTAGTGGACAATTCTTGCTCAAGCACAGCAAAAAGAAGTAAAAGCTACAAAGTTGTTGAAATATTTTAAATTCTAGTCTGACAGGAGGATTTCCAACTCACTGAGACACAATTTTCTTTAAAAGAAAAATTTCTTTTGCATTTCTATTTGATGCAAGTAAACATATTTTGTTTATGTGGTATTGTTCTCTAGCCTGTTAGAAACACAGTTTAAAGTATTTTATTATTAAATATCAGCATAATAAGATATTTTCCTTTCTGCAGTTTAGGTCAAAAGTTTTCTATAAAATATTATAGAAAATTAATAATTTTTCTTATGTGGTCACTTAAGAAGAATAATCTGTAAGAATTATTTATTCTGCATGACTGTGCATTTGTTTTAGACCTGATGTTCAGGTGTGAGAAATAATTTACATCTCATGATGTAACCTATTGGCTCCAAATCCCTGAAATTATTTCAAACCAGAATTATTTAATCTGACCAGAGACCTGAGGAAAAACCAGATGCTTCTGTTTTGGTATTTTAGTTCTAATCCAGAGCCCCTGGGCTGCAGCTTCTGCTGCAAAAGTTTCACATCCCAGGTACAGAAGAGCAGGGAGAGGGGGAAAAAAATCAAGGTCCCTTCCAACCCTTTTTTGAAGAGGATTTTTCCAAAAATCTTCTCCAACTCTTCAACTTTTCACTATATTTAAAGTATTCAATTGTAGTATATAAATATTCAATGCAGTTCAAACCATGGTTCCACATCTGCTGGGTGGTTTTTCATCCAGCTGGGGCTGGAGAGCATTGAAAAAAGCTGCATCACTAAAAAGAAAAAAACAAATCCCAATAGGTTGGCTCATTCCTAGAAATCACCCCCTTTAAACCACAAGCAAATGTTTGCTATATTGTTATAAAAAGATCTTGCTATTTGCACTTTATTTCCCTAGTTTACATTTGCATACTGTAATTAGTATAATACATATAATTGCATACTGTATATTGCAAAGCTGCCTTTTTTTGCCCTCTCACACTCCAACTGTTTCCTTTTGATTTCTTTTTTTTTTAACTATTAAATGACTTTTATTTAAAGGTGCTGATGTGCAAGCTCTGGGGAGATTTTTTGTCTTATTTTGTTTCCAAACCAGAAAGAATCTCTAACGTTTGATGCTCTGCCACAGTGAGTGTGTTGTAAATGTGAAAGGGTGATCTCAGAAAATAAAATCCAGGGGTGGAGGACTGACCAAAGCAAACCTTCCCTAATGCTTCATCTCGTGTGCATTTGAAGGATTGAAGATTTGCTGTGATGGAGCTTCTCAAAGTGAAATAGCAACTGGACTCCTGAGGTGCTTCTTGTTCTGGAGTAGTTCTTGTTCTTTCCTGAAGATTTACCCAAATCCTTCAGGTGCAGAGGTCAAAAATCCTAAATGCAAGTGAAAACTCCTGCTAATCCCAGCAATCTGTTTCTTAAGGGAAATATTTTTCCAAAGTGGGTTCATGCTTTTAGAAGTTCAATTTGAGCTTTAGTGCAGCTCTGACCACTTTGTAACTGAATCTTTTACCAAAATTATTTGAGACACTCAAGTGCTGTAATTTTTAAACAGTTTCCGTGTAATGATCATGTTGTCATTAATTACCTGAATTGCTCTTTCTGGCTGTTCATCTACAACTATTAAATTCCTCCACTTATGATTAATGTTATTAATTATTGCACCACCTTGCAGATGAGTGTAATTTCATCAGGGCAATATAAATCTCTAGAGAGAGAGCTGCAGGGCTTGGCTCCACACCACCAATGTGGAATTCCATCCCTTTTTGCTCCTGCCTGGTTGGCTGAGTGAAATTTGCACAACAAAATAAATTTATCTGAGGCCAGAAACGAACCCATGGGGTGATTGGAATACCCAAAGTAAGAAATTGAGGTGCAAAATCTGGATTTCACTATTACATTTGCTGTTATGAATGCCCACACTTGAAAAATTAAAACATTAAATGGGTACTGGTGCTGCTGTTATCAGTTAATCTGATTTTAACTGAACTTACCTAAAGTGGACAATAGAAATATGGCACAAGTAGAGAAGACAAAGCAGTTGAACTCTTGGGTAGCTGGTGAGAGAAAAAGGAGCTTGGAAAGGACTTTCACCCCATGAAAGGTGATTTTTCTGAAATCAAAAGGAGCCCTATGGACCTGCATTTTTAAATTCATTTCCATTCTGAATACCTGAACAATATTTTTCTGGTGATTTATTCTACGAGTATGATCAGAGGAAGAATATGAATAGATGAAATTAATATAATTTTCTTTTCCTGTGAGAATCCTGTAGTAATAAAATGAGTTCCAAAAGAAGATTCTGCTTCGAGGGGCAGACAGGGGAGTGTGGCAGAGCAAACTGATGCTGAACTTGGCCAGGAGAGCTTCACACAGTGGTAATAGCACAAGGAAAAAGCTAAAAAACCAAATTACAATTTAATTTGTCCATGATGTTGATCTGCTCACGTGGAGCATCATGAATTTTGTGCAAGGACACCCCTGAAATCCACTGTGATGGGGGTAACTGTGAGCTGCATTTCAACTGTTGGACAGAGATGCAAATTTAGGCTTATTGCTTTGAAAAAACAATAATTTTCTGAGGTAAAGCAGAGCAATTATTGCTGTAATTATCATTATAGTTTACCAATGTTTAAAGTTTATTTTCAGAAGTCCTCGATTCCACATTTCAGCAGTAGTAAAGCATAACTGGTTTATCTGTTTCAAGGAGCAGCACTTCCATTAATGACATCTATAATCTGGAGAATTTTAGGGACGTTTCTTTTTGAGATTTTAGATACAGCACCATGAAGAATAAGCAGCTCTTTCCTTCAGCTTCTCAGAATTTAATATATTTTCATCATAACTCCTTGTATTCATCTCTTCTCCAAACAATCCTACAATCTTTCAATCTCTTTTTATGAAATTTTGATTCCAGCACCCTGATCATGTTCATAACCAATCTCTGAACCCCTTGTGATTCTGTAATAAACTTCAGGAAGTCCTTTTTGTATTTTTTTGTGAGAGGTGGAATAACAGCACCTTTTTCTGTCCTAATCTCCCTTCCAGCCTGAAACTATTTCCAGTCTTCTCTCCCCACTCCTGACGTTTTATTCCCGTTTTGTCCCGCACATCCTCTCCTGTATTTCTGAGCAGGAGATAGGATTTGTGTCAGCTATTGCTGATATCCCAAACTTTGACATCTCCATCTGAGCTGCTGTTCGAGCCAGAGCAGGGTGTGTAGATTTGTCTTTTGGAATTGTCTGAAGCTCATTTTAAAATGAAAAAATATCTTAAAATGAAAAATATCTCGCGTAGTGCGTTATCAGGGAAGGGGAATGAAGAACAGGAGCTGCTGGTGTTTAACCAATGTCAGGCAGCAGGAAACCATTTGATAGATCCAATAAAGCCTGATTTAATACTAACATTTTGGAGATTTCTTATATTTAGTTTCAAGCACTGCCTACCCATAGCTGAAATTAAAAACATCCATAAGACACCATCTATCCCCTTCTCCAAAACATGGTCACCTCTATTTGAACCACAGATGACTTTCTAGATGTTTGTTTTTTAAAATTTAACACACAGCTTTTCCCTTTTAGCTGCTTAAATATGTTCACTCTGAAGTTTTTACCTGTTGTCTGACCAAATCTTCCATCTCCATTTTTTTTTCTTTTATATTCCTTAATAGCTATAAAATGATTTTGTCTCGCAGCAATCTTTCCAAAAATTAAAGATAAATATGACATTGCTTCTGGTGTCATCTCTACATTAACATATTGCAGAAAGAAAAGAGCCTTGGAATTCTCCTTATGAAATACAATCCAGTGGTTTCCTAGATATTTATATATATTTCCTAGATATTTATATTTGTCTCCTAGATATTTAGAAACAATTTGGTGGGTTTTTTTTCTTTAGGTGTGCTGCTGGGAATGGAAGTCAAAAAAGCTCAGTCTGTGATTCTATTTTCTCCTTTTCCACATTTTTAAGTGCCCAGAAGAAGCTCACAAAAAGGATGGGGAGAGATTTTTATAAGACCACATTGTGGTCTTTGTTACAGTTCTTCCTGTAAATCAAATATTAACTTTCCTTTACCTTTAGGGATGAATTTATTCACACTTGTGCACACAGATGTCAGCTCTCTCTGATGTATTTGGGACAGTAGCAGAGAGGACTCTACAGGAATTTAAAATTAGAAATTAAAATAAGATTGAAGATCTTAATGTCCCAGAGGGAGTTAGCTGGGAATCTGGTCATTCAGCCAAAGTCAGCAACAGGAATATGGAAAGCAAATGTAAAAAAAAACCCAGGACCCAAATTCTTTCAGATCCATGGTTTTTAGATCTACCTGTGTGAAAAAAAATATCCCAGCTCTTGTCTCTGTCTTGGAGAAGATTGGTCCTGAGTTGTCAGAAGGGTGGAATCCACTTCTGCTCAATCCAATTCTGGAATCAAAAGAAAAGAGAAATAAGTCTGTTCATGTGTGCAAGGCAGGGACTAAGAAAAGCACTACAATTACAACATCAGAAAATAATTTTGTAGAGAAAGGGGAACTCCTTCACTAATTTATTAAAGCATTTAGATACGTGTCTGTACATACCCTTCATAAAAGCCATTTGCCTTTAAAATACACATTGATTATTCCTAAACACATTTTTTCTGATATTATTCTGCATCCCCTAAAGTACTTTTATTTGTTACAAGGAGGTGCTGCAGCACTTAAACATAATGGGAACTCAGCTGAGGACTCCAGGTGCTATTGCAAATAAATGTAAAGGCAGCCAGCAAAGAATAAGCTTCCCATGGAAACAGGGCTGATTTAATCCAAGGTCATAAAGAATGATTGCATCCTGTAAAGATTAACTTTTCTTCTGAAAAAGCCCTTTAATGCTTGTTATTTCATTGGTCATGTATCAGCTCAGGTTCTTCAAGCTGTGTTCTCCTCTGATTCCATTCAGAGCAATTTTAAAAAGATCCAAAATTGTGGCAGTCAAAACTTCCAAGCAGCTCACCCTGGGATTTCAGCATGGGGCAGGTGCAGAAAAAAAATAGTTTAGAATGGTGTTAGTGTTGTGAATCAAGACATTTTTAGGTAAAAGAGGGAGCAAGAAAGTGAAGAAGTGGAAATTTTTATGATCCAGCCAATTATGTGAGTTTTTCAGTTTCTTAATTGGTTCTGGAAAATTAAATGGACCAGTTCTGCTGGCGCTGACTCAGCGTGAATCTGAATTCATGGAACACAATGATTTTATGTCAGCTTGGGGTTTTGGTCCACCTGATGCTTTGTATCTTAGTGAAAAACCCTGACCCAGAATGACTCTTCCAGCAGGAAAATGTTAACAGCAGCAAGTAGCTGATAAATGAATTATCTCTGTGATAATCTCACTGACTTTGGCTAAATGCTTGCTCAGAAGAGATGAAACCACCCAGGGAAGCAGCACAGGGCCTTCACTGAATGATCTGGCAACAAAAAACAGATGCAGGGAATCATTTCATTGAGATACTTTCCAGAATTTATTTTGTGACTCAAGGAAGAGCTAATTGCTGATGAATTTGTATCCAGGCTTGTCTTCTGCATTGTCAGGGCACAGGAGTTTGTTCTGACAGCTGCTCTGGCTGTGCTTTGCATCTTAACCAGGCAGTTTCCAGAGAGTTATAACAGCATTTGCCACATCCCCTCCATTGCAAACATTAATTAATGAAGCAAAACTCTTTCCAAACAGCAGAAATTGCAAAGTCTACAGAGCAAAGATGGAGGGTGAGGAGATGAGCAGCAACAGCAAGAAATGAGTGAAGGCAGCACAAGAGAGAGACAAACTCTCCAGGACTGCCTGGGATTGTGTTCTTGGCCTGCCCAAATCTCAGTGCAGCTGTCCTGGGTGTGCCTCACATCCTCAGTTTGGGGTGCTTTATAGGGATGGGTGGAGCTGCCTTCCTGTTTGTGGTGTGGGGTGTGTGTGATATGGATTATCCAGGCTGAATTTTTCAATAATAACACAGTTAGCTTGGCCTTGCTTTAGTATTAGACAGATAATTACCTGATAAATTAAGGGACTGTCCTGACAAACAGCAGATTTTGTCAAATCAAAGCTGTTGGGACCCACCTTATTTGCCTGTGTAATTGAGCCAATGAGCTTTAACTCCCTGTTTTGGGGTATTGAGCAGTAAATTGTGAAAGCAATGCCTACATTGTACCTGTCCTTGTAAAGATGCTCAAATGGCACCTCTAAATCTTGATAGGCAAACACTTCAAACATTGTAAAGTAGGCTTTTAGACATGAAACCTTTTTTTTTTTCCCTGTTGGGATTGGTTCTGTTTGGAGATTGAGTTATAATGGATTTCCAATTTCATCTTCAGGAGTCCTGTTGTAAGTTATTTTTGTTGTTTTAATGAATAAAATACGATCACTGAACAACCACAGTCAGAGGGGAATTTTTGGTGTCAGAAGAGACCAGAGAAGCTGTGGTTGCCCCTGGATCCCTGGAAGTGTCCCAGGCCAGGTTGGACAGGGCTTGGAGCCACCTGGGATAGTGGGAGGTATCCCTGTCCACGACAGAGAGGTGGAATGATGTCCCTTTAAGGTCCCTTCCATCCCAAATCATTCTGAGATTCTGTGATTTTATTTTGAATCTGTGGTTTTCCTTCGTGGAAGAGCTGAAATTGTGGGCTGCAGTTTAGGAATAAGCTTGAAAAGAGAGTTTTGAGGGAATATCAATTTTATGAGCCTTGATTTCTTCATGATTAAATGCCTAAAAGGTACCAGGGGAGTAAAAGAAGACTTTGAGATCACTCTGTACCAGGTGATGTCTGAGGATAGCCCATAACTCATTGCAAGGGTCAGTCAGGTTGAGAGTATTTTAGAAGGGGTGTGACTTTTGTCTCTGATCCAGTCAAATCTATAGACCATATTTTAGCTCTTTTAAAACTTCATCACCTTTCCTCACTGATGACTTCCCACCCATTTTTCCACTGTGGATTGTACAGTGAGCATTTTCAAAATAATTTCTGTATTCTCCCTTTCCCAGGCAGACGCTGTCCCTCTGCCACCAAGTGGGAAAAATTACTAAAAAATATGTATTTTTTTTCATCTGAATTCAACTTATTGACCTTCACACTTCCCAATATGACCACAGTCCTAAACTTCTCTCTGGGCTTATAATCACACTTCAACCTTACATTTTATAATTTTGTGACTTTGATAGGACACAGCCCACACCCAACAAACGAATTTCTTCATTTCTCCACATCCAGGTTCTTGGAAATAAGACAGAAACTCAGTCCTAGGAACAAAGCTTTCTCCTCCTTTGTCTTTGCAGTGTCAGAGAGATGTAACTCTGATGAACACTCATTACCATTTCCTGGCTTCTGGAAGCTCATCATCATCTTTCATGGATTTCCAGGTAGTGCTCAGAGCAATCAACAGCTGAGCAGGGGAGGGGTGAGTTGTTCCTCACATATTCAAAAAGCTTTTTAAAATAAGAGTTTTCAGTGTTGATCCCATTTTTTTTTTCATTGTTCTTGGTGCATTTCCTGCCTGACTTGTGGTTGAGTTTTATAATCTTCCATCCACTTAGAGCTGTGCTGCTGCCCAAAGGGTTTGAGCTTGGCTTGGATCTCTTTGGATTTGGGAGAATATTGATCTAGTTTTGATTACTAGCTCTCTGAATTTAAAGCATTCAAGCTGGTTTTTCTCTACTTTGGGATCTTCATTTCTTACTGCTGACCCTTTCAGTTTTTATCAGGGCACCTTTTCACATCCCTCTTTTAACTTTGCTCTCATGGCATTCACCAGTTCCTTCCTCAAACATTAGTTACTAATGACCTTTTGATCCACATCTTTCTTTTCTCCTCCCCTGTTCCAGTAATATTTCAAAGTTAAATGTGCCATGTGAGCTGATGTGGCAGCACAGAAATGAGTCACCTCTTAGAACAGGGAATTATTTTCTTCCCGTCTGTAGCGGGAATTTCCTTGAATTAAAAGAAAAGGTCAGAATTCAGTGAACAACAGGCAATGACAATGGAGTGAATAATCAATCTTGGTGCACAGCAGAAGAGCGTGTGACTGGGGTTTAAAGAGGGGGAAGAAGTTGGGAGAAGTGTTATTTTTTTTGACAAATAATGCAGTAGAAATAAGTGACTAAGAGCCAACACCCCGAGCATGCTGTTAGCTTTATGTGTGGTTCCTTTGTTCACACACATTCTGCCTGGGCTTTCAAAAGCTTTTTAGCCTCACTCACTTCATCCTCCTTTAATCTAACCTTTGTTTTTCTTGTCTCTCCATGGCAGAGACTTTGCTCTACAGG
Source organism: Drymodes brunneopygia (assembly GCA_013400955.1). NCBI lineage: Eukaryota > Metazoa > Chordata > Aves > Passeriformes > Petroicidae > Drymodes > Drymodes brunneopygia. Next base: position 12,361 of record VZTZ01007350.1, on the reverse strand, counting down.
TATTTTCCAGCTGGGGATCTTTGATTTTTGCAAATCACTGCAGAAATTAATACTCAGAGTAAATGATATGTACAACATATGTGTATGAGATTTTGAAGAAGAGCCTGGCTGGAGATTACTGAAAACATCAGATGGATGCAAATATGTTCATATCAAAACCATGTCATTCCTTTTTTGTTCTCTGTACCAGAAAAAAACCCAGCTCTGGATCAAACCAAGCAGAGTGGAACAGGGGAGAAGAGGAGAAAAAGAAGAATGAAGCCCAGTGGTGTCACTTAGCACAAGAAATGGGAGTTCATCAGAGAATCACAGAACATCCTGAGCTGGAAGGGACCCACCAGGATCATTGACCCAACTCCTGTCCTGCACAGACACCCCGAAAATCCCACCCTGTCCCTGAGAGGGTTGTCCAAACACCTCTTGAGCTCCATCAACCTTGGGGCTGTGCCAGTTCCCCTGGGGAGCCTCTTCAGTGCCCCACCACCCTCTGGGTGAAAACCCTTTTCCCAATGGTGTGGTGAAAAGTTTGCTCAGTATTTTAATTGCAGGGATTTAGACCAGCAAGGCTCTGTGGGGAAGGGCTGGGAGTGTGAAAATGGGTGACACTTCCACAACCCAAAGGTGCTCAGAGCCCTGGAGCTGACCCAGCTCAGCTTCCACCCTCCATCCAAGGCTTGCTCTTGGTGGTTGCTGGAGTATCCTCCCAATTTATTAAACTGGCAATCCTTTGGATGAAATCCTGGTGCTGCTGCTGCAGCAAAAAAACCCAAAAAACAACCAGTGATGGAGGCTCCTGAAGGTTTCAGTTCTCACCCTGCCAGGAGACAAAACACGCTGGTAACCAGAGAATTCCAGAGATTTCAGTGCCAGGCTTCCCTCTGTACAGATTTATTTGCACACAGTGGGAATTAGCAAGAAGAGATTATTGAGGGCCATCAAAGACCCAACCAAAGTCTTAATTTGTTCTGGCACGAGTGCAGACTGATATAAAGACACAGATCAGCCTGTTCTGCCCAGCCTAGGAAAACTCTGGCTGGGGTGGATCAACTGGAGGAGCTGGTGCCAACAGTGGGAAATCTGTGGTGAAGTAGGAGATAAAAATTTCCTCTTTAGGCTTTGTGATGATCCATAAAAAATGAAGCCAGGAAAGGTACAAAAGCCCCAAAGCATCCTGTTGAAAAGATCATGGAAGGAATCCTGAAAATAAATAAGAAAATGCACACTTGGGCTTCTGGAAAAGCACCAGAGTGGGAATCCATTCTCTGCTTGGGTTTAAATGCCTCATTTGACTCACATGGCTTCAAATGATGCTGTAGAGTTTTGGCTTTGGGTTCCCTGTAGAGATCAAAATTACTGGAACTGGGAGGTTTTTACAGAATTCACAGCTGGTGTTACTGCAAAACTGGGAGCCCTGGCACAGCTGCCCAGGGCAGTGGTGGAGTCCCCATCCCTGGAGGGGTTTAAAAGCCCTGTGGATGTGGCACTTGGGGACATGGGGCAGTGGTGGCCTTGGCAGTGCTGGGAGAATGTTTGGTATTGATGATTTTAAAGGGCTTTTCTACTGATTCTGTGATTCCAGACAGCATTTTTGTTACACTGGGGCAGTTTGTTACACCAGGAATGCAGTAGGTAAAATAAAATCCTACAGAAACTTCCCTTGTGCTTTCACTTCTGTATTCAGGTGGCAAGGTCTGAGCATTAGAAATACAGAAAGGCTCCCTTGTGCACTGTCAACCACTTAAGAAAATGATGCCCCCTTGCCAAAAAAACCTTTGGGTCATTTTTGGCAATGATGTTGCAATCATTTAGATTGTGGCTGTACCTTTTTTATTTGTTATACCTTAATGCCTTCACAGGAAGGCAAAGTCAGGCCTGTTTTGAATGGCATTTCCAGCAATATTCACATTTCTGCAAGTGATGTCTCTCCTGAGAGCCCCTTGATGGATATAATGTGCAGATTAGAGATATTAAAATAAGCCAGAATACTCAACTTGTCCATTTTCCCAAGTACAAGTGAGAAATCTTGACCTTTGACCATGTCAGGTTTCATGTGTTTTCAGTGAGATGAAGTTTGGATTCTCTTGAGTTGACAGGAATGGTCTAGCAAAGCTTTCAAGGCTGGGGAGAAGAGCATTTGTGATTTGCAGTGACCATCTCAATGTGTGCCTTCAATCACTTTTTTTTTTTGGAATATAGACTGAATCACTTCTGAGTCCAAGTTCTTCACCAGAAACACCTGAACTCTCTGAAAAAAAGGGCAAAACTTGGACCTTTTTGTTAATAAGAGAACTTCATCAAATGAAGGTAATTTCCTAAAATGATGTTCAAGTTTTAGGCAGAAAGACTCAACATCCTTTTTGAATTAGAAGGACTCTAAAATAAGTGAATATGAGGGTATTGAAATGTATCCACTTGTCAGGGTCCTAAACCAGGACAGGTTTATCTCCTGAGGGAGTTTTTCCATGGCACAGAAGAAATGGCCTCTCCATAGGGAAAGACTTGCTATGGTAAGAGATTTTAAAAGGTCTAGGATAAGAATTAAAAATTTTTAAAAAAATTTAAATAAGATTAAAAAGGTGTAGGATAAGAATTGCACAAGAATTTGCAGCATTCCAGTGAATAAATAAATGTAGGGAAGCAATGAGGGAGAGGAGCAGACAAAGCCATTTCAAATAAATGGCCAGGGGTTTATTAACAGCATCCTATGAGAGGCCTTGGCAGAATGGATCCAATTTTGCCAGGGGCAAATTCATCCCTGTTTGCAAGAGACTTCTCTGCATATGGGATCATAAAATCCATAAAAAGAAGGCAAAATAAAAGGAAAAAGACCCTCCTTGTTGCTCGTGTCATTCAAGAACTTGTGACAGCTTTGGTTGACAGGCACTGAGTGCCTGTCAGTCCTGAGCCTGTCAGGATTTTGTGGGGTGTAATATCATTTTATCTCTTTAAGGATCCAGCCAGAGTTGGAGAAACTGTAATGTATCTTGCTTCCAATGCAATAAAAATAAATGAGTGAAGGGCATTTTAAATGCACCTCTAAAATAATGGAGTGAACCTTTTAAATCAGGTCTGGCCTGAATACAAATTAATTTGGCGTATGGATAATCTCCAGCAAACTCTGACTAGGGCAGAGAATTCCCCTTTCCATCTGCAGGGCTTTTAAAACACCTTCAGAGCCAATCCTGAAATGGCAACTTGCAACCTGAGGGTTTCACTAATGAATCAAAAATAGCAAAACTCAAAGAGGAAAAGATTTGAATACCTAATTTCAGGTAAAATGACAAGGTTAAATGCCTTGCTGGCATTTCGATGCTGTGCTGAGTGCATTTGAAATGCAGATATATTGCTGGGAGTTTGAGAAGGCACCGATCCTAGGACAAAATTGATAGCCTGTCGTGGTGGGAATTATTCAAAGAAAAATGGAGCATCTCTGGAAATCTCAAGAAAATATAAAAAAAAAAATTGAGAGCAGAGAAAACAGTAAAAAAATTGAAGATGTGTGATGGGAGGCATTTTAAAGTAAAATTTGGGATTTCATTTAAACACAAAGGACAGGTTGGGTGGCTTGTAAATCATGAAGAAGTTGCAAACACAGAGACAGTCCAGGAAGTGTGTTATTCCCCAAGAAGCCAAAAAAATGGCATTATGGTGTGCAGAGTAAGAAAGACACCAGTGCAGTAGAAATAAGAGTGTTCTTCAGAACCACACTGATCAATTATACCAAAAAATGGGAAAAGAATATACCAAAAGTTCTGGATAAGTGGAAAAAATCCCCCCTGGGCTTGGTGGCTGCCCTCTTGCCAAGGATGGAGCTGGGCATTTATGGCCACAAGGTCACACTTACCGGATTTACATTCAATTCCTTGCTCACCTGGACCTTCAGGCCCTGTTTTGGAGAACAAGTCCTGGTATATAAGAGGGATATTTTCCCTTTTAAGTACAACCATAAAAAGTGTGTGTGCAACTGCAGAGCCCAGACTGGAAAAGGTGGGGTGAACCTCCAAAGCTCCCATGAACTCTTGAAGAAATCTGGCTGTGCCCTAAAATATTTCTGCAGGGAAGAAGGATAATGGCAAAATGCATTTTAATAATTGGATTTATGCGCTTTGATCTGCATAAATAAATATTCTGTGGCTTCCCATTCCCTTCTCCAGAGCCTCTGGCACAATGTGACAACAAAACTCTTCTCTGGCAAGAGGAACTTGTGTTTCTTCACAACAGACTCTTCTGTGTATCTTGAATTTCAACATCAGAATGAATGTTATCAAAAAAGAAACTCCAAGCAACTCAAAAAACTCAAGGTCACTGTGACTGACACGAAAGGATTTGACAGCCTTGCAAACACTTGCATCCAACGAGGGTTTTCTGTCTAAATCAGAAATTTGCTGGTAGAAATCCAACAGGGTTGGGAGATATTGCATTTCAGAGTTGGGATGCTTCTCACTTCTCAGCAGGGTGTCTTTGACGTCGTGATTTGGTGCAGAATGTCCTCTTTGCTCCAGCTGAATCTCAATCAGGTGCCTCAGCTCCTGCTCCTCAACATCCACCCCACCTTCACCAGTGCCTGTGGTTCTCTTCTGACCCCATAAATCAGACAACAGGATGGGAACAGCCTCCTTGAGCCATTTTCAAATCCAGAACCCCTCATTTGCAGCAGCTGAGCTCTCTTTCAAAGAAAAAAAAGTAAATAAAAATAGAAAAAAATAAAAGGGCTTGCAAAGGCACTGCTGAAATGGGGGTGATTTTTTGCTTAGTGCAGGGGCTGAACTGGTGAGACCAAATGTGAGGAGTTGTCTTCAGAGCATTCAGGGGCAGCCCTGAACCACAAAATGCTGCAATTTCTCCCATGGCTGGAAAAATGAAGGGGTCAGGAACAGCCCCAGAAGAGCTTGACAGCAGCAGGTACAAGAGGCAAGTTCCATGTGGGAAATTATCAATATTTTAGGTAGATTTGAATCATGAGGAGAACACAGATTGTTGTGGGTTTTTTTCCTGTATCATCCCAAACATGATTTAGCTCATATTTTCTGTTCATTTTCTGTTTTGTGGATCATTTTCTATTTCTCTACTTGACCTCACCTTCAGCAGAGAGTTGGCCAGTGGGAGTCTGCAGAGATATGAAATAAAAGAATGTTGGTTCTGCCCTGAGTGCTCTTAAAATGATTCCTAGATTTTGACATGTCTTAATTCATGCTCTTTTCAGTCAAGCAGTGAAATTTGCCTGTACAGAACATGATTATCTGAGCAAAAGTTTCATTACAGAAGAATCTTCCCCAAAAAACCTCCATTGAGTGCTTGGCTTGCATTCCTGTCACTTTTCTTTTCTTAAATGTAGAATTTCTTACATAAATAGAAAGCATTATGTAAAAACTGCACTAAACAGAGTAAGGTCAAGCATTTACAAATATTTTAGGGTTTTTGAAACACTGATGAATTGTGTGTTGGTTACACAACAAATGATCACACGTGGGATGTCCTAAGAAATTCTCTTAGAGAAAGAAAAAGCATGGGCTCATGTTGGGCCTGGAGAAAGAAAGGAGGATGTTTCAAGAACTGAAAATGCTGAATGAATAGCTGGACTTATGTTGAATATTTTGCTCTGTTTCAAGGAGGTCAGTCACAGGAAAAAAAAAAGAAAAACCAACATGATTTCTGGAGGTGTTAATGTGCCTGACATTTTAATAACAGAAAAAGCTATGGGCCCTTCTCATCTTAGACATTTGAGCTCTTCCCATGTCAAGCACTAAAGGGTTTTCAAAAGCCAACGAGGTCTGTGCTGATCATGGTGATCCTGGGTGACATTTTGCCTTCCACCTCATTACAGAGTGTGTGCTCCTTTCAGAGCTAAATGGAGAGCTGGGATGAGTGCTAAAAATCCCAAACTGCCTTCCTGGAAAAGCTGACTCTGTAATAACAGAAACTCCTGGATGTTTTCAGCCTCATGGATTGGTGCTGTGCTCAGCTGTCTGATAACATCACACCCATGGGTACAGGACAGGGATATCAGTGTCTGTTATTCACTGTTCCAATTTCTCTTTTTTTCCCAAACACACAGGAGGTTTGAAGGAACTTTGAGTGGTCTCCTACTCCTGCTGTCACCCCTGAGACAGGAAGAAGATGGGATGAATCTGCTTCCAATGTATTGGGCACCACCTCATCTACCAATCCCCTGAATCCCTCCTCTCAATCCCCTCTTCTCTACACTAAACAAATCCAGTTTTTCCAAACCTTTCTCTCCAAGTCATGCTCTTGAACCTCCTCTCATTTTCAGTGCATTTCCCTGAACTCTCTCAAGTATGACCAGACTCGTAGTTGCAGTGCCCAAATCTGCAGGCAGAATTCCAGCTGAGGACATTGCTGTACAAATAGAGAAAAACAGTGACCTTACACTAATAATTCCAGACTGGAATTCAACTTTTTCCATGAAGATCCATGCTGATTCTGCTTTGTCTGTGTTCAGCCCCAATGCGTGGGGAGGGGACCCCTCTAAAGGCCCTTTTTTTACAGAATTCCCCTTGATTCATTCTTAAACCACTTTGTATTTTCTTCAATTGAATGATTCCACAAGGATTTCAGAACTTCTGTCAAAGTTACCAAGCTAAAATTCCAGTTCTGTTTTCCAGAGCATTTTGAGGTTTTTCCCTGCCCCATCAGCTACAAATGTTATTGGATCTCTTGTATCTCCACCAATGAAGACCACCAACCAAGTCACCACTGAAAATATTAAAGCAGAACAGATTCCATACAACTTCCACCTGAAACATCCTCCCATTTACAGACAACCAAAAGGATGTCCTTTTCTTCCACTTCAACTATTTAGGGAACAATTTCCTGATTTGTGTGTAAAATATTCACCAGATTCCCTAATTTTTGTGGAGAACATCATACCAGAGCATTATGAAACTTTAAAGACCCATTTCCCCTCCTTCCTCTCCATTTATGTAGGCTGAATGATCAGCCAGAGAGGGAAATTAGGTTGGTTTAACAGAATTTCTTCTTGACAGTTCCCATATTTTTATCACCTCTCTGTGACGCGCATGTTAAATGTTTAATAATTTAATTCCACCGTTCCCAGAAACGGAAGCTCAGCGAGTTTGAGAGAGATATTTCTGATTCTCTTTTTAAAGCACATCCTTCTCATTCTCTTGAATCCCTTCCCCTCCCACCAACCAGGAGTTTTTTTTAAGAATAATTTTTACTGGCTCTTTAAGTATCTGTACAAAATGCTGTCTTAAAGGCAGGATGAGAACAGACTCTGAAATCCCAGTGTGTCCAAACGCAGAGATGAGATAAGCTCTTGGAGATTGGTTTCTGTGTAAGCCTTATTTCTCATGGAGGCAAAATTAGGCTGTTAGTGTCAGGAAAGGTATAAATCTCAGGAGCAGCTGCAGAAACAGCCCGGGTTCCTGAAGATACAGTGTGTGAGATGTTTCAGGTGAAATTAAAGAGCCTAAGAAAGGTATAAATAATAATAAAGCAGCGTGATTCTATCTCTGTTATCTCAGAGCACTTCTGGAAGAACTGAAAGGCAGCTGGTGAGAGATGTTATTCTTTTCTTCGAGGGGAAAAAAAGTCCTAAAAAATGATTAATCACCTCACATGACCTTTTGAAAGTAAGTTTGGTGAACTGGGACAGCAGACATTTTTCCCCAGCGAATATCTGATGGTTTTCTTTGACATTATTAATATTGCAGCTGGTTTAACACACACTGTTATAAACAGACAAGTACCCTGCAGTCTCCACAGGCACCTTCTGGAGCATGTGGCACACCACAGTTGCACCTCCTTTTTATAATTCATCCCTGGGATTGGAATATAAAAGAAACTTCAATTAAATGAAGCCACAAAACTTCATCTTTACTTTATTTCTTCATCCATTTGCCCGTCCAAGGTAAATGAAAATTTGTGGACAGTGGTTGTTGCTCTGATTTGGAGTCATGTGTCACTAAAGTCAAAATTTCCTACATGATTTCCTTTTTTTCTTGGATAAGCTCTACAACACACCATTAAAACCCATGGAGGAATAAAGTTGGGATAAATGAAATTTCTGCCAGAAATCCATATTGCTCATTTCTCCTCCATTCTCAGCTGGTGCTGGAAGGGTTCAGTGACGGATTATCACAGATTTCTATCATTAAATTATAAATTTTCCAACTATGAATAACAAGGGTAAATAATACTATATAGCAATCATATTTTGGAACCTTTTCTATTTAACTCCTGTGCTGTTTGATTTAAAACCCCCTGTTAGATTTGCAAGGTGGTTCATTTAACCAGGAACACTCCTCACCATCACTACAGACTTCAACCTCAAATCTTAAACACCTGAACTGAAATCAAAACCTGTTCCAAAACTTGGGGATCGCTTGTTTCCCAGCCTATGTATTTATTTTATATAGGAGTGTCTTATTAAATTTAAAAGTGCAATAAAACCCCCATGAAAGCATTTAGTGCACAAATGCAGTTAGCACAGCATCCTTTACAGGAGAGTTATGAATCAACACGTTGAGGAGCCCAGATAAATCTGAGACTTCATTTCTTACAGCCTGAAGCCATGTGCTTTTTTGCTCTTTATTATAAATAACTCTAAAATGTGTGTTTGAGCCCCACCAAAGATGTTTGAAAGGCCTCTATAGCCCTGAGCAAGGAAAAGATCAAACAGTCAAGAACTGAATATTCTGAGAATAACACACTTGGAATATTCTTTGTGCTCTATGAGCTCTTCCTTCCTAAAAGTCCCAACAAAGGAAAAAAAGCCCCAAAATACACAAACCACAAAGAGAAGGAAAATAAAAAAGTTGGTGCTTAGATCCCAAAGACATTTCTTTTCCACAAGTGAGAGATGAAGAGTATAAAAATAATTTCCTGAAGTGAGTTGTCATTTCTCTTCCTTTTCCACAAAACCAGGCAGGCATTGCTGGGAAGGGAATGCTTGAAGCTATTTTTTCTCCTCCTATGACAGGAGAAAAGTTTGACAAGAACCAACACTGGAATATTCATCCTAGTCCGTTTTTAAGTTAGAATGTTAAGATTTGGCAAAGAATTTTCCTTGGGGTTTAGGGTTCCCCTCCACCTCAGTGTCAGACAGTGAAAAATATACATTTGCTGAAAATTTCCACTTGTCCAACCAAAGTTTGTCAGCTCTAAAATAAGTACTAAACCCATGCATTTAATGTTCATATAATTGACAGTGATATATTTCAATTTGAAGTGATCAGCTGATTGTTGTTGCAAGGTAGCTGAAGATTTGTCAATAATATTATGGGAATTTCTGCCTCTCAGGAGCTTTTTTCCAGGATAAACTTTATATTCTCCTTTAAAATGTGCTTTAAAATGCCTTCCCTCCTGCAGCGAGGAAGATTCCAGTTTCCTGCCTGGAAATTTTCAATTCCAGTAATTTGAACACAAATTGTTGAGCAATGACTGGAAAAAACCTCGACGGGCTGTGACGGATTGCACATGTAAGGATTTCAAGAGGATTTCAAGGATTTCAAGAGGATTTCAAGACCAAACTCTCTTGCTGAAAATATTTAAATACAGAGAACTGGGCTCGTGCAAAACTGAGCGTTCTTGGTTGTGTTTTTTTGCTCTTGCAAAGCCATCTAAAAGCAACTGCTGGCCTTAATTGGTCCCTCCTCACTGGTGCAGGTTCCTCACAGCAGCTGCCAAACCTCTGCTCTGCTCTCAGCTGTGCCCTGGCCAGACTCAAATGCAAACTGGGATGGACTCACCTGTCGCCCTGCTTTTTGCAGGGTTCCAGGTTTGTAATTTTGTAGTAGAAGTTCCCATGCATTTTCTATAAACACAGTCCTTGTTTTCCTAACTGACCAATATTGTTTTGAACTTTTAGATTGTTTTTCATTCCTTTCCCCTAAGGCAGAGAAAGATGATTGACCATGTCTTTATCCTGTGAACTTATAGAGGTGGGAACCTCATTGACCAATCCATGATTGTCTTAAGAAAGATATAAAAATGAGAGAATAAAGAAGGGCAGCCCCTTTTTGGGTAGTCCTGCCTGGTGGTTCAAACTGCTGCTCTGAAGCCTGTGTGTTTCTTTCATATCCAGCAGTGCAACAGGGCACCTCATCCACCTTCTTAAAGCTTTGAGCATGTTTGTAGACATCAGCAAAGATGCTCTTCAAGAAGTGTTAAAAACAGATAAGGAAAAAAAAAGGGAAACTGGACAATCCTGAGGACTTTGATTTCGCTTTTTTTGCCTTTGAGAATCTTGACCTAAATCCCAAAAGTTTTGCAGAAAACACACACAAAAAAAGATATTTGATCTCTGCTAGTGCAAGAGTTCTGGCCCCCCAGTGAAAGAGCTGTACTCCTTATATGTGGGTGGAATATAAAGTTTTAATAAACTCCACCATTCTGAGTCATTCTAATCCTATTATCTCTCAATCCTCTCGCTGTTCTCTATATATTTACATCTGCAGAGGTCTGGGCTGGATTTTTTGCTCTTCTCAAATCACCTCTACTACTTTCCCACTGGGCAGAGCAATGAACTAAAATCAGGAGCTCTGCCTTCCCTACTGCCACCTGGGACACAAATCCCTGTGATTTCCACAGGGCCACCTGGAGGCCACCCCATCTCCTCCAGTTCTGCCTTTATTTTGGGGAAAGAGTGGTGCCTGGAGAAGGTGCAAAAAGAAATTCTTCCCTGTGAGGGAGGTGAGGCCCTGGCACAGGGTGCCCAGAGAAGCTGTGGCTGCCCCTGGATCCCTGGCAGCGCCCAAGGCCAGGTTGGACAGGGCTTGGAGCAGCCTGGGATAGTGGGAGATGTCCCTGCTCATGACTGGAGGTGGCAGTGGATGGGCTTTGATGTCCCTTTCAGCCCAAATTATTCTGTGGAGATACAACATCATCTGCACATGAGGGGATCTCATCCTGGTTCTATTCTTGTTGGGTTTTTTTTGTTGTTGTTGGTTTGGTTTTTCTCTCAGTGATCTCCTTCCTTGGCAAACAAAACAGAAACAGCAGAAGTGGACAGATTCACACGTTCACAGCTGCACGCTGAAAAACAGCCCTGCTTGCTGTTATACTTCTAATTTCAAATTTGCCCACATTATCAGAGATTAATTAACCTTTATGCTTTCACATGGTCATATGTTAAAAACAGCTTTGTTTAGGTTTGGTTTTTTTTGACAGGCTATTTCAGTGCCCAATTCCCTTCCTAACTGCCTCGTATCTTTCTGAATAAGTTGATGTCCTCATGCACTTGAGCACCACGATAATGAGCAACACTGAAATGTCCATATGGAGGAGCTGAGTGGGGCTTCCCACCAGAAATCAATATTTAGAACACCCTCAAGTGGCAGCTTTGCAATTAGCACAGCAGTTTAAAAGATCAATGGCACATGTTCTGCCTTGTGCTAATTAGTCACCATGCCATGGAAATTCTTAAGTGTGTGACATGATATTATTAATTAGAAATGACAGAAAAAAAAATCTAGATAACTGATTTTGACAGTGTAAAAATATCTGTAAAAGCTCCAGGGCTGCTGCTATTTGTAGACCAGCCTGGGAAAAAGGGAAATATTTTATTTTTGTTTTGTTGCATAATCAATATCGACACATAATTTCATTAATGATGACTTTTTAGCTTCTGGGAATCTATTGAATATTGCTTTTATGGTATTTTTTGATGAGTATAAAGTTTGATACATTATTCCTGATTTGACTCTCTTGGTGGGTCATGTTTCTATGAAATAAGTTGATTAAATTTATAATTTGGTTAAAAAACATTGCAACTCTGTTTTGAGTATTTCTAAAATGTTTGCTTGGCACAAAACCCAAATAAATTAAATTAGGAAGAATGCCTGACAAGAATAACAGAAAAAAAAAATCCTTTTTTCCCCCCTAAACCTTCATTAACTTTGTTTATTTGAAGCAACGGGGTTTTCCCTAAAATCAAACTGCACTGGGTCCCGGTGGGTTTTCATTTAGAAGCTCTCATTTTCCAAAATTCTCCTCATTCCTATTGCTTTTCTTTTTAGGCTTTGAACTTCCCATGTATTTCTGTAGTTCCAGTTCTGGGAGGGGTGGCTGGGATACTCCCAGTGCCTGAGAAAAGCAGGATTTGCTTCTTCTCACCCTTCACTACCAGCAGTGGTGGAAGCACCTTGGTAAGAAGCATTCAAACTTGGCAAGAGGTATTTAAACTTGGCAAGAAGTATTTAAGCTTGGTAAGAAGTATTTAAACTTGGAAAGAAGTATTTAAACTTAGCAAGAAGTATTTAAACTCGGCAAGAAGTATTTAAACTTGACGAGAACTACTTAAAGAAGAATTAAAAACTTCAAAAAGTGAAAGAAGAGAGAACCTCAGAGAAAGACTCCAACAGCTCAAAACTACTTTTCC